>PIJE02000062.1:693922-813922 GCA_002895965.2 Coryphaenoides rupestris | reverse complement strand
TGTGCGTGCACGTGCGCGTGTGCGCGCGTGTGTGTGTGTGTGTGTCACTCCATGTGTGTGCACATGTGCGTGCGTGCGTGTGTGTGCATATATGTGTCCGTTTGTGTGTGTCCGTGTGTGTGTGTGTGTCTCCATGTGTGTGTGTGTGTGTCTCCGTGTGTGTGTGTGTGTGTGTGTGTGTGTCCCTCCATGTGTGTGCACATATGTGTATGTGTGTGTGTGTCCCTCCGTGTGTGTGTGTGTGTGTGTGTGTGCATATATGTGTCCGTTTGTGTGTGTCCGTGTGTGTGTGTGTGTGTGTGTGTGTGTGTGTCTCCATGTGTGTGTGTGTCCCTGTGTGTGTGTGTCTCCGTGTGTGTGTGTGTGTGTGTGTGTCCCTCCATGTGTGTGCACATATGTGTGTGTGTGTGTGTCCCTCCGTGTGTGTGTGTGTGTGTGTGTGCATATATGTGTCCGTTTGTGTGTGTCCCTGTGTGTGTGTGTGTGTGTGTCCCTCCATGTGTGTGCACGTGTGTGTCCCTCCGTGTGTGTGTGTGTGTGTGTGTGTGTGTGTGTGTGTGTGTGTGTGTGTGTGTGTGTGTGTGTGTGGTGTGTGTGTGTGTGTGTGTGTGTGTGTGTGTGTGTGTGTGTGTGTGTGTGTGTGTGTGTGTGTGTGTGTGTACCTCATCCCCCCCCCCCCCCCCCCACCACCACCACCCCCCTCCCTCCCAGGACCGGGTATGTGAGCTGAAGGAGGAGGTACGTGTGCAGTACCAGCGTATGCACCAGCTGCTGGAAGAGGACCTGGGCCGGACCCTGGAGGCTCTGACCCGCGCCCGCTCCCGCTACCTGCAGGAGAACGCCGCCCAGGTGCTGGCGCTGGGCGAGCAGCGTCACGAGGCGCACCGGCTTCTCAGCTCGGTGCAGACGGCCTTCAGCAAGGCGGAGGAGCTGAGCTTCATGAAGAACACGAAGCCCGTCAGGATCCTCACCGACAGGTACCTGCGAGTGTGTGTCTGCGCGCGGGTGTGTGTGTGTGTGTGTGTGTGTGTGTGTTGGGGCGGGTGTTGGGGTGTGTGAGTTGGGGTGTGTGTCGGGGTGCATGTTTGGGTGTGTGTGCGTGTGCGTTAGATAGATAAATATCACAATACTCTTATGAATTCAAAATAGTAAACATTCTAAACAGTAACTGAGTGTCACATTGAAGTATATGGACATTTAAAGCATGGTATTGGACTAAAAGTAGTTTTCTCTCTCTTTCTGATATTTTATATTTCTCTTTGATATTTCAAACCTCATATTTCATCGTTTTACGCTTATATCTTCTCATCACATCTCAACTTATCAATACAATTTGATATTGATAAGTTGATCTTCATTCCAGATGATGCAACACCATTCAAAGTTGATAATAATCAGTAATTGACAAGTTATTGCCCAGCCCTGGTCCTTCCATCCAGACCTCCATCAGATCTAGGTGGTGATGCCGGCATGCAGGGTGCAGGTGGGCTGGTACCTGGGCAGCAGGTTGTGTGGGCGGAGTCTCGGTGTCTCACGCTGCGGTGTATGTGTGTGTGTGTGTGTGTGTTGGCAGGTCTCAGGCCACCGTGGGCACCGCCCTGCCGCCCTACAAAGTGGGCAGTCTGAACTCCAAGCTGTTCCTCTCGGAGCTCCTCAAGAGGGAGAAGAGTCTGAGGAGAACGCTGGAAGGTAAACCATCCGTACAGTCTTCTTCTGTCACTAAATCTACGACTAAATCGACTCTACATGTCTATAAATTCAAGATTTTGAATGGTCACATACACATACAGAATGGTAAATGGATTACATTTATACATCGCTTTTATCCAAAGCTCTTTACAGTATTGCCTCACATTCACCCATTCATACACCGACGGCGGTGCCAACCATGCAAGGTAACAACCAACACGTCAGGAGCAGTTAGGGTTAGGTGGTGTCTTGCTCAGGGACACCTTGACACTTAGCTAGGAGGAGGAGGAGCCCGGGGATCGAACCAGCAACCTTTCTGTTGCCAGACAACTGCTCTTACCTCCTGAGCTACTGCAGTGAAATTAAAAAGTGGTGATGCCCAGCGGAATGTGCAACAGAACAAATACAAATAACTAGGGATGCACCAATACCGATACCAGTATTCGGTATCGGTCCGATACTGTGGTCATGTACTCGTACTCGTACTTGTTAAACTACTCCGATACAACCGCACCGATACCACTTTGGCAACGCAACGTTAACTGTGTAATATTCTTAGCCAAGGAATATTGAAATAAAGAGATGCAACCGAGTTGGCGTTTATGGATGTTTAATAGCAACTGCGCATGGTACCGAGCATGGGCGTAGAATTTAGTGGGGACGCTGGGGACATGTCCCCACCAATTAACGGAGATCAGAACCCATCAGAACCGCGAATTAACAGAGCACCCCCCCCCCCCCATCAGAACCGCAAATTAACGGAGCACCCTCCTCCCCCCCCCATCAGAACCGCAAATTAACGGAGCACCCCCCCCAGACAAAACATAACATGTTTTCAAAGTCATTAGAACTGTAATGGTTTTATTAAGTACTCGTATCGGTATTCGGTATCGGCAAGTACCCAAATGTAAGTACTTGTACTTGTACTCGGTCTTAAAAAAAGTGGTATCGGTGCATCCCTACAAATAACCAAAGAATCAAATATCCACACTATTTACAGTCTTTACAGCAAAAGGCGCAGGGTTTTTTTGGTTTTTTTGGAATATAATAATTAAGTAGGCGTATCAATAAGGCATATCAAGTAGGCATATTAACAACAGGGCAATATACAAAATGTAGTATCAGGTTATGTGCATGGGAGGGGGCAGTGGAGGTGGGGGGGCCCTAGTGAGGTCAGAGTTCACAGTCCTGATGGGCTGCGGAAAGAAACTCCTCTGTTTTAGTCTCTCTGTTCTAGCAGCGTGACTGCGGAGGCGCTTGCCTGACCGCAGCAGTTAGAACACGTTGTTGTTGTTGTTGTTGTTGTTGTTGTTGTTGTTGGGGTGGTGGTCCGAGAACGGGAAGGCCTCTCCTCGTCGCTTTTCCAAAAGGATTAGGAAGTTTGCTGTTTGGGACCAGAGGGCGTATTCACAGATCGCCCGGTGTGATTCCAGCGTGGAGACAGTAGACGCCATTATGTCACAAATTGCTTCAGCGTTGAGTTCAGTCTCGATCTACAATGGAGGACAAGCCAGCAAGTGTTCAAGCGTTCAAGCAAAATATACGAAAATTTTTGTTTAGCCTGCTTTGCTTTGCTTTGTTTTGTTCGCTGGCTATAGCAGGCCATCTGCATGTGTGCGCCAGCAGCTAATACAACATTATTTTAATAACACTTCATTACTTTGACGATTACATGCCCGGGAGATTAAGGATAGGATTTTTAGGGCAGGTTGGAGCCAGTGTACACACAACACAGACAGTCCACAAATCAAGCCTAATCTGCAACTGTAATAACAATAGCAACGAAATAAAAATGCCCGTTTACCGTTGCAACATTACAGGTTGCAGGTCGTTTTAATAAGTACACTATGATCTGGTCCTCGTCTGACTGCCATTACACCATTACGACCGAAACCGTTTGTAACGAACAGACGTTTTTGAGGCAGAAGCCAACAACCTCAACTCTGAAATGATTAGCTAAATAATGGTGCAGGTCTCATGCGGAACAATCTGTGGACACTAGGACCTTGGGAGTTTCCCCCCCCCCTCCAACAACTGGATTGCTGTTTACTTTTCCACTGGCTTCCCACAGGATTCTTGTTTACATGTGTTTGTTGACCTCGGGGGGGGGGGGTGGTCCTACTTCTAGCAGATATCTTATCTCTCTCTCTTGTCTTTCCTCTCTCTCTCTCTCTCTCTCTCTCTCTCTCTCTCTCTCTCTCTCTCTCTCTCCAGCCCCCCTCACCCTCCCCTCCACCTTCCTGCAGTCTGTGCCCGCGTACGCCAGCGGTCAGAGCTCGGGCTCGGGCGCCGAGAAACGGAAACACTCCGCGGCGTTCCCGGACGGAAGCGGGAACAACGCGGGGAAATCCAACGCCGCCGGCTTCAAAGACTCCACCTCCTCGTCCTCGTCCTCCTCCTCCTCTTCCTCCTCTTCGTCGCTGAGCAAGCAGCCCTACCTGGGCTCCAGCTCTACCTCAGGCGAGGGCCAGTCCGCCAATCAGCAGCCTCTCGCCGCCTGTGGCCCCTCCCACATCGGCGGCGGTGGTGGCGGCGAGAGCGGCGGTGGAACGGGGAGCGGCGGCGGCGGCAGCAGCAGCTCGCTCGCCAACCACCATTCCGGCTCAGTATTTGGCTCCTCCCACTTCCCGCCAGGGGGCGGCAGCAGTAGCTCCTCCCACTCCTCCCAGCAGGCCGTGCTGCCCCAGTACGGCGGCCGGAAGATCCTGGTGTGCACCATGGATAACTGCTACTGCTCCGGGGTGCCGTCGGTGTCGAGCCACCGCGGCCACGCGCCGTACCCACGCTCAGGCTCCTTCCCCTGGGTCAGCGCCCAGGATTACCCCCCCCCTCCGCCCCCCGGCCTGGGCTCCGGGGGTCCGTCCATGCAGGGTCTGGCGGTGAGGGACTGGATAGACGCCTCGCAGACGCACAGACACGCAGACTTCTACGGGCTCTACGGACAGCCCTCCGCAAAGCACTACGTCACCAGTTAACGTTGTGCCACACACACACACAAGTAGGCACACACGCACACACACACACACACACACACTTAGTAATAGAGGCAGCAGACGCCTAGTTCTAATGACAGGATAGTAAACACGGCACTCAAATAAAGCATTTAGATCTACACACACACACACACACACACACACACACACATACAGATACACGTAGCACGTACACAATTTCGGGGGCAGGGTCTTCTATCCGTTAAAATTATTTTATTTCCTTATTTGTTTGTTCCTTTATTTTCTTCTTCTCGCGTCGTCTGTGGCTCCTGTAGCGTACGATCCAGGACGCGTCCATCCAGTTCTACTTTAGTGCTCTCGACTGGACGTTTTTACAGAGACTGCCCCGCCACCACCACCGCCGGCCGGAACACAGACTGGCACCGACATGGAGAGCTAACGTAGCACAGCGCTGAAACTCTCTGATTTAGCCTCCCCTTTTTTCGCGCCTGTGATCCCCGATTCCCTAATATCTCTTATTCTTCAGAAGCCACACCCCCTCTCCCCTTCTCACCCCTCTCCTCTCTCCGTACCAGTTGAGGTCCTGAGGTCGATGTTGTCCTCCTCATGTGTTCTTGTTCTATATTTTCCAACGTCCTGCCGTCGGACTCTGTTTGATGACAGACCCCTGCAGGAGCAGATAAGAACAGCGGTCTCTTTGTCTCCTTTCTGTTTCTGTTTCTGTTTTCTGTCTCCCCCCCCCCCCCCGACCTCCCCCTCACCCCCACATCGCCGCACTTACGTCCTCCGTTGGTTCGTTCGTTGAGTTCAGGGATGCATCGCCGCACGGCTCGGAAAACTCTTGAAAATGCTCTTCCACGTTCTCCCCCCCCCACCCCTCTACCACACCCCCCCCCCCCCCCGCGGTGTGGAACGCCCACAATGCACTTGGTCACGCCTCGGTATGTCTGGTGGGGTTACGGATGGATGCAAAACCCACAAGAGGACATTGGAGATTGCATCCGGACGACCCCTGACCTCTGGTCTGAGTCCAGGCCCTATTCCTAGCGAGAGACGGGATCCCCCCCCCCCTAGTCATTCTAAGATTTTGCATTATTTGCTACGTCCGTAGGATCCGCCATCTTGTTATCTTGTGACTCTTCTCCTTTGATCGGCCGGTAGAGACCGTCGAGGCAGGAGAGAGAGAGAGAGAGTCGAGGCTGGACAGACCAAACCAATCGAACAGAAGCATCTGGGGGCGTGTGATGGATGATGCTTTAATTGTACTTCCTGCAGGGCAAAGATGTCACTTCCTCTCAACAAGCACATTAGGTCCTGGCTTCCTGTTTGCAGCTCTAAGCTGATTTTTTTATAAGCACTCGGAGAGAGAAAAACGAAACAAAAAAAGACGATGGAAAATTGTACGAGTTTTTAACTAAAATGTACGAAGGGCAGAAGGATTTTTTTCCCGGGGAACTTTTTCTGAAGAAGGAGACTCGGCTGCTTGGAAGGTTGCATCCTAAAAAACAAAACAAAACGGGGTTGTTAACAGAAAAGTATCTTTTTTTGTAAATATTTTGTGAAATGGAGGAAAAAAAATTGTCCGTTGGAGGAGGGTTCCAAATAAATCAACAAATTCAAGTGTGTCTTTAATTGTTTAAATCTGTGTATACGCGCCCCACCCCACCCCCCCTGTCATGAATCATGTCAGTCCATCCATCTCTCTCTCTCTCTCTTTCTGTGTGTGTGTGTGTGTGTGTGTATGTGTGTATGTGTGTATGTGTGTGTGTGTGATTCAAGAAGTTTCATCATCACTTACACATACAGAATATGCTGTAAAATGGAACTTAAACCTTGACCGGGAGAGGAGAGCTCTTCACACTGTAAAGCCTACATTCAAATGACTGTTAAATGTTAAAGATTAAGAAATAATTACATGTTTCACGAGAGCTTCAAAAGATATCCTCTCCTCAGCCCTCTGTTGTAGAGCGGCTGTGAGATGCAGATGTCTTGTTGGCTCTATCCAGTCTCCTGTCAGCATCTTGTCTCAGTAGAAAATGGGAACACTGGTGTCATGGGTGCAGCGTGAATTACAGCAATAGTTTTCTGTCATGCACATACACACACACACACACATGCACACACGCTCACACCTCACCCTATAACTCATATAGAGCCTCGCACAGCTGCTAAACAGCTGGAGCAGAGAAAGGCAGTATTCCTGTCGCCGACAACTGAATGATTATGCATCACACACAAACACTGTCTGGCTCGTTAACTCACACACACACACACAAACTGTGTGCGTGTTTGACACACACATGCAGGCACGCACACACACACACGCACACACACAGGCACGCATACACACAGAGGCACACATGCACACACACAGGCACACACACGCAGGCACGCACTCCTGCACACACACAGTAGGCAGAGGGCCTTCTTTTTATTCAAGGATAAAACAACCACAAAACTTTATGTTGGCTCTTCATCAGGCGCCTGTACATAAAATCCTGCCAAAGGGACTGTTTGATATTTTTGAACTCATGTGGCCCATAAAAGAATCTATATATATATATATATATATATATATAGATTATATATATTTCTTGTTTCTTTTTCGTTCTCATTCTCAGGGGCCACCAGGTGGAGACAGAGCTCACGGCCTTCTGGTGGCTCAGTTGTCATCATCACGGTCAGCCACTGTATGCTATATGGATGAAATAATTTGAGATAAAAGTAGATGTTTTGTGACGTCATGCCCTGTAGAACAACTAGGTCAGCCCAAGGAGACATGGGCCCTGCTGAAAGAATGGACACCGTTATAATAATGATGCTAAGAAATTATTCAGGGTTTTCTTTCTTGGGTCGAGTTCATGAGATTGTAACTTGACTGGGGATTAGTGTAGAGTATATATGCAGTCCTATATAAATAAATACATTAGGTTGAGTTTGCAGCATAGATACTTAATATCCTTTGAATATGAGACCAAAATTGTCATCAGGGCACATAATATAACTGAAATAACCTTTAAAACCTAAGGATTGTATGTGAAGACACTAAGATTATAGCTTTTTGGGTAAATGGTGTCTTTTGGATCACCTCATACAAGAATATTTTGTAGTTACATTTCTCTCTTCATTTCTGTCAGTCAGTAGTGTGCCTCAGAGGGAAGGTAAGCTATATCAGACAGATGATCCTATAGTAACATCCTATCGTCCTGTCGTGTCATGGTGGTTGGGCCCCAGCCAGCAGAGGCCTCTTCAGACGGCCGGTTAACTCTGTGATGCACGTCACCAGCAGCTGACACCTGCCAGCCGTGTCTGTAGTACTCAGCATTGTTTAGCATATCGTATGTTCTTAGATGTTGGTAAAGCACTCAGAATGACACTTCTGCTCTTATCCCAGCTCGTTCGATTAACCTTGCAGTAATGAATGCTTGAAACCTGCTCTATTCTTATCTTTATGTACCACAGATATATATTGCTGTCTCCTTCAACAAATGTACTCTTTGTAAGTCCTAAATGCCCTCAATGTAAATGTAATGTAGCTCAGTACTAAAAGGGCAGATATCCGAGAAAACACTCAAAATAGACCATCACCAGATATCAGCAAGAAATGACACACCGTTCCACACTTTAAGCAATTTTTTATTGTTTTTAAAAGAAATAGATATGTATTTTCTGGAAACATCTTGTCTTTATATTTTCATCTTTGTCCCTGTACCTTCGATTCGTTTTACAGATAACATTCAGGAATTTCCAAAAGGAAATGACCGAGAATGTTTTCCGTAGACAACAACAAAAAATAGAGAGAACCCCACAAAGTATTATCAAAGTTATGCATTATGACTCGCGTAAATCTCCTTGTTAAAAATCGGTGCCACATTAGATACATCAACACACAAGCCTACCAACCGTATATACGCTACAACACGTGCATAACTTTACAAATTAAAGCAGGGTCGGAGTTATTTACAGTTGATCGCCACAAAAAAAGTTTATCTTTATCTTCATAATTCTATTTTTTTCCTAAACACACATGACTTTTAACCTTTTACAGGAGAGAGGGGGGGGGGGGGAGAATTCAACCAAGAAAAAATAAGCATTTCTTGTGTTAAAAACCCACACACACACACCAGACTACATGTTTGTTCCGTATGTATTTTACACGACCATAAATAAAGAAATTACAAAAATATACCTCACTTCAAAACAGAGCCATGGCAAGAAAAGCAGACAGACATGGAATGGTATAAAAAGACAGTCGTCGTCTCACAGAGCTACACTCAGACTGCAGGCGGAAGTGGCCCAAGTCAGATTTCTCGCTCGTACTGGGGGACTCAGATCTGGAGGGGTTTTTCTTCAGTGTGAAAAGCACAAATCCATAACTAAATCCGAATTGAGCGCCGGGGCTTGCAGTGTGAATGTAGCCACAGTGGAGGGACGTTGACGAAAAGGTGACAGAAGTTGCTTCCCCGTTCAGAGCGCACCCTGTTAAATTCAGAACGTTGACGTTTCAGTGAGCGATGCAGACGTTCCTGAAATGTTGGGGTTCCTATGAGAAGCTAATTAGCCACAAAAGCGCAGTGGTGGGAATGGCTCGAATTCAGCTGGTAAGAAAGCTCAAACGCGTCCCTTTTTGCTTATTTTGGGGACAAACAAAGCTGTTCTGAGGTGAATTAGTGTCAGTGAAACAAACAGATGCAGGGAAGCCAAGACCTCTTCAAGTCCAAGTTGGAATCGTAGTGTGTGTGTGCGCAGTGCGTAGTGTGTGTGTGTGTGTGTGTACATTCAAAGGAACACATCGGGGGGGGGTACAAGCTGTGTGCGTGCATGTGTGTGTACATTTCCCTTCCAGTCCTGCACAGTAGAAAGTGAGGCTACTTTTTCTTCGCATTGACGCTCTTGCAGACCCAGTTCATTCCCTCCTAAAGAAAACAAACACACAAGGAGAGAAGAGAGAGGCATGTTGTTGTCATGGTTACATTGGGTGTTTTCATTTTTTTATCCTAGCGGCCATCTTGAATGTGGTTCACAGCCCCCCCCCCCACCTAGCTGCAGTTTAGCAACACGATTTTACTTTTATTTTACTTTTTACCGTACATATTAGGTACTATATTGCCAATTGTTCAGAGTTGTTTTAGTATTTATGTTTATAAAAATACTGAAGAAAACTTTTTACTGTACTTACTAGGTACTATTACTATTAGTTGTTTAGAAGTCATGTTTAGAAGTAATGTTTAGAAGAATACTGCAAGCGTGAATGAGGAGTGAGCATTGCCATATGTAACATTGTACTTGTTACATGTGGCAATAAAGATATCTTGAATCTTAAGATGGCCGCCAGGTGAACAAGGACCAATGAGAGGCACAGAAGGGGTTGCAGGTGTGGCCTCACCTGGATGCCCTCCCCCGTGAGCGCCGAGCAGGACTGGATCTGCCACACGCGGTCCCGGATGGTGTGCAGGTTGAGGCCCTCAGCGATCTCCGAGGCCGGCGCCGCCGTCAGCAGGTCCTGCTTGTTGGCGAAGATCAACACGGGGACACCGTTCAGCTTCTCCTCATCCAGCAGCTCGGCCAACTCCTGGAAAACACACACACACACGTACGTACGCACGCACATACACACACATACAGACAAAAACACGTACGCACAGATTTGTATTTGGACGAGTGTTGTGGAAAAATGAAGCCTAGCAATATTAGCACAAAAGATATAACCTGCTTTACTTTATTACCAAAGAAAACGTACCTAAAGAAATACCTTTTCATCAAAGAGCCTCGTCTTTGTATGCTTTAAGTTGTTTTATTATTAATATGAGAAGTAATAGTTCACATACCTGCCCCGTTTCCTCAAATCTTTTTCTGTCAGCACTGTCGATGACATAAATCTGAAACAAAACGACAGGGTTCTCACATGTGGTACACCAGGCAAAAAAAAAGATCAGTACTAGATGTAAATAAAAACAAGATTGTCCGTGGTTTGTACTCACGAGGACATCTGTGTTCTCAAAGTAGTTTCTCCAGTAAGGTCTGATCTTCCGCTGGCCCCCGATGTCCCACACGTTCAGTTTGAACCCCTGAGACTGCACGCTTTTTATGTTGAAACCCTGAAAAGTTGCACATTGAAAAGAAGAGTTTGTTTTTCCATCCTGTGCACGCCAACCCTGACAATGGCCTCTCTAGTTCCTTCTGCCAGATAGGCTACAAGGTGATGGAGGTGTTGTTGTTGTACCTGTGTGGGTGTGATGTGGCTGATGTCCTCGGAGGCGAGCTGCTTCAGCAGGGTGGTCTTGCCCCCGTTGTCCAGACCCAGCAGGAGGATCCGGACCTCCTGGTCCGGCGTGCTCTTCAGCTTGCGCAGAATCGACAGCAATCCCTGCGAAGACACACAGTAAAAACACCAGTAAGCTGAGCCGAAACTCCCCACACCGCCATCAGATAATTCTCACCATCGAACAGGCAGGGGGAGGCATTGTTTAGCATATTGTATGTTCTTAGATGTTGGTAATGCACTCAGAATGGCACTTCTGCTCTTATCCCAGCTATTATGCAGGCAACCTAGCAATTATGAGACTCATTCTATTAACCTTGCAATTATGAATGCTTGAAACCAGTTCTGTTCTTATCTTTATGTACCACAGCAATATTGCTGTCTCCTTCAACAAATGTAATCATTGTACAGTACAGTCGCTTTGGATAAAAGCGTCTGTCAAATTCCCTAAATGTAAATGTAAAATGCATTGCAAAGGACCCTTTCTGAGCTCAGGAGGTAGAGTGGTTGTCTGCCAACTGGAAGGTTGCTGGTTCGATCCCTGAGCTCCACCTAGCTAAGTGTCGTGGTGTCCCTGAGCAAGACACCTAACCCTACCTGCTCCTGACATGTTGGTTGTTACCTTGCATGGTTGGCACCGCCGTCGGTGTATGAATGGGTGAATGTGAGGCAACTGTAAAGCGCTTTGGATAAAAGCGATATATAAATGCAATCCATTTACCATTTACCATTTACCATTTTCACAGCAGGGACAACATAGGTGTAGCTCATAACATTAACCATGGGTCTGTTGGATTTAGGTCTGGCAGTGCACCAGTATAGACACAACTAGTCCAGTAGATATACATTGATACCATGCTGGTGCTGCAACAACCTGATCACCACCATCTCCATCTCCATCCACCATCGCCACCACCACCACCTCCACTCATCACCATCACCACCTCAACCCATCTCCACCTCAACCCACCACCACCATCTCCATCTCCACCATCCACCACCACCACCACCACCATCCACCACCATCTTCACCTCAAACCATCACCACCACCCACCATCTCCACCACCCACCATCTCCATTTCAACCCATCACCATCACCATCATCACCACCCACCATCTCCACCATCTCCATCTCAACCCATCACCACCATCTCCATCTCCATCCACCTCCACCATCACCACCATCTCCATCTCCACCATCATCACCACCACCACCACCACATTTTGACCCAAAAGCACAGACTAGGTATCCAGGCCATCAACAGTGTACGCATGTTGTGTCCTCTGGGTGTATTGATAACTCTGATTGTGTGCTAATAGAGATGCTGCTGGCAACCACGAACAGAGCGACGCTAATGCCGCGTTCCAGTTGCACGTTGGGGAGTCGGAAAGTGCAAATAAACTGGGTGTGACGTCATTCCCAGCTCCTTCTGACACTTCCGACGCTCGTCGTCGTGCCGCGGTCAATGTATATATTTTTTTTTACTTCGTTTCCACGTCATTCTAATTCCACGTTTCCATTGGAGGCCAGAAAATTCCCACGCACCGAGTGCAACTTGAACGCGCCGTGAACATGGCGGCTGACTGGCGGCGGCTAATCTCCCGTTAGAAATGAACGGGACCACAATAAAAATGTATTTATCCTAAAGGCGCGGGGGGGCGAGGGAGCCGCGGTCTGCCAAGCGAATATAAATGGTCTATACGCACACACACACACACATATATATATATATATATACAGCAGAGTCGTTGTTTTACGAAGGAAAGGCCAATTATTGGTCAGTAACTGAAACTCACCATCTTGTTGCCGACGGTTACTAAGGGTGATGACGTGATGACGCACGGCATCATCACGCCGGCCCACGACGGGAGAACGTGATGACATAGTGACGTGATGACGTATGACGCGATTCAATTACTATCATGTGCTATGTTATGAGTATTATTATTATTAATATCATGTTATCTCTAAATATTATCTGTAATACTACCTCTCATCTCCTCTCATCATCATGTGCTGTATTATTATTATTATTAATTATTATTATTATTATTATTATTATATTATTATTATTATTATTAATAATATTATTAATATCATGTTATCTCTAAATATTACCTGTAATACTACCTCTCATCTCCTCTCATCATCGTGTGCAATATTCAATAGAATAGAATAGATTTTGACTTTATTTATCCCAAAGGAAATTCTTGTGCCAGGTTACATAGAGATACAGTACAATACAACAATATGGACAACAGAGTAATAAAAATAAACTAACAAATTTACAAATTTACAGTTAAAATATACAAATATGTAGGCAAGATAAGATATTCCCAACGGCGAAAACAATTGGCATAAATGAAGTGAAATATTATTGGACATGACAATTATAAGGCATACAATACTATATATACAGCATATACATATACTGTATATGTAAAGTATATGTCACAGAGGGAACACTCACATTTGATATCAGTGTTACTTTTGCTTGTGTGCAGTTATTTGTGAATTGCTTTTGCTTTGAGTGTTACATTTTGTATTTGATTTCGGTGTTTCCTTTGCTTTGTGTGCAGTGGTTTATTGTGGTATAATTGGTGGACATTGCATGGATAATTAGTGGACATTGGATGCACCAGTGTAGCTCTCTGGCCACTGCCCTCTCCTAATGACATCTGCAAGGCTATTCGTTCCCGACTAGTCCTGCAGCCCTAGAAAAGACTAGATGGGACATAAGATGGGGGAACCTCTTGCCGTGATGTGGAGACCTTGGACGGCAGCAGCTGTTTGATGCAGCGCGTAGTAGGACGTGGACGGAAGCGACCGGATCACAGACCCAGCTTGATACGCTAAGTAAAGGAAAGTCGTCAGCAGACACACGTGTGCCAGAGTCACGTTGTCCTGTGCCAGTCCTTTTTAATGCGAGGCATTCTCCTCGATCTTATGATTTCAGCGTTTCCTGCTCTGTGGGAGAGACGCAATCGGTGCATCGCCAGACACAGAGCGGGTGGAGTTCCAGAGTTTGATGGCCACAGAGGGGGGAGGAGTTATAGAATTTGATGGCCACAGGCAGAAAGGACCTCCTGTTGCATTCTGTGGTGCACCTCGGTCATCTCAGTCTACGGCTGAAGGTGCTCTGGTGTGACTCCAGTGTGGTGTGCAGGGGATGGGAGGCGTGAGGCGTCCATAATACTGAGTAGTTTACTCAGCATCCTCCTCTCCGAGACCTCCACCAAAGACTCCAATTCCACTCCCAGGACAGAACCTGCTTTCCCGATGAGCTTATTGAGTCTGTTGGCGTCGGCTGCCTTCACCCTGCTGCCCCAACACACAACAGCGTAGAAGATGACGCTGGCCACCACAGAGTGATAGAACATCTGCAGCACAGTTCTGCAGACGTTGAAAGATCTGAGTCTCTGTAGGAAACACAGGTGACTCTGATCTTTCTTATACAGGGCCTCTGTGTTTTAGTCCAGTCCATTTTATTATCTATGTGAACACCCAGGTACTTATATTCCTCGACAATGTCTACCTCGGTCCCCCTGATGCTGACCGGTTTCGGGTGAGTCGGTTGCTTCCTGAAATCAACCACCAACTCCTTAGTCTTAGAGATGTTGAGTTGCAGGTGATTCAGTCCACACCACGAAGCTGTCCACCACACTCCTGTACTCAGATTCCTGCCCCTTTCTTATACAGCCCACAATGGCAGTCATCCGAAAACTTCTGCAGGTGGCAGGACTGTGAGCTGTATCTGAAATCTGAGGTGTAGAGTGTGAACAGGAAGGGAGACAGGACTGTCCCCTGAGGTGCTCCCGTGTTGCTCACTATAGTGTCCGAAATGTTGCTCTGCAGCCTCACATGCTGTGGCCGACCTGTGAGGTAGTTAGTAATCCAGGCCACTAGTGGAGCGTCCACCTGCATGTCCAGTAGCTTAGTCCCAAGTAGGGCAGTCTTTATGGTGCTGAAAGCGCTTGAGAAGTCGAAGAATGTGACTCTCACAACGCTGCCTGCCTCCTCCAGGTGAGAATAAGCCCTGTGCAGCAGGTAGATGATAGCGCTTCCACTCCAATGCGGGGCTGGTAGGCGAACTGCAGAGGGTCCAGTGATGGTGTTGAGGTGTCCCTGAGCAAGACACCACCTAACCCTAACTGCTCCTGACGGGTTGGTTGTTACCTTGCATGGTTGGCACCGCCGTCGCTGTATGAATGGGTGAATGTCAGGCAATGTAAAGGGCTTTGGATAAAAGTTCGATATAAATGCAATCCATATACCATTTACCATGTATTTTATAATTTAGTTGTATACAAGTAAACGCATACACATGGATTAATTAGTTGAATCCTCTGTATTCACTGTGATGACCTCCTCAGGTGGTGAAGATGATGATCGTTGTGGTGGTGACCTTTGCCCTCTGCTGGCCGCTCTATCACGTGTACTTCATGGTGACGGGTCTGAACAAGCGACTGACCAGGTGGAGGTAAATCCAGCAGGTGTATCTGTCAGTCATGTGGCTGACCATGAGCTCCACCATGTACAACCCCGTTATCTACTGCTGCCTCAACAGCGGGTGAATATTTGATAAGGGTCAAATGTGTAAATGTACAAATACCACTCTAGCATAATTCTCTTGCCACAATGCCACATCGAGTGGCTTAGTTCGGGGCCCCTTCCACGGACACAGGCAGTTAGTGGTGTAAAGTCAGGTTTATTGTAAAGTGCAAGCATGTAAAATGTGGTGTGTGTGCGTGTGTGTGTGTGTGTGTGTGTGTGTGTGTGTGTGTGTGTGTGTGTGTGTGTCATTGCTGCCCGTGTGTGTGTGAGTCCGGGAGCTACGGGGAGCTGGAGCTCCGCTGTGTGCGCCTGGGCCCGGCCGGCGGGCCAGCATGTCCACGCTGTCCCGGATGGACGCCGGCCTCCGCTGCACCCAGAAGAGCGAGGTGTCCCCCTGCAACGACGACGGCTGCGGTCGACGCACAGTTCGGGGTGGACCGGTGACGGTCCGGTCCAGACTTCACAGTGAACCTGGTGACTGTGCAGTGAGCCCAAATAAAAAGAGTGGGCAGTGAACCCAGTGATGTGAATGTAGGGGGAATGTGGTTCACTGTACACTGCAGTGAACCCAGTGATGTGAATGTAGGGGGAATGTGGTTCACTGTACACTGCAGTGAACCCAGTGATGTGAATGTAGGGGGAATGTGGTTCACTGTACACTGCAGTGAACCCATATGAAAAGACTGTACAGTGAACACAATGGAATGACGACAGTAAACCCACACTAGAATATTGTAGAGAGAATTGGATTCATGAAACACATCAATGAAAAGGCTGTGCAGTGAACAAAATTCATTTAATATATAACGGTGATTGTACACATAGTAAAAGATATCAGCTTTTGCACGTGCATTTGGTTATGCAGCAAAGAATCAGCCAGCGTATTGTCCAGTTTAAACTGAACTGGTCGTGTGTCCGTTCCAAGCGGGCCCATTGCTTCAGGTATTACTGCTTGCAGCTTTCCTGAGAACCGCTCACCCAAACAACTTCACACTCCACACTGCAGTTCCTTGGGTCCTCAGCAATACACTCGCCAAGCGTGAAGTCGATCGGAGTAACGGTTGACGGGAATGAAAATATCAAAGGACAGACAGATACACAGACATAAATTCATCTAATTATAAAAATACAACATTTATAGAGCGCTGTTCAGGATACTCAAAGACACTTAAAATGATCAAAAGAAAACAACATACTAAAAGCATCAAATCCACAGCATTACTTTTGAGTAATGATTTGAACGTGGACAGATCGGTGCAGAATTAATAATTATAGTTGGATGAGACAAGATACTTTGTCCCACTATGTAAATCCTGCTGCTGCTACTGGTTTTTGGACACTGCTGTATAACGCTGAGCCTTCTCCCATCTCTGTCTGGTCAACGCCCCTGAAAAGAAGAAAGAGCAGATATGGACTTCAGTCACCCGGTAATGCAGATCCATTGGGTTGAGTCTATTTTCTCTTTAGAAATAACAAGAGAAGCTTACTCAGAGGCAGTGTTGGTTCCATTAAAGATGACAACAGACTAAACGGCCTCGTCCATCTCATCTGAACTGTGAGGCGCTTCCTGGTTCTCTGCGTGGGAGATGTGGTGGATGCTGGCATCGTGAAGATGGTCATCCTGCCCTTCTATTGGTTCTCTCTGTGCTGCAGGAGCTGAGCGATTGGTCAGATCGGCCAACTCAATGTCATCATACTCAGACTGACAGGAGAGAGGAGAGAAGGGTGAATTGAGAAAACACTGTACTCTTATAATCATGAGTTTGTGGTTCATTGAGAGACCCCTGGTGGTGACTCGTGGTCACACCATGGAGGCTGCTGTGGGCCTCGCGTCAAGACTCTACAGAGAAGGCCACTTGTGAAGGAAACAACCACAAGTTTCACATGTGGCTTAGTGGTGTGGCCTCAGTGTACTCCCACTGTGTGTCTTAGTCAACCATGGGTTAGTAAAAAGGCTTCCTCTGTCTCACCTCCTCCTCGGTGCCCGGTCCCGGTCCAGATGCTTTTCTGGAGGCCATCTTTCTTCTGGTGAAGAGAACATGGAGATCAACAAGCATCAGAGGAACTGAAGGACTGTGAAATGAACAGTGATGGGAAGTAACCAAGTACAAATACTTTGTTACTGTACTTAAGTAGATTTTTCAGGTATCTGTACTTTACTTGAGTATTTAATTTTTTTGACAACTTTGTACTTTTACTCCCTACATTTAAACACTAATATCTGTACTTTCTACTCGTTACATTTTCAAAACGGGACTCGTTACTTTAGTTTTATTGCATTTGAGGGGAATTGTCAGGTTTTTTTACATCATTGCATCACGTGTTCCCAACATCAAGAGTGATCTCAACCTAAATGGATGGACAACAACACACAGAAGAGACGCTCGCTGCGTCCATCCGCCTTAGAGGAGCTCTGATGTCACGCATGTGATGTCAGACGTAACGACACGAAACAGACTGAGAAATAAAATACGAGAGGAACACACACACACACACAAAATGTTACACAAGACACCTAGGTGTGTGTGTGTTACAACTATTATGTATAATCATCACGATGACAAAAGAGTCTAAAAGTGTCCAAAGTTTCCAGTTCTGTTGCTGCCATTGAAAGCTGATGTTCTGCATTGGAGCCTCACGTTAATATTGGTCCACGTTAAGTTGATTATTTTCAATATATTAAGAATTAAAATGGCTACTTTTTACTTTTGTACTTTGAGTACATTTCAGAGCGTGTACTTTTTACTTTTTACTTGAGTAAAGAATTTGAATCAGTACTTCAACTTCTCCCAGAGTTGTTTTTTACACAAGTATCTGTACTTCTACTTAAGTAAAGGATGTGTATACTTTTGCCACCTCTGAAAATATGCATATTCATTTCCCATGTCATCGTGGATAAATGAAGAGCACAACAGTGACAAAGAGCAATGTAAATGTAATACAGTATCATCACGATTGGTATTATTTGGATATTTAGATTTGGGATCTAAATGTATTTACTGTATATCTGAATTATTGTTGTAAATATTGTTGAAGGAAATGTTTATATTGACTGTAGTTTTATGTATAGGCATTACCCCTTGTAATGGTTTGGCCCAAGACTGATTTCCAACAGAATCATTTGTGTGATTTCTTAAGGCCTATGGAGAGGCCAAGTCACCCATCTACTATGTAGGAGACAGCAAATAGAGCTTGTTTTGTCCATCCACTTTGTTTTTGTTGTTCATGCTGAATACTTTCAGAAAGGCAGTAATAGAAGTAGAAATAAAGTTCCTATTCCCTTTTATTATTATATTTATATTAATATGACGTCAGGTTCTGTTAGCTTTGAACAAAAACAGCCGAAAAAAGTTACTCTTTACTATGAGTACATTTCAGAGCCTGTACTTTTTTACTTTTACTTGAGTAAAAAGTTGAATCAGTACTTCTACTTTTATCAAAGTATTTTTTCACACTTAAGTACAGAATGTGTGTACTTTTGCCACCTCTGGAAATGAATGTGACAGAGAGAGAGAGAGAATATCTCACCTCATCCAGAGGAACAGGAGGAGGAGTATGGTGATCAGGAAGACAGCAGCTTTTATTATAGCAGTTATCTGGGATGTCTCTGGAAAACACAAATCACATTTCAAACACTGATAACAAAGTGTGTGTATCTGTGTGTTTTAAAGCAACAATTACCTGTCACATGAATGGACAAAAAGGTGGAATTATGACGTCCGATTGCATTACGAGCCTGACAGTAATAGTTTCCTCCAAGCTCAGATGTGATATTAGCGATGGTGTAGTTCTGTCCTGACTCCTCCACTGAGTCTTCATGTTCCTTGAACCAGGTGTACTGAGCTGCTGGGTTAGCATCACTGCTGCAGCTCAGAGTCACTGAGCTGCCCTCCTCTATGTCACCAGAGGGACTTGACCACACCGATGTGTCCTTAGGTCCATCTACAGGTCACATGATAAAACCATGTTAAATCATGAATTCATGTGGCCGACGTTGAACTTTAAGATCTGTTGTACGTGATGTCAAACGTGTTTTACTCACATTTCACATCAATGGAGACGGGGACAGATTTTGTCCCGAGCTCATTCTGAGCTTCACAGATATATTGTCCAGAGTCTGAAGACAGGATGCGGTTAAAGATGATTTGTTGTCCCTGGTTCATCTTCCTGAGGGAATGATCTGTGTTCACCTTGAACCAGGTGTACTGAGCTGCTGGGTTAGCATCACTGCTGCAGTTCAGAGTCACTGAGCTGCCCTCCTCTATGTCACCAGAGGGACTTGACGACACCGATGTGTCCTTAGGTCCATCTACAGGTCAAACATGTAAAAATGTACATTTAATTCATTATACAAAATAGCACATGTTTGAATGTGTTCATACTAAATCTACATGTACTTCTTTATTGTGACATGATGTCAGTGTACTGTGGAGTTGACTTACACACTGAAGGAGAGGAGACACTATGGTGTCCTTTAACAGAACATGAATATCTGTCTTCAGAATTAATTGAGTCAGAGTATTGCTTTCCTTCGTCCTACAGTCTGTCCATTCTTGTACCAGAGGTAGATAGTGTCCCCATCTGGACTACATGTACTGTCACATGTCAGGACTGCTGATGTTTGATTGGTAGAGGAAGGAGAGGACACATTCACCTGGAGATCACCTGGGAGTGAGAACACATGACACACAAGAACATTAAAATAATCCACGCGCACACACGCACGCACACACACGCGCGCACATACATACGCGCGCGCACACATGCTCGCGCGCACACACACACACACACACACTAAGCAGTAATCAGTGGTTACCTGTCACAGTCAGCGTCAGTACAGGTGCAGTAAGTCTCTCATCCTGGTTTGTTAGAACAACAAGTCTGTACTCTGCAGAGTCATTCTGTCTCAGGTCTCTGATCCTCAGGTAACACCATCCTGTACATGTGGACTCAGTACAGCTTCTCTCTCCACAGTCGTATCCAACACGCTCTCTGCCATCTATATATCTTATCAGAACAATATCTGTGCCGTTGTCGACTTTAGTGACCTGTTCTTCCTGGACTGTGTATCTGGGGTCTTTCCTATGGTATGTATAGTAGGCGTTCATGACAACCAGTGATCCTCTTGGAGAGCAGACAACACCTCCGGATGAATACGTAGGAGCTCTCAGGCCATCTTCATCCGCCAGTCCTGTAAAAAATACAACAAAAACAAAACCCCAACCAGACACATGATCACAACATACATGAAGAGATGGAGGCTGTTGGGTGGAGCTGGAAACTACATCTACATGCTGACTAGGGTTGCTCAAAATTCCCGAATCTGACCCTTTTTAAATCCCGGGATTATAGAGCCCCTTCCCAGGAAATCCCGGGATTCCCGTAGAAACTGGAAGTGCCTTTTTAATACTAATTTAATGCTAGGCCTATATAAATAAATGCAACAGAACAACGCTATTTTATGACATACAAATGTTTTATTTCTATGAAGAACATGCAGCAATTCTGTTGAAATTCTCATGAAGAAAAAAAAATCCATCTTCGTTACATTCTGTAGCCCGAGGGGGGCGGGGCCACCACATGACCTCACAGATGACGTAGGGGGGGCACCACATGACCTCACAGATGACGTAGGGGGGCCACCACATGACCTCGCAGATGACGTAGGGGGGCCACCACATGACCTCGCAGATGACGTAGGGGGGCCACCACATGACCTCACAGATGATGTAGGGGCCACACATGGCCTCACTAGATGACGTAGAGGCCACACATGGCCTCGCAGATGGCGTAGGGGGGCCACCACATGACCTCACAGATGCCATAGGGGGCCACCACATGGCCTCGCAGATGACGTAGGGGGGCCACCACGATGGCCACGCAGATGACGTAGGGGGCCACACATGCCATGCAGATGACGTAGGGGGGCCACCACATGACCTCACAGATGACGTAGGGGGGCCACCACATGACCTCACAGATGACGTAGGGGGGCCACCACATGGCCTCACAGATGACGTAGGGGTGCCACCACATGGCCCTGCAGATGACGTAGGGGGGCCAACACATGACCTCACAGATGACGTAGGGGGGCCACCACATGACCTCACAGATGACGTAGGGGGGCCACCACATGACCTCACAGATGACATAGGGGGCCGTAGGGATTATGAGGAATGTTATGTTTGCCACGAGGGTATAAAAGGTGGTGATGTTGTTCATGTGCACAATAAAAGGTAGACTCTGGGTGGTGTCTGGGCCACAGAGCAACAATACAACTACACTCCACGTCTCGTCTCTTTAGCTCCTCCGTGGCGTTCACTACAATTCATTACATCCGCGCAAGTGATTATTTTTAGACCTTCTAAATTCTACAGGTAGTTCGTATATGCCTATCTAAACAAGAAAATAATAATATTTGCACAATATATTGAGTATGTATTATTAGTTTAGGCTACTATTAATGCAACATAGTTATAAAACGTGAACAAATACCCCCTCCAAAAAAAACTCAAGAGAGTGCTTGCTTGCTACCATGTACGACCTGCTCTGTCGGCCATTATTACAAACGCTGCAATAAACCTGATTATTCAACATCCTGCCAGTGTCCTGAGTTGGAGAGCCCTAGAAGAACCACTTTAGTGGCGTGTAGCTGGAGCTAAGTGTTACACCAGAGTTAAACCTGGACTTTGCTTACCCAGTCTCCAGATTTCTAGTTGGTTGGGGAGTTCCTGGAGATCTTTTGTATCGTTGACTGGTGCAATTTGGGAGGCTTGGCAACCTGATAAAGAGGAAGCAATTAAGATAAACTATATGACTCGTGACAGCATGGGCACATAATCTCATCAATGCAGAAAACCAACGTTGTCTTCTGATGTAAATTCAGGAGATTCTGTGGGTTGCAATCAGCAACGTCACCGCGAGATGTCTCAAGATTCAAGAACTTTAATGGTCACATACACATACAGTGGCCATGCTCAGCGGAATGTGCAACAGAACAAAATCCTACATAATGCACGTTTAAAATTAGGGCTGGGCGATATGTAAAAGTTCACATCACAATTATCATGAGGACATGACTCAATATCAATTAATATCACAATATTCTTATGAATTTAACATTTTCAAACCTTTCAAACAGTTCAACGAGACGTTCAGAAGGTAAATGTACTGACCTGATACCAACAGGAGGAGAGCTACACATCCTCTTGCTGCTGATGGCAAATTCATCATTTGTCTAGCTCTCTAGCTTACTCTGTTGCTCGGGTGATATTTAAACACATAAAGTACAAAGTACATACAAGGAGAAATAGATGTTGGTCAAAAATCATGTCAGAAATTTTTTTTAGAGATTTCTGTCAGTTAACAAACTTCAACAGGAAGCTGTTGTGGTAGCGTGCTCTGTGGTATGGCTGTTTATATACAGAAAAACACGTTGAAGAACAGATAAGAGTCATTATACTATTGGCTCAGCCCTGGGAACCAAACTTCACACATCTTGCAAGAAAAGATGATACAAAGACAAACATCCTTTCCTTCCTGTCATTGCAACACACATTGCAACACACATCTCTAAATGCTTGGCTGACATCAGCAAATGGATGGCTAATCACTTGAAGCTTAATCACTGAACTTCACTTCCCCCAGATGGACCTACTTGTCACCATTGAGGACATCAATGTCCCCCCTTTCACCAAACGGCAAGGAACCTTGCGTGGTACCGGACGGCCAGCTGTGCCGCAACACAATTACTACGACATCCGCAGGACCCGGCCCTTCCTCACATGTGAGGCGGCACAGATCTTGGTCCAATCGCTCGCCGTCACTCGCCTCGACTACACTGCAACTTTCTCTTGGCTGGACTCCCAGCCTCCGCAATACCACCATGAATAAGAACAGGCAAACATTGCTCTGCTAAGTCTCAACTCTTCTCTGAAGCAAGACTACAGACCCACCTGTTCAGAGCGGAATGTGCAACAGAACAACATTTTACATAATGCACGTTTAAAATTAGGGCTGGACAATATGTAAAAGTTCACATCACAATTATCATGAGGACATGACACAATATCAATTAATATCTCAATATTCTTATGAATTTAACATTTTCAAAAAGTTAAAAGCTCACATTTGGATCCTAAGGGCATATGCTGTCATTGTAACGAGGTTAGACTGTAAAACTGGTTATCACAATAACTTGATACCTACATTTCATGACGATACAATACCATTTAAACACAAGAAACAATAATATTCAATCAACCCTGTATGCGTGACTGTCTTTAAGCCTGACACACACACACACACACACACACACCATGTGCCGTTAGAAGCCCAGGTGTCCCATCAAGATAAGGTACAAAGCACAAACTAATGTGTCATGTTTGCAAACATATGCATGTTTCTTCCAGAGTGATTCTCCAGTAAGGTTGAAGCTGTACTCCTCATATTTATATTTCCCCATTTATTTGTTTTATGCATTACCCATGACTGACATCAAAACTGCATTGGTTTAATGTAATTTCTAAAATCATGCATGCATGCATGCAGAACATTGGGGTCGGCCTCAATCAAGACTCAAAAAACATCTTGGCATTTGGCATTTGGCAGACGCTTTTAGGGACTCACAACAACAGTCAAACAAACAATTCCATAAATAAATAAATAAGCAGATATGCAGGTTTGTCAATCTGCCTAAAAATTAGTTGTCACACACTTTGGCCTTTGGTTAAAATAGACTAGATTGCAGTGGGAACAAATGAATTTGTGTTGGTTTTCTGGGTGTTGTGTGGAATCCACAAACCACTAGACTTTTGTCTCGTTGAATTACTTTTCTACATTTCACTTTCACCATATTTCACTTTTGAATAGATGCTCTACCTTGCTGTCATTATCACTGCTGTTTCTGATGTAAAGCTCATTGAGGTGCCCGTGTGTGTATGAAATCATACAACATGACGTGACTTTGACCAGACTAGCCTGTGCTGCAGTACTGAGCCTCCTCCTCCTCCTCCTCTTCCTCTTCTCCCCTGTCAGAGCTGCACCCGGGTGCGACCCCGGGATCCGGCTCCCCGGGGGTGAGGCCGGCGCCGCCCGTGCCAGCCACCCCACCGTCATCTTCAACCCTGACTTCTTGGTGGAGCGGCTCCGCCATGAGCGGCCCGAGGTGTTCACGGAGCTGGTGCTGAGCAACCTGACCCGGCTCATCGACCTGCCGGGCAGCGAGTTCTCTGAGCTGCTGGGGGAGGGCGCCCCCAAGACCCCCACGGGCGGCCACTTCTTCACCCGCTCCCTCAACTTCCTCAAGCGGAAAGGTCAGACGTGTGCCCCCTGGTGACGGCCCCCCGGAACTTTTTTAAAAGATATGAAAGTCTATTAAAGTCTCTTAAAGTCCTTGGCATGGGACGGGGACAGAACATGGCTGGACTGTGGTGTGGTTGGCTTATCCAGCAACCAGCTGTGTGTTCGCCTGTTCCTCTGCTTTATTTGAGGTACACTGAGTGTAAGCGTGTTGTTCCAGACCCGTGATGCTATCGTTGTCTGGTGGCATGTAGAATGTTGAAAGAACGATGCCATACCAGACCATAAAACACACCCGCACCTTCCCCCACTTTGTCAGATAAGGGGGTCGTGTTGGGGAGCCCTCTGTCCGAAGGCAGCATCGTACAAATCTACCGGCTCATCGAGTACCTCAGCAAGAGTGAGTATCGGCCGTACCGCACGTAGGGGGTATGGCTCTCTGGGGTCTGAACCCCGACCTTCACAGTTGCACCCGTAAGGTGGCACGGTGGCTTGGGCAAGGTGTTCCCGGTCCCCACCTGCTCCTTAGGGGTCATGTCGTGGAGCACCGGTTCAACACACAGGTCCCGGTAAATTCCTGGGATGGACTAGGATGTTTCTCAAGAGAACAACTTGAGACACTATAGGTTGCTTAGATATATAACTAGACACAGGTTGCACGCACTGCGTGTGATGTGGGATTGTTTCCAATGTCATTATCAGACAACATGGTGGAAAGCGGTGACAGCGCTCCGGATATGTGTCATCCATCTCAGATGATTAAATTTGAAGTGTGGACGCATTTCCTGTTTTTCAAGTGTGCTGATGGAAAGTTGATTGAAGATCGTTGTCCTGTTCGCAGAACATGCAGAAAAACATCATTACAATCTTCTGAGTCGTCTTCATGACCTCGTCATGACCTCAAAACGTTACTTTACAGCCAAGGCTGTAATGCCCTCCTCTCCGCCCTTCCTCTCCTCTCCTCTCCTCCTCCCCTGCCCTCCTCTCCTCCCTTCCTCTCTCCTCCTCTGCCCTCCTCTCCTCCCTTCCTCTCTCCTCCTCTCCTCGCCACTCCCCTCCTCCTCCTCCCCTGCCCTCCTCTCCTCCCTTCCCCTCCTCCTCCTCCCCAGCCTTCCTCTCCTCCCTTCCTCTCTCCTCCATGTCAAGTACAAAATTGCCCCCTGCTCAGCATTTAGGAATTTGCAGGTTCTTCTAAGAACTCGGCCTGCTCGCTGTGATGCCAGATTTAATGTATGAGCGAAACATCTTAAATGAGCGAATTCTGCGACTTGAGCTGCGACTATCATGTTCGATGCGTTATGTCACCAGCACTAGAGCTTTATCTCTTAGCTGCCATTCCACCACAACATCAGACAGTAGCTCCGCAAGATGAGCACCCGTGTGGCTCTCATAAACGGCTCTCGTTTGCAGCACATGCATCAAAATGTCCCAGTCCTCGCTAATGTAACGTGCGGTTATTGTTACATACGAGTCCGTCGCAACGGAGGTCCATGAATCACATGTGATGGCTACTCGACTAGCTTTACTCATTGAGTCCATTACCTGGGCTTTGGTTTCGCGGTAGAGCTTGTATCGTCTTTTCTGTAAAGTGGCTTCACAATGGGAGCTTATACCAGGGCTCCAGTCAGCAGGTGCCGAAACCCAGGGTTCTCGACGACAGAATAAGGCCTTAAATCCTTTGCTATGAAAGCCGACACTGCTTGGGTGATTCTCTTGCCTCTCTCAGAGTTTGGAGGCAACATTGACAGCGTCTCCTCGATTTGTGGCTGGGCTGGGTCCGCTGTTTTCTGCAGCAGACGCTAGCTGCTGGTGAAAACGGCTAACGTGGTTCATCAAATTGTCACGTGGTGAGCAGGAGGACCCAAGCGCAAGACTCAGACTCGGGGTTATGCAGTACTGAATGGTTATTTATTGACGATACATACAGAGGAGAAACGGGAGTGAAACCAGTGGGACGGGTGGCGAGCGCGGCAGGCAGATGCGGGAACCGGCAGGCAGGGAGAGACGGGCAGACGGGTAGACAGAGAGATCGGCTGGCTGGCGACGGATGAAGTCCATACGGATATTAACAATAACTATTTGCAACAATAACAACAGGAGGTTTGTAACAATGAACCGACCATCAGTGGGTGGCAAGCCGGAGTCTTTATACTGGCACGCAGCCACGCCCCCCAACCCTGGGAGCCCGGAGACAAGGCCGAAACCGTGACACAAATTCATCGTATTACCAAAGTATTTAATTTTTGTATGACAACGGCGTGTGTCTTGTCCAGTTCGTGCTTCCCTGGGTCGTTTTTTATCACCTGCTGCTGCCGGACAATACTGCTTTCCTCCGTCATATCTCCCGTAGTGTTAACTAGATTCAATTCAATGCGATGTTGCATTGAACTGTGGGTGCGACTTTAGAATAGAATAGAATAGAATAGAACTTTATTAATCCCGAAGGAAATTCTTGTGCCAGGTTACATAGCAATAAAAATAAACTGACGGATTTACAAATTTGGCAATAATTGAAGTGTAATGAAAGGGTAATAATAATAATGTTTCGAGGAAGTATTGCACATGATATAAAGAATATTAAGAATATTGCACATAATGATGAAAGGTAATGTAGCATGGTCATATTGCAAGGATAATATTGAGAAGAAGTATTGCACATGACATTAGGAATATTGCTATGATAATGAGAGGAAATATTGCAAGGTACTATTTAGAGGTAACATGATATTAATATTAATAATAATAATTTATGCTGTAATCGCTAACTATGTTGTAGCCATCTAATGGCCAGATATGTGGTCAAGCTATTTAACGTTTGTTAAAACCACCGTCTTTTTAATCATCGTAGGTCATTAGGATATGATAAAGTCGCTGATCTGAATCATGTTAGCCTGTTTTGCTTGCTGTGTTTGTTTCTAATACCTAGCTGACCACTTGCTGGGTCTCATCAATGGCTTTGTCCAGGAGATTGGGGAACACCAACAACCAGGGGTGTAAAGTACTTGAGTAATTGTACTTCGTTACAATACTTAAGTACTGTTTTTGGGGATTTGTACTTTACTCGAGTATTATTAGATTTGTATACTTGTACTTTTACTCAATTACATTTCAGAGAAAAAAAACATACTTTTTACTCCTTACATTTAAAATGCAGACCTACAAAGTACAAAGTACAAATCTCGCAGGTCCAACAATTTTAATTAGTATATTTGTTTCTCTGGCCGAACTAACGTTAACGTTATTAATCCTGCGGGCGCACTTTATTTAAAAACAGCCAATCAGATCCCCATCAATGGAAGATGAACCCGCCCATACCCATGCTGATTGGTCCTTGTGCAAGACTAGAAAGCGGGGATCTTTGATGAAACACCTGCTATCAGAAGAATAGACAGTCAGAGTGACAAGCTACAGAAGATGACCACAAACGATAGTACGAGTGATGAAGAGGACGAAACGGTCGGCGTGGACGGACAAGACGAGCACCCATGGCCTTGCAATAAAAAAAGTTTTTACTTTTACTTTTTAGTACTTAAGTACATTTAAAAGTAGAAACTTTTTGACTTTTACTCAAGTGTGTTTTTAGCCAGATACTCTGACTTTTACTTGAGTAAGATTTTGAGACGGTACCCATACTTTCACTTAAGTATAATTTCTGGGTACTTTTTACACCCCTGCCAACAACGGAGAACCACCAGAGACCCGCCAGAGAACCAGTGTCCCAAGCCTACAAAAATCACAGCACTGTCACACAATACTGTTAATAAACAATAAATATACATTCCATTTCATCCCATCATATAGCCTATATTTATTGAAAATGAAATGAGCTCAGTTCAATAAATGAACCTATTCAGGACTATGGTCCTTAATGTGTCCTTCCAAGTTGGACTCATGCTGTTACAAAGAGGTTCTTCATGATATACCAACACACATACTCTTTATTGTTCATTTCATACATTAAAACCCAACTGAACTGAAGACTCCAGAAGCTTTTTCAATATGATACATATTTTTACAATAGACCCTAAAAGGTTAGGTCAGAGTTAACTACTAGCACTTAAGGTGAGACATAGCTTAGCCTAATATTTTGGTTTCTGTGCTCTAAAAACTATGTGCTTGGGAACAGCAACAGCCCAAAAGATATTCTACCAGTTCTAAACTGAATAAGAGAAATCAAACCAATAAGTACATTAAAGTAGGCCTACATTAAACATAATGAATAAGCATGCTACGTGTAGATGTGAAGTTTGCGGACTACAGGAATGTGTATTTCTCTACTGTCCTACATATCAACAAGAGAGACAGACTTAAAATTACACTCCAAAGGAATCACATGACATGATGAGGTATTAGAGAAATGTTTCAGATGAGTTCAGGTGATGTAGGGTACAGGGCTATTATATCACGACCTTCAAGCACCGCAGCGGTGTCCCAGACTGTTCGGTGTAATGGCATTAATGGTGTTCACAGTAACAATGCATTTGTTTGATAAAGATGGGTGTAAATTATCAATAATAATTTACAAATCCAAAATACAATGATCAATTAAGCTATAGGGTCCCACGCTGTTACGACAGCCGCTAATGTCAATGCAAGTGTGGAAATCAATAAACAAGAAATAGTAATGCAGGCTTCTGAAGTATTTAGGTGTTGACATATGAAACAAAGGAAACAACATTATGCAAAGTCAGCTAAAGTGTATAGAGTACAACTTGAAGCAGACTGGATCTCAGGACTGCTCTACGTTGGGCATAGTGCCGTACAGGCTGCTGCACGGTGCGCAGGGCACGGGACAAAGCTCAACACTTACGTAGTATTGACAAATGCTAGAATAGAATATTTACAATACAATAATAACCAGGTCGCTTCCATCCTTGACATGCGACCAAGGTCTTGTTCTGTTTGCAGTGGCTATTATTATTATTACTGCTCTCCCACTATTGACGTTTATAACATTGTTATTCCTTATTGATTGTACAACTTTGTATGTCTTTTATTTTCCAACTTGGAACAACTTGAAGTTGCTGCGCGTTCATGAGAGGCGCGATCCAACTGATGGCGTATTAATTTAATCTACTAGGCCCAAAATAATAGAGAATTACACGAAGAAAGAATAATAAGTAATTCCTCCAATGGCGTGGATATGACAATAGATGCTACAGCTGCTAGAAGGGAAACAAACCTTCCTCCTGCTCCAGTCCACATCATTCAAACTGGAGACTCAAACTGGAGACTTCTCCACCATCAGATTCCCCTTCACCACCATCAGATTCCCCTTCACCAGTTCATCAAACAATGGCAAAGCCTCTTCTACATGTATTATTATTATTATTATTATTATTATTATTATTATTATTATTAGTTGCTCTCTTCATCTTCTCTTTGTTCGCCCTCTTGATCCTCAAATAGCAGCCATATAGCACACAATGTGGCGCAAATCTAATAGGCTAATCGGCCTAATAGGCTCTATGTTTCAGACTGAGATTTTACACGATGAACAAATGGAATTATTGAAGAAAAACAAAAAATATAGCAGTCACCTAAGATGTGCGAAAACCCCCGCCAAAATGGACAAACGTGGTAATATATGGTATATAAGGTAATAATGTGGTATAGACATAATGCAGTAAATCTGACCGCTATGGCACTTGAAGGTATAACCGTTCAGAAATATTTTGTCTTTTGATTTAGAACCTCCAAACCTTGTGAAAATAAAAGTAACACATATCTAGTCAAAGTCATGGAGTGTGGGGGGCCTCATACTCTTTATTTGAACAGAGAGATTTGCAACAGAGGAACCCAAACTACGCTTCTAGTGTTACTATGATAATTTAATGTCATAGTATAGTAACCGTTGTGATCCACACTCCCATCCAGAACAATCCAACCGCCGTTAAAGAACAAAAGAAGAAGCAAACACGAGAAAACTCAAAGCTGAGCCTCGGGCTGGGCAGGTGAGAGAGGATCTAACACCCCTATTAGATACTAGAATGGAACAGTCCGTTGGCTGTGACGCGAAACACGGCAAAATTTTACGTCTTACGTCCGTCCATTTTCGACGTAGTAGTGCGTCATCACGTCGGCCCACGACGTAGTGCGTCATCACGTCGGCCGGCTTGATTGAGTTCCTTTGAGCTCAGATGGACGTTGCCACTATATATATATTTTACATAAACGTGTTGTTTGAATGCATTTGTAATGCCAGTATTTATATGTATATTTATATATTTTTATGCAGTCATTCCTGCACCCTAATTGTATATGTATAAGATAGTACGTTGTGTACCTTTATTCCTATTTGTGCATGATAATAAAATAACAATTAAAAAATGACTAAATTAATTAAAAACTCATGCTTGTGTTGGTGTCATGCATGCATAATAGTTCCAAAAAAACCGAACAAAAAAATAATAATTCTGCACTCCAGTGTAAACCTGATGAACTGCGTCGATCTCTGGGGGAACCGCCCACCCAGAGCTGTGATTGGATGATAGGGGGCTGTTCTGTGATTGGAGGATGGTTCGCCACGTGGTTAACGCCCTGCTCTGTGATTGGAGGAAGGTTCGCCACGTGGTTAACGCCCTGCTCTGCGATTGGAGGACGGTTCGCCACGTGTGAACGTCCTGACGCTTACGAGAGCCGTCGATGTTTTGACAGCTTTCTCTTCTTATTGTTTAATGTCTGATCTGCTGTTCAGAGCATTCTGAGAGGTATGTACACTCATCTGAGAGTTACATATGACAGATTAAACTACATGTTGCATTATATACAACTTTATATACACTATACAATCCTTATGTACAACTTTAGTGCGGTTTTCTCAGCGTTTATCACAGTAATTTGAGGAGTAGTCGCATTACCCTGCCATATGCTTCAACAAACCTTATATATAATTACTAACACAATATATTATTCTTGCAAAATGCTAGCAGGATTGTATTACAGGTGTGCGTGTGTGTGTGTGCGCGCGCGTTTCAGTGCAGCATTCTGCAGTAAAATAGTTTTTCCAAGATTAACATCTTGCAACATGGCTTGCAAAAATCTAGTTTTTCAAGTCAGAGTTGGGTCCTGTGACCCACATTTTTATATAATATCTTTTTTGTATTGTATTGCCTAGTCCAATTTCCAGCGTTTAAATGCATAGTTTTTATTTGACTGTCATCACATATGGCTGTAGTCTGTAGTCTTTCTATCAAGGGCACGCACCAGTTTGTACCAGCTGTAGCTATAGTCTGATCCCCCACATGGTTGCTGCAAACCTTGACCCTGATCTCAGAAAACAAACTGCTCCAGTCCCAGCCGGTTTGATTGATGACGGTTCTGGGCGGCCATCCTCCAGGGGCGCCTTCTCTAGGGGGGCCAGGGGGGTGGTGGGTCCCCCAATGACACCCCCACAATTCAATGACACCCCCTGATAAATCATCATCATGTATAATCCTGCTATCATATGGGCTGGACATATACAGTACAATGATTCTATAGTTTTCTCTAAACTATATAAAACAAACAGTTTAAAGTGTAGCAACAATTGGGGCTGGGTAATATGGATAAGGAGAGGGGGAGACACGACCATCCTGTCCTCACAATATTGTATCTTTGCTGATCATGTGGCATTTGTTTTTGTTGCTTGCCCCCCTGTGGTTTGGTAGCAGTTCTAGCTGTGAGGCTATCATCCTAGATAGACTACTCGCGTTTATGTGGTCACATGGTAAATGGATTACATATATGCCCAAAGTGCTTTACATTGCCTCACAGTCACCCATTCATACACACATTCATACACCAACAGCGGTGTTAACTATGCAAGGCAACAGCCAGCTGGTTAGGAGCAGTTGGGGTTAGAAATTGTCTTGCTAAGGGACACCTCAACACTTGGCTAGGCAGAGCTGGGGCTCAAACCAGCAACCTTCCAGTTGAGTTACTGCTGCCAGTAGATGCATGACAGTATATACGCCTGGATTGTAACAAAAAGACTGGTTGCCTTGAAACTATGGAACTACTTATTTGGTAGATGGTGGTGGTTGGTCAATGATTTCTAGTGTGCATACATTCATTCATTCATTGTGCCACTTTCAGAGCAACTCCGGTGAAGGGTCAAACGTTGCCATGTTGACTTAGTGGGCATAGTTTATCAGACCATGTCCATTTAATGTGGGGGTTTTATCAGGACATGGACCCTGAGTTTTTCTTCTTTAACCTCTGGATACATTGGATCGGAGAGTATCCCTCTAGTGACAGATTAATGTAAGGTTGGCTTTTCAGTGTTGAACCACTTCTGGATAAAATTAACAGAAGAAGACTCGGCATCTTGCTTTTTGCTTTTTTATTGTTCCTTTTTTCTCTGTTTTTTACGACCTGTACTTGTTTGTAGCAGCTGAACATTTGCATTTTTGTTCTCCAGGTGTCCAGTCCACCGTAGCTGTTGTTAGACCTTGGGGCGGCCCGGTGAAGAGAACTTTAGCATCACCATCATGGCCGGGCGCTCGTTTGACATCGACGCCCCGCGATGGGACCAGACCACGTTCATGGGGCGACTGAAGCACTTCTTCAACATCACAGACTTCACCACGGCGGTCCTGCCGGATTCGCGGCTGGACGAGGCCAAGGCGTTGGTAGAGAGCTGCAGGTAAGACCAGGAATGAGACTCCTCTTGTCTCGCTCCCACAATGACGGGATCTGAAGGTTCCATGCAGAATTGTTGTTGTATTCTGTGACGTGCAAATGCATTGTGGGTAAAATGGCCCTTCCATTCACCTAAAGGGTTCCTATAGATCAACCTACCCAGTGGACTGTAGCAACTGATCTATCCAGCACCTACATCTGGGTGGACACTCCCACTTGTGATGTTGTAATCACTCTTCCAAGTCCCAACTCTTCACGGTTCTGGCTCCGCAGTGGTGGAATGAGCTCCCGGCTCATGTCAGGACGGCCGAGCCGCTCGCCAGGTTCCGCAGGAGACTCAAGACCCACCTGTTCCGAGTTCACCTGGACTCTACATAACCCCCCCACCCTCCTCTGATAATCCTAGCACTAACCTGCGTGTTTGTACATCCTGACATTTATTAATGGCACTTAGTATTGTTGTTCGTTCTCAGATGTTGTAGCATGCTTAGAATTTGCACGCCTGCCCAGCTACTTATGCAGGCAACTTAGCAATTATGAAACCCATTCTATTCGTCTCGTAAATAGGAATGCTCGAAAACAGCTCTATTCCCATCTTCAGGTACCACAGTGATATATTGCTGCCTCTCCTTCAACAAATGTACTCTTTGTAAGTCGCTTTGGATAAAAGCGTCTGCCAAATGCCCTAAATGTAAATGTAAATGTGATCCAGAGATTCTGAAAAGCCTTGCAATGGCTAATCACACTCACACCTGGCAGTATAATAGGAGCCCTTTTTTAAATATTGTCTGTGCCATGGTTGTATGCTATTTGGATTCAAGATTTAAGATTCTTTATTGCCATGTGTAACAAGAACAATAGAATGCTTACTCTCCATTCACTTCTGCAGTATTCTTCTAAACATAGATTCTAAACAATATGTAAAAGTAAGTACACAAGTACAATAAAAAGTGACCGAGTAAGAATAACAATACTATGGCGGGGGTGCAAAAATTTTGTAAAGTGCCAGCGTGTAGTACAGTAATAATAATAGCATAGTAAATATGATAAATGGCAGTTATAAAAAAAAAAGTGCATTTCTTGTGAAACATAAGTCAAGTGTTGGGTGTATGAAGGTGAATGTCTGCTCATTGCCCCCTGTAGGGCGGGCTCTGTCCCCCCAGGAACATCAGAGGAGCAGCTCCACTACGCCAAGAAGCTGTACGACTCCGCCTTCCACCCGGACACGGGTGACCGCATGAACATCATCGGGCGAATGTCATTCCAGGTCCCCGGGGGCATGGCCATCACAGGCTGTATGCTGCAATTCTACAGGTCAAAACACATGCATGTACAGACAGACAGACAGACACGTAACAAGTACAATTAAATGCTTACTCCCCATTCACTACCCCAGTATTCTTCAAAAAAATATACATGTAAAAGTAAGTACACAAGTACAATAAAAAGTGACTGAGTAAAAAGTTTGTTCCAGTCTGCATTCCCATACAAATCTACTGAAATGTTCGTGTGTTTGGTAATCGTTAGGGATGCACCGATGCCGATACCAGTATCCAGTATCCGGTCCGATACTGTGCTCATGTACTCGTACTCGTTAAACTACTCCGATACAACCGCACCCGATACCACTTTGGCAACGCAACGTTAACCTTGTAATATTCTTAGCCAAGGAATATTGAAATAAAGAGATGCAACCGAGTTGGCGTTTATGGCTGTTTAATAGCAACTGCGCATGGTACCGACTATCAGACTGACTACATAATAACCCTATCCATGGTGTAATACACCACCTCACCTATAGGTGGCGCTTGGCGCATGCCTTGTATATTACAAACCTCATATCGGTTTGTAATGTAAAAGTACTCTATCGGTATTCGGTATCGGCAGGTACCCAAATGTAAGTACTTGTACTTGGTCTGAAAAAAAGTGGTATCGGTGCATCCCTAGTAATCGTATGTGATAACCACTTTCGCGTACATGGTAATAGAAAAAATTGGATTCAAAAGTATAAAAGTACTTAAAAGTACAAAAATAGAAAGTACTGCGTAGAGCTCGTAAGGACACATCCGCCCTCCTCTCGTGCCGCTGTCTTTTTCGGAGACATTGTTGTCATGTTTGGCATTGTCCTGCTAACTCTCTGTGTGTCTTCTCCTTCACCCCATGTGTCCACAGGACGGTTCCTGCCGTGGTGTTCTGGCAGTGGGTGAATCAGTCCTTCAACGCCCTGGTGAACTACACTAACCGCAACGCCGCATCTCCCATCACACCCACGTGAGAAACAGGGCAGGGGAGACATGGTTTACAATGCACATGATTTACAGCCAAGTCCCAGTCGCTTTCAAGCAATGCTAGTGATTCTGTAAATGGTCATGGATCGCCATAAATGGTAAATGGATTGCATTTATATCGCCCTTTTAACCAAAGTACTATACAGTTGCCTCACATTCACCCATTCATACACAGATGGCGGTGCCAACCATGCAAGGTAACAACCAACACGTCAGGAGCAGTTAGGGTTAGGTGTCTTGCTCAGTAAATCTTCATCTTGTCTCCTGCTCCTTACTTTCTACAAGAACAAGGTAGTTCTCTGCAACCACGCTGTAGGTTTGAGTTTCTGCTTTCTGCGATGCCTGGCCTGTCTGTGTTCTCAGCATTGCACATGCATGTGCTTAAAGATTAGGGAAAATGCTATTCATGTTAATCCGAGGGTCAATTATTTACAGGACTATTTGAAGGAAGAAAATACAAAAGTATTGTGTTCACATGATTTATCATTGGTTCGATCACGTGTTCATTTGGTTCCCGCTTCACATTAATCTACTTGTCACGCTATTATTTTCTTTTTTTACATTTTATTTTCATTTTCTCTTCCAGGCAGATTGGAGTAGCCTATGTAACTGCAACCACCACAGCCTTGGCTACGGCCGTAGGACTCAACCTCTACACGAAGGTACAAAGCCACTGTGGGAGTGTGTGTGTTTGGTGGCTTAATTGGCCTCAGTTAAAGTCTGGGGTGGGTGGGGCTGCAGCCTCACCCCTTCCAGACTCTAACTGGGCCACCAGGTGAGGCACCCATCCAGATTCCAACTGGGCCAGGTGAGGCTGCAGCCCCACCTGGCCCAGTTAGAGTCTGGGGTGGGTGGGGCTGAATACCTGTGGTGCATTGGCTAATCAGTGCACCACAGGTTAAGTCAACCACCAGCGCGTACACACACACACACACACACTCGGGGAAGCGCTAGCAAGTGTACCATCTGCCCCATGTCATGTCTCTGCTCATGTCACGTCTTCAACTTGAACAATAAACCAGAATTTTCCACACCACTACCTGCCTGTGTCCTTGGAGGAGCCCCAGATAAGCCACATAATGTGGCATTGTGGTAGATCTGCTACAATTGTTAGTGCTTGAGTGTGTGTGTGTGTTTATGGCTGACTTAACCTGTGGTGCACTGATGTAACACATGCATGCAGCCCCACCCCCCCAGACTCTAACTGGGCCAGGTGAGGCCAATTAAGCCAGCCAGCCACCAAACACACTCTCCAACAGCCACCCTCCCACATGCCACCTGAACAATAAGTGCAGTGTGCACACTGGACTGGGCTGGTTTGAGTATGTGTCCACTTCTTGATTCGAGTGTCCTTGTCTGGGCTCTAATCGGTGCCAGACCGCCATGTTGTTGTTCTTCTTCTCTGTGTCTGACCATCTGATGCTGTGTCTTGCAGAAAGCACCCCCCCTAATGGCCCGATGGGTCCCGTTTGCGGCCGTGGCCTCGGCTAACTGCGTCAACATCCCCATGATGAGGCAACAGTGAGTCAGGCGTGCCTTGTTGTCTGACATTTTGGTCCAAAGTGTTCATGGGCTCATTTTATATATGATTTATATTATTATTTGATGTGTGTGTGCTCTTCAGGGAGCTCCTGAACGGCATTGCAGTCACGGATGAGAACGGCAATAATCTGGGTCATTCTAAGGTGGGTCTTTCAGGTTTGGTGTGTGTATCAATATTTGTATATATACTGTATAAATTATTTTAACTGGAGTTTCTTCAGCTTCGCTAACAGCCTGCTAATTCCCCAATCCACTGGCATACGACAGGGGTGGTGGTGAGGGCAACGTTTGACACCCTCATCAGGAGTGGTTATACCAGTTGCCAATAATGATTAGATATTGGTTACCTTCATCTATAACATCATTGTTGTCTGGGGTTTTTCTAGCGACTAAAGCTGAAATTAAAATATATTTGCGCAGTGCTTTGAGCAAATAGTTTTTGTGTTGTCACGGAGACATAAGGTTGATATAGTTGATAGGATTTGACCATTGCTTTTAATGTATTTGTAGTGTATTGGTTGGAACATTGTTAAACAATCAGGTTAAGAAGTATTTAAGGATGCTGTGACATAAACTTTTATAAATGTTTGGTTTTGGAATGGTTCATTTGAGGTATCTGGTGAGACTGTAGCCTCTGCTTAACCAGACTAGAGGTACCATTTAAGTGCTCATTGATTTATGATTTTTATGCATAATCCTTTTGTTTTCCTCTGAAGAAAGCAGCAGTTAAGGGCATTTCTCAAGTGGTTCTCTCTAGGATTACCATGGCAGCGCCTGGCATGAGTAAGACCTTTGTTTTGTCGTATTTTTCATCATTTCACAGCGACCACCAGCATATTTCTATCATAGATTAGTGGTTTGCATTGTGTGGATATCTGCTCTAGACTTATGCTGTTTTATCTTTTTGTCCCCTCCTTAGTCATTCTTCCCATCATCATGCAGAGGCTAGAGAAGTACAGGTTCATGCAGGTAAGACTTCCATGACACTGCCACGCCCCCATATCACATATACACCCATAGGTGGATTCATCAAAAAATAAATATATGATTTCTTTTTCTTCATAGAAAATTACATATCTTCACGGGCCGATCCAAGTGATGTTGGTGGGCGTGTTGTAAGTAGGAAAGACGTTGAAATTGATTGTTTGATAGATTTTTTCTTTTTTTGTAATGTGACCGAGTTAGTCCGGCTCGACTGATATAAGTTGTTTGTTTGTTTGTCTCCAGTCTGGTCTTCATGGTACCGGCCGCCTGCTCCCTGTTCCCGCAGAACTGGTAACTAACTAGCATGTTTACACATGATCTAACACACACGATCCCTTTACCAGAGTTTCCTCATTGACCAGTTCCAGGACATTATTTATAACTGGTTCTCCCCCCCACCAGCTCCATGGCCGTGTCTAAACTGGAGCCGGAGTTGAGAGACTCCATCAGGTCACGCTACGGAGAGAGTGTGCAACATGTCTACTTCAACAAGGGCCTCTGAGGAGAAGTTCTGCTGCTGCTGTGCATCTAATGGATGCCCAACCAGGACATTATTTGGTGTTTGGCTAGAATGGTAGCGGTTACAAATGGCTTATACCCCTCCCTCCCTCCCTCCCTCCCTCTGTCTCTGTCTCTCTCTCGCCCTCCCTCATCTGTGTTTTGGGTGCATTGTTATTGAATCTTTCCATTTTTTCGTTTTTCTGTAATCCTGCCATGTTGTCAACTCGATTCCCCCCTCCTTGTCGTCATTTCAAAACACGGGAGCGGCCATGTTGTCTGTCACCCCTGGCAATTAAACCCCAACGGTCACACTTCTCAGGAACAGCGTGCAACCTTGCTGGAACAATTAAAGCTACAGACGGCTGTGAGGGTTTGGCTGGCCTCTGACCCCCAGGAAACCAGGTCTACCATCTCCATCGGACAACCCTTTGGTTTCGCCTTTGTCAGTGTTTTGAAGCGGTGATGATTCATTTCCCCTCTCCAGCGGTCGGTGGGATGCCTTAACTTTTAATATTTTTACTGTGAGTTCAACCGTTGTTATGCGTGGGTTTATGGTTTTGTCAGCCTGTTCCAACATAAATTTCCAAATAAAAAAACAAAACATCGCCTATATTGATTCGTGTGGACTTTATAAGCTTTGAGAAGCATTCTTATACTGTACATGGGTGTAGACTGCCCTCCACAGAAAGAAGGCAGATTTGCAACTTTGGATGCAAACTATAAGAATAACGTAAAGCACAATGATTAGAATATATTAAAAAAAAAATCCTCTATCATGTGCCTATCATAGTACCTTTTGATGACGAAAAGGCATTCAAGCTTATATTATATATACAAATAAAAAATAAAAACCCTTCAGATATATGCTGCATCGAAGCCAGTCAAGTCCCACAGGCCCCGCCTACTAATAATTCTAATAATTAGACGACTTGCCAATGGGCGCCGAGGGGGCCGGGGTCTGGAGGGGCAGAGCGTATAAAGACGCCTGGACGCGCCCCCCTGTTCCGCAGAGGCTGTGAACCGCGGTGACGTCCGACTTGTGTCTTATTATCGCGTTATTAGCACATTGCGACGCTACAAGAGCGCAAAGATTCACCCCCTGATCCAATTATAGCGGAGATATCAGCTCACAGAGGAGCCGTTTGGTGACGTCGCCAGCTCTTTTATTTGCTCTTTTTTGCGCAACAACAAGGCTCCATCTCACACACACACCCACACACACCGTTGGATCTCCAACAAAGAGAGGAGCTCACCGAGAGCCACAGCAAAGAAGCAAAAAAGAAAGAAAAGCCACACACACACACACACACACACACACACACACACACACACACACACAAAGAAAAGCAACAAAATGCCGCTTTCCGTGCACGGCGTCGCGTGCGCGCTCGTGGCCGTGTTGCTGGTGTGGCGCGCGGACGAGCTGCGGACGGACGCGTGCAGCTGCGCGCCCGTGCACCCGCAACAGGCGTTCTGCAACGCGGACGTCGGTGAGTACGCACTGCTGCTGTTGTTGTTGTTGTTGTTGTTTACCTGCACTGTTGCATTAGGGCATCCATGCACGTGACTTGATATTGCGTAATAATAATGCACATCTCTGCATCGTCATCATCATCATCATCATCATCATCGTCCTCATCACCCAGGGGGTGTCATTTTAAAGGGTGTGTTGGTGCTGGATGCACCCAAGGCCACAGGTCCCACAACAACTCTTATTTTGGGGGATGGGAGGGAGGCTCGTTATTTTTATTTGCACTCAAATAAAAATGCACAACCATAAATCATGCTGATTATGTCATGTTGATATCTGCAGATGACCCACATCTTGCCTTTAATATTCATATTCATATTCATAGAGAAAATGTGTGTTTGGGAATGCTATCCTAACATTTGCACAGAGACCCAATCATCATCATCATCATCATCATCATCATCATCATCATCATCGCCTCTTCTTATCCGCCAAGCTCCCAGCAGTATGTATGGATGCTGGGACAGTTTCTAGGATATCATATCACATCATATCACATCATATCACATCACGTAGGCCTCTGTCTATAGGCTGGACCTGGATGTGGAGCTGCATGGGCGTCAAATGGGTTCTGGATGATGATGATGATGATGTTGTTGTGAGCAGGACAGGCCATGCATGCCTCCTCCTTAACGGGGATGTGATGCGTATTTATTCAGCACCAAGGCCCTTTGGTGTCTGGGACGCATTTCTGGTAGCACCTCAGCCCGGACAACGTGGCAGACAGAAGGCCTGTGGAATTATATTGGGTGGGTGGGTGGGGGAGAGAGAATGACCAGTCTGGGTGACGAGAGAGAGAGAGAGGGAGGGAGAGAGCGAATGACCAAAAAATACAAAGACAAGAATCCATCTGCGTATGGCCAGGAATGCAATGACTTAAATCTCCAAGTAACCACAGAGTCACGCTACCGCCTTTCCGTCCCTCCTCTCCGCTCACGTCTCTCTCTCTCTCTCTCTCTCTCTCTCTCTCTCTCTCTCTCTCTCTCTCTCTCTCTCTCTCTCTCTCTCTCTCTCTCTCTCCTTCCCCCCCCCCCCCTTTGAGGAGTGCTGCAGGACAGGAATTAAAGGAATGTTGCCGGGGTTTTCCAGACTTTTCCCCCCGGACGGACGGGGACGGACACACACACTACATTACACACAAGCACACACACACAGCTACACACACACACGCACACATTACGAACACACGTTACACGTATGCGCACACCGCGGGGACTTTTTACGCAAACAACAACATCAAAGTGGCGGCACTGGTAGTTCACACATCATTTCCACATGTACACAGATAAAACACACACACCACACCCCCTCCTCCCCTCCCAACATTCTGAGAACTCAAATTGACGCTCTGGCATTAACGTGGAGCGACGGTTCGGTTACATCTGGCCATGGCACGGCCTCGGAGGGGGAAATAAAAGGCACAATAAAAAAGAGTCAAGGCCCTCTCTCAAATATGCGGGGTATTCATGAAAGAAAACGCACCCACGAGTTCCTCCACACTCCTTGGCTGACGCATTCTGCATTACACACACACACAAACACACTCTTCTCTTTCTGATGCTCAGTTCACTGCACACACACACGCATACACACACACACACACACACACATACATGTAGGTTAAAAATAGGGTTGTTCCTAAGTGACTAATGTCCAATTTTCTGATGTGACTCATTCTTGGCGCTGGCAAGTCTAGAGTCAGTGCATGCATGATGTGTCTTATAGGTGTGTGTGTGCTAGTAAACACTTTCGGGCAGAACTGTGGCACCTTTTATACCCATCACATAGTCCTCTGTGGTTGTGGTCAGTCCACCCTGGCTCTGCTAGATCTAAACCTCGGTCAACTAGGAGACTACAAAGGACACGAAAGCCTCCTGTGTCGGCCGCCTAACTCTAATGTCTAATTAACCCCCATGCGTGTGAGCATTAGTCATACGTGTGCTGCTGCGCAATGCGTGTTGTGCCGTGGATGCGGCCCACAAGTGGAGGGTTGGCACACACACACGCACACATGCCTGTTGCTCTGAACTATCAGCCCTGCCCAGCCCACAGAGGGAAACTTCTCAGGTGGCCCTGCCCATGAGCCCGGCAGGAGCCCAGCAGGAGCCAGGCTGCCCTCAGAGAGTCTTGCTTGTTGGCAGAACTTCACAGCACACGCAGCCTCGCTTTCTGGTTACACATCTCACTGCTGGTTACACGATATACTGGTGACGATGCCTTACGTCTTGTTTACCTTAGCTGCATGAAAACCAAGCTGTAGGCCTACGTATTAAGGGGAACATGTTCAGTAGCTTTTAAGAAAATACATGACGACCACATGACTAAACTAAAGTCTTTTAAGAATGTTTTATGGTGAAGCCAGGGACACAATTCTAGGAGGAGGCGATTGTACAATAGAATAGTCGACCGGAGACACTGTCATGGTCTGACTCACAATCAATGAAAAGCTGATTAAGGTTAAAAGCTCAGGTGTTTCCACGTCGGAGTGGATTAAGTAGCCCGTCTCCTAGGAACACCAGCAGAGACATGACGGTGCACTCTACATCCTGTCCAGGTTTTAAAGACACAATGGGTCCTTTAAAATCCTTGTTAGCTTTAGTTTTACATGGGTATTAGTCACCCATTTAACTAAGCATGTATATTTGAGCTATATTTAACCTCCTCGACAGGAAGTTGCATGCAGATGTCACTTTGCAGAACTAAAGACTCGACAGTTTATGAGACGTCTGTAATCTGACTGGTGGACGGTGGCAAACCCTGTGCATCACATTTAAGCGTTTGAATATAAAAAGGACCATCAAAACGACCTTGATGTGACAAAATGAGACGGGAGGATTCAGAGTGAGTCATCAAAACGACATTCATAATTCATAAAAGCCCCCCTGGCTCACAGCAGGGGGTGGTGGGAGGGAGGGCGTGGCTTGGATAACCACACAAGGAAAGGAAAGTTGGGGACGACTCAGTGGTTGCCGTGAAATGTCTCGTAATGCGGTAGATTGAACAGTAGTACTTAGGTGTGTGTGTATGTGGAAACATGCACACATGTACAAGCCATTAAACATGGCCCTGGGGGGGGGGGTGGTTACTTATAATGCAGATCAGCATGTGGTTTCTGAAAATAGGGGTTAGGGGGGGTAACCAGCCAATCTTTAGCGTAACTACTAACTGCATGTCCATCAGGTCTCTCTGTTAGTAGCAGCGTAGTTGCTTGCAGGCACTTGTTTGTTTTGTTGTTGTCTACTAAACGGCCACCACCGTGCATCAAGCCGTCGACCGCTACCACCACGAGACACCAAATACAAAAGAAAGTGTTTAGGCGGCAAATGAGTGAAGGACTCGTCCATCCATCCGTGTGTGTGTGTGTGTGTGTGTGTGTGTGTGTGTGTGTGTGTGTGTGTGTGTGTGTGTGTGTTGTGTGTGTGGTGTGTGTGGCCGGGGGATGAATGGGGGGCGAGCCCAGGAAGTAAAGTCTGCAACTGCAATGCGCCAGCCTAGCCCAGGTAAACAAGGATTATCTTCCATAATAACGACAGCAGGCAGCGTGTGCAGCAGAGCCGCCTCACTCCTCCCGTATTACACCCCGTTCCCGACTCTCTCTGCTCATTAGCTGCGGGAGGCTCAGAATGAGGTCAGGAAACGAGAGCGGAAAAACAGAATGGAATGTTACGCAGCAGCAGTGTGCGGGAACGCCGGCCAGGTAAACGGTGTTGTTTATATATTGGTACCCTGGCTGCTGATGCATATTTGGACGGCCTTCAGAATATAAAACATTCGAGAATTGTAATAGTCACATACATGCAGGATGTGCAGTGAAATGAAAAAGTGTCGATGCCCAGCGGAATGTGCAACAGAACAACACATCACAAAAGTTGAGGGAAAGATTTTGAATATTCACACTATTTACAGTCTAGGGAACCAGGTTTGAGTATGGGCTTCTGTCCTGCGTGCACAAGGCCTTATGGCTATACCACGAGCTAATCGGTGGGTTATTTTGTGTCATCGCAAGCCTGCGTGGCTCCATGTGCACAAAAGCATGCAACATTGGAGGATGTGGCGGTGGTGGTGGTGCCTTGGTAGTGATGCTGGTGGTGGTGGTGGGGTTTCGTGGCCGAGGAGAGAGGGAGCCATGTGTTGGAGTTGGAGCAGCGTTCTGAGACATTGTTAACTTCATGAGCTGTGAACTCGGTCTTCGTATTTGTGTCCGTCTGCTCCAGCCTCCAGCTTCCAGGCTATTAAGTGGCCCCACGGGTGTGAGAACCACAGCAGTCAAAACCATGTGTCTCCTTAAGGGTACATGTGCGCTCCAGTTTATTTTATGGATTATATATTTTTTATATCTTTTTCTTTTTTTGGCGATCGTATTTTCCGTTCTGAACAAATGCCCCCATGCGCATAGCTGAGGCTTGATGTAGTTTGGCCGACCATGAGAAGAACAAAAATGGCACACACTACACACCAATGAAACTATATAGATCAACACAGATTTGTACAGTACTGTTGAATACACACATTGCTAGCTCTGCTTTTAGTTTTTCCCAGACCAGTATCATATTTTGTATGATCCATATATGGTGATTCTTAAATTATTATTTTTTCAGCTTTATTGTAGAGGACAGTATGTGGAACAGATAGGGGAAGATATGCAGCAAAGGGCACGAGCCAGATTCGAACCCACGCCGCTGCGAGGACTAGCCTTATGGTACGCGCCTTAACCCGGTGAGCCAACCCATATATATGGTGATTCTGGCTGTTGAGGTGCACTTTGACCTCTGTTTACCTCTTCCTTTCGTGCCTTATTCCATAAGGCTGAATCTATAATACATATGCTGCACTATGAAACTATGTACCTCTATATAACCCTTCTATAAAAGCTAAGGGTGCTGCTGTGCTCAATTTGCAGTTTCTCCGTTGCGTGGAGCCAAAGAGAGGGAGTTGAAAGCCTTGAGAAACGGCAGGCGGGTTCCTGACTATGTTGATGTGAATTGGACTCGGGTCTCGCTTGTACCTCAATGTGTCTCCAATAGAACCCGGTCATTAACCCGACTTTATAGGCCTTCATGTGGTCTTAGACTTTAATAGCGCCAACAAAATGTTCTGTCTGTCACTGAAGTCTTTTTGTAGTCGGGTGGCGGGAGTTTATATGGTTCCTCTTTCACGTGTGTATGCGTGTGTGTGTGTGTGTGTGTAATGAAGCTCATGGTTTAACACATGGACGGTGTTGCTTCCTGTTCGCTGCAGTGATCAGGGCGAAGGTGGTGGGGGAGCAGGAGCTGGACACTGGCAACGACATCTATGGAAACCCCATCAAGAGGATCCAGTATGACATCAAGCAGATCAAGGTCAGGAGGAACCGCTTTCATGTAGAACTTGGCTCGTCAGGTTGACACGAAAATCCCCCAGAACCGTCAACGTAATCTTAGTGGTGGAAGTGGTACAGTCACTGTCCTACAGAGGGCACTGTAGTGTAATAGCCTATAGCTGATCTGCGTCAATGATTGTCTGTTCTGTTGCAGCCACATTGTTATAAAAAAAACAAAGATTAAAATTGCACATAATTGTAATAAATGGTGATGTCGAATTGCTAAATGCACAGAATCGTGAAGTCCCTGCCATTTCCTTTCCCTTTTAATTTATTCGAGTTGGAATGACCCAGATATATGTTTCAAGCCAGATGACCTTACGCTGACCTTTTGACGACCTTTTGTGGGTGTGTCTTCTGTCCTCAGATGTTCAAGGGGCCGAGCCAGGACATCGAGGCGGTCCTCACCGCGCCGGTGTCAGCCGTCTGCGGCGTCACCCTGGACACCAGTGGCAAGAAGGAGTACCTGATCTCAGGTCAGTGTTGTTTATCCAGCAATTCTGTCATCGTTAGCTATTTGCTATTCAAAATAACTTCAAGATTCAAGTGTTTATTTGTCACGTACACATACAGGATATGCAGTGAAATGAAAAGTCATGACGTGAGTGAGTCAGCGGAATGTGCAAAAGAATAACACGAATTGGAGGGATCAGGATTGCAGGGATCTTACAATATTTACAGTTTTTGTAGTAAAAGAGCTTTGAGATCCATGTCAATAAGGTATAGATTCAAGGCCTGTGTACTGTTCTCTGTCAGGTGGATGTATCTCAGTTACTCAGAGCTAACCAGAGCTTCATGGTGGGTCACAACATGCACCCAGTCAGAGCTCTGGGGAAATTCCACCTGCAGAACAAGAACTATATGCTGTAAGATTTTGGAAGACACAGACAGACAGACAGGTGAGGGTGTAGACGGGTGGGCCGACGGAAGGTCTCTAGACGGGACATTTGGCGAGTTGGAGGATCACCTGTTTATGTTATTATGGGTAATGACACGCTGCTAGCTAAGCCCTCTGCAGACGGGGAGTGAATGTGTAGCAGCCAGACATGAGGGGTTGCCCTAACCACTGCTAACACATATTTCACTTTCAAAACCATCTGCTAAATGACTTTGTAATGTTGTATGACTGCATTTGGCAGTCTTCTATCCCGATATATATAGGTAATTTAATGGGGGGGGGGGCATGATCTCATGGGTGCTCTGGTTTCCTCGTCGTGAGGCACCCACAAACACTCACCCCTTAATTACACACACGCACACACGTGCGCGAGAGAGAGAGAGAGAGAGAGAGAGAGAGAATCGCTGAAGCCAGCATTTCCTCTCTGTGGGAACCAGGGTTTTGTTGATGATTTAGGACGGCGGAGCCGTAGGAGAGCGAAAAACGGCAAGTCTACAAGTCGGGACCATTGAATACAAATTCCATTTCTTCGCTTGTATTTCGGTTAGCGATGGCAGCAAGGGGAGGAGGAAGGGGTTACAGTTACAGTAGAAGTAGTTCAAGTCGGGAACTGACTAGATCTTTGAGACTAGACTGGGAGATAAGACATCCAACATGTTGAGTTTTGCTCTGCAGACACTAGGTGAGGGGGGGGGGGGGAATCTGTCGGACTGTGTCTTGTCTTGACTGGTATACTTGACAAGGAGGTATACACCGTACAGAAATAAATAGTTGGCTGTTTAAAGAGTAGACAAACGCAGAAGTGTGGGTGTGTGGAGACTGTGGAGATGCTGGTTATTGCAACTGTGGTTGTTGGCTGTGTGGTTCTGGTGATTAAGACCAGGTGATTGTTTTTTGTTTTTTTCTTCCCTAGTTTTATTTAAAAAAATTGGGAAGTTGAAATGATGACAAAAGAAAACCAAAAGCATTTCCAATAACCCAAGTTTCACCTGTGGTGAAAGTCCAAGTTCAAGTTTGTTTATTGTCATTCATCCATTATAGGTGCTAACACAAAAGAAAAACATACTAAAATACAACATGATATAAAAATACTACATGAGGGGGAAAAAAACTACAATACGAAAACCTGTGATAAACATAGTGCACAGCGGAAACTATAAGAATATAAACAATATAAGTAGTGCCTAACTAGTGACCTCAGGTAATTATACATGGTACAGGTAGGGAGGCACAAATCGATGAATGATTGGCTTCCTGGTATAAAATTTGAGTTGTCGCAAGGGCAAGTACATGATGAAAGACCATTGAACAATCTCTCTGAAAGTGTTTGATCTTCACCGCAACTTTAAAAATAAAACTCCCCTCAGATGACTTTATTCATCCTTGGTGCTGCTGTTAGATTAGCTTAGCACGGTCGTCATGTCTGTCCTGACTGCTTATCTGGCCAGATGGTGTGTTTTTTAATCGGTAGATACTAGAGACTCTGCCTCGACCAGAACCCCTCGATGGACACCACAGACTGACTTGTTGTTTTGAGTTCTGCAACATCTTGTTTCCCCCATGGTTTTAATCTCTTTTTGTCTCGTCTGTCTATTCTGATCCTGTCTGTCTGTCTGTGTGTGCAGGCAAGGCGGAGGGCGGCGGCCGCATGCACGTGACACTGTGCGACTACATCATGCTCTGGGACTCCATGACTCCCACGCAGAAGAAGAGTCTGACTCAGCGCTACCAGATGGGCTGCGAGTGCAAGGTGAGCGTTAGCTGGTCGCTATAAAGCCTATAAAGGACTCCTATTATACCACCAGGTGTGAGCGTGATTAGCCATTCCAAGCGGTTTCAAGAACCGGTTGGAATGGCCCCACGTGACATCACGAGTGGGAGTGTCCACCTGGATGTATGGTGGATAGATCGGCCTCCCAGCCCTACTACCCAGTGGACTGTAGCAACTGGTAGGCTGATCTATCCACCATACATCTAGGTCTGGACATTCCCACTTGTGATGTCTAGTGGGGCCATTCCAACCAACCGGTTTTTAAAACCACTTGAAATGGGTAATCACGCTCACACCTGGTGGGATACATTGACCAGTCTGTCGTGTGTATGTGTGTTTTGAATGGACCACTCGACTAGAGTGTCCCGCCAGAACTAGCTCCGCCCATTTTACATGAAAAACAACATGTACACAAACACAGCAATTTTACCAAAATCACTTTTTTACCGCCAAGTACCGCCAACGACAGAGTGTGTCAGAACCAAACCCCAACACCACTCTCATGGTTTGCGTTACATTCTCTTGATGCATGACTCAATTATTTAGTTTACCCGGTCACCTGCGGATCAACCTTATGACGTGACACACCTGTTTGATGCGACACACCTGTGCTAGATTAACTCAATTAAAAGGGCGTTTATATGTGAGGTTTGGTTTGGTTCTTGTGCGTGTGCTTAACGATTATTATGGATTTGTGCGCGTGTGTGTGTCTAGATTGTGCGCTGCCCCACCCTGCCCTGCGAGATCTCCGCCCCGGAGGAGTGTCTGTGGACGGACCTGATCATCGAGAAGCAGGTGTACGGCCGGCAGGCCAACCACTACGCCTGCGTCAAGCGGGCCGACAGCTCCTGCTCCTGGTACCGCGGCATCGCTCCGCCCAAGAAGGACTTCCTGGACACGGAGGACCCCTAGTCACACGGCCTGTGTGTCTGCCCACTGTACCGCCTGATTTAAAAAAAACTAAACTAAACAAAAAAAACACAAAAATAACACAAGAAAAAAAATAATATCTATGTATTAATGATTCCATCAGAAATTTTAAGGCGAACCCGGTAAAACAGGCGAAGCGATTTTTATAATGGCAAACGAAATGTGTTTCACTAAAATGAGTTGTCGGTCTGAAAACTATTCCTACCATCTAGTTTCCTTTGGTCCTATTGGTATTTTGGTCAACATTAGGAACGTATAAACGAATCCCTTCCCTCCATCGCTTTCCAATGGGTTTTTAGAAGAACCAAGATCTCATTGTTCGACACGTCTCTCCGGTACTCTGGAGTTTAGATGAGGGAATTGGGGGTTATTCTCAGACATGGCAACACACACAAAAGAAATGGCGTCACGAGACATGGACTGGTCAAACGGTGATGTAATTCCCTCCTGAGGCTGGCGTCAGGAGGATATAAATTCCTAGAGAGACAGAGCTCGTCCTGCCCCTCCTTTGTTACTTGTGTTTTGTTCACTTTACTTACCTCATTCTCCAGTTTATTCCAAAGCCAAATTCCAAGATGCCTTTTTTTTTTATGATTGTCCACAATTTTGCTCGTCAAGTCCAAATCTTATCAACCGCTTTTAGCATTTTTAATTTTTTTATAGTTTTTTGGAACTGGTTACATACTGAGTGAGGGGCGTTTCATGTTGCATAGGTCCTATTAACAAAGAGAAGGAACACAATATAATAGCATAATGGTTAATACTAGGTGTTCCTCATTCGGTCAAAGTCACAGACTACAAGGCTAAATTGTGAGTGACAGTCCTGGACTGTGCCGGGTGTCTCTGGACCCGGTCTGCGGCGTCTAACCAGAAGAATCCACCTCTCTATATGAGTCTATACTGAATATTACACAATCACCAGTGCACCACAACACAACTGCATCTTATAATACCCTCCTCCACCTTTACTGTTCTATCTACACCTACACCTTTATCTTTCTCTCTCCACCCACCACCACCACCACCCCCCCCCCCCCCCCTCATCCCCACCTTTAATTATGCAGCTGTACAGTACCTATGCGTATACTTTTGTTATTATTTGACCATTAATATTTACTGCGTTAGTACTATAATTGCACTTTGTTTGAGGATCCAAGCGTTCCAGTAATGACAAAGCCTGTGTGTGTGTGGACCTCAGGTGCAGCTTGTTGTTGTTGTGAGGATGGCGGTGCGCTTCTGTCGATCCATAACCAACCCATTAGTACACTTTTCGCTAAGCTTTGTTCTGTTGTTTTGTCACGAAGACGAAGAAGGAGGAGTTGTGAGGGATAATCTGAAATTGTGTGTGTGTGTGTGTGTGTGTGTGTGAGAAAGTGGGATGCAAAAAGCAGAGCTGAGCTGTTTTTCAGTGTCTTTGTATTATCTGTAAAAATGCTAATTGCAATTTTTTTTAATGATTTGCCGACGTGCTAAATGTTGGCACGCTGCTTAACAGCTTAATTGTTTTATCCTGTTCTTTCGACTTTAACGATTAAAAGCTTCGTAGCGGCTCTAGAAACCAAGTTACCCGATCTACGTTTACAGTGCAGATGGTTTTATACACCTCACGCTACATAGCCTATACCACGAGTATGATAATTTACACACACAAAACTAAGTACAGATGTAAACCCTTCCCATTTTCTATTGCTTCTTCTTCAGTGTTATATCTGTCAGGATGTGTGTTTCTAGCTGTCGTGGACGCTAGAAACTATCACGTTGGATAACTTGTGTCAGTAGCGGACTGTGCATGTGTTCTGTGCTTTGTGTTAGTCCAGGCGAAGGACATAAATATTCAGTATTATCAAAAATAAAAACCAAAAGTTTGAAAGAATATCCCCCGTCTCTTTTAATTGGTTTGCGTCGGTGACATGGAGTTTGTCTGCCAAGACATGGGAACCTTTTAGAACTTTGTTACGCCAGGATGGGTCGTATTGTATAATAAGAATAACAATATGCAAGTGATCACTTAAGCCGAATTGTATTAATTCTTTATAAAGAGCATAAACTTTCCAACCACATGAGAGTTGATACATATTCTGAAACCAGGGACCAAAATATCCTCAAAATATCTATTATACTTTATAGTATGTTTATATAAATAACAAATCAAATCTGAGTAGGTGGACTGGAAGACAAATCAAGATGTTCTGTGTTGGTTGAAGGGGTCAGACAAAACACAATTAAATATTGAGTCAATGTGGAAAGTCTCGGCCTATTTCAGTGATGGCCAGACTTTGTGGTTTTGTCACCCCAAACAAAACGACAAACCCATCTCTGTGAGTCAGTTATGTGGTTTATAGTCCTACCCATTTCCTACTCATTTCTCAGCAGCAGAGGTCACCGCCACCCACACACACACACACACACGTCACCTATTCCTCAGAAAGCCACAGGTCATTTCACCATGCTACTGGTTTAACGGCTGCCCTAAAGGCACAGACACAACACTCCTATTCACCGTGGGCGACTTGCATATACAAGAACATTTTGATAAGAACAACAACAACCACAGTCTTTGTGATCTTGTCTTTGTGCAATTGACCGCAAGTAATTCTTCTTGAAATCTGCTAATGGCGTAATATTTCACAATTTCACAAATATCACAATGTTATTACCAAGCTGTAAACAATGTTCATTGACGTTGACAAATTAGAGGCCTACATGGTGAAGTTGCTGCCCCCTAGTGGTAGTACCTATATGCTCCTCCTGGTTCACTACACACAAGAGGTCAATAATGTTGTAATATTCTCATTGTGTAGAAGCATAAAATGGAATTATAATAGAAATTAATATACGAATACAAAATAAATGTACGTCTACTATGACTTGATCAACTCATGGCACAGCAACAGACTCAAAATAAATAATGTTAATAAATAATGACATGATTGTTTGTAATTACAAGAACATTGGCTAAGATGTCAGTAGATTATATGTGTGTCCTATCTAGCTGTCTTCTATTGCTAAAAGCAGAAGTAACCAAGAAATCTGCACCTGGCTTTCTGGTCCACTTTATACCTTTTCACTCAATTATTTTAGTTGGCATGGCAACTAGGTTCGACATCATGTCGAGGGTTCGGCAATGGGTGTTGCTGTGATTATGACTGGATACCTGATTACCTGGCCACCCCACCTGACGGCCACCAGCTCGCTCTCCAGCCAGCACCCCAACACTCCACAATATTACTATTCCATTTACCATTTGTACGTTGTCGCGTATAATAGATAGACAGATAGATAGATCACTCAAACTCATTAGGTACACTGACAGGACAGATGTTGACAAAGATGAGGAACCTTGAAATATTTTCTTATGCTTCGTAATACAAAAGGAAATAATGAGTTTTTATGGAGTACTGCCAGAGGGAACCACACAGAAGATATTTGACACAGGTGAATTATGAATGCCGCCTGATTTGTGTCAGCAACAATTTAATCCAATAACTCTCGAGAGTCATTGAGATCAAGGACATCTGAATGAGGCCAGAGCACCGGAGAGGAGAGGAGAGGAGAGGAGAGGAGAGGAGAGGGGTAGAAAGGAGATGAGGGGAGAGGAGAGAGAAGATGAGAGGAGATGAGAGGGGAGGAGAGGGGAGAGGAGAGGAGAGAAGAGAGGAGAAGGGTAGAGAGGAGAGGAGAGGAGAGGGGTGGACTGAAGAGGAGAGGGAAGGAGGGTAGAGGAGAGGATAGGAGAGGAGAGAGAATGGGACGGGAAAGGAGAGGAGAGAATGAGAGGAGAGGAGAGGAGAGGGGAAGGGTAGGGAGGAGAGGAGAGGAGTGATCAGGAATGAATCAGGGATATTCGTAGATTTTGACTGGGTGAGTGAGTGCGCTAGGATATGTGTGCATGGGTTTGTTAGTGTTTGCATGATTGATGAATTGTTACTGTCCTCAAGCAGATCAGCAGACTGTGGGGAAATCCGGTTATGTATTATAGGTCACCAAAGAGCCGATAAGACAGGAACTATTGAGTGAGCAGGCAGCCGAAGAAGTACACATATTATCATCACATATTCATAGATGGTAAAGATAGATGCAAATGATGGACACTACGTACATGAATGCTCACCATCTCTATGACTGGTCAGGTGTGTGGGAGGGGGGGGGCGGGCTTTCATGTGTGTGTGTGTGTGTGTCTGTATGTATGTGCACGTTTGTGTGTGTGGCTCGTGAAACCAGAGAATGCACGTGGGGCGTGTGCGTGTGGAATTCACGAGCACTTCTAAGAATACACCAGCAACTGCTAACTGCTAAGATGACCCCCATGAGTGTGTGTATTTGTGTGTGTATTTGTGTGTGTGTGTGTGGGGGGGGGGGGGGGCACATGTACTAATTTCCAGCCAAATCCTTCATAAATTAAAGAAACAGAAATGTGTTTTCACGTTTGTGAGTAAGATAAGTGGGAGAGAGGCTGTGTAGTTGAGCCAAATAACTTGAGAGAGAGTCAGTGCGTGAGGAGGGGGATGAGAGAGAGAGAGAGAGAGAGAGATTGGAGGGAGAGAGAAACAGTGCTTGTTTCAGAATCCGTCGGAGCTCTGTAGGAAGGGGAGCGTACAGACGACTCAGCAACCTGAAGCAGCCTTTGAAGGGGCTGGAGTGAACGACGACCCTGTAAGAGGCTGGACTCTGGCGCCCCAGGAGGGCCTTGACTGCTATGCTTCAGGGTGAAAGGTCGAGCCACACCGGGGACGCAAAGGCACATGATGGGGACCGTCAGTGAGCTCTGTGCCTCCACCTTCCAGGCCTTCCTGTGTCCACCCGTACCAACTACAGGTAAGCTACAGCCTCACATTCACCCCATTTCATAACAGCCGACGGCAGGCGGTGCCAACCATGCAACCGGTAACAACCACAACACGGTCAGCGAGCAGTTATGGGTTAAGGCGGTTGTCCCTTGCTCCGGACATCCTCCACACTTAGCTAGGAGGGGGAGGAGCCCCGGGGATTCGACACCAGGCCACACCTTCCTGTTTGCCACGACAACCGTTCCCTTACCTCCCTGAGCTTACCTGCCCCACCCCTAATTGCCTTCACTTGAACTTTGACATTCGTTTAGTTTTGGCCTTGATTGATTCAACTTGGCTGTTGCGTTGTGGGGTGTTTTCGTCTGTTTCACAGTTGTCACCTCCGACTTTTGAAAGGGAATCCTGCCTCCAGGCCTGTGCGAGGTTCATCTGTGTTTGTGTTTGGGTGTTCGTGGTTAATAACTGTCCCTTCCTTAGACTGTGCACCGGGCTCAATAAGAGAGGAGACTCAGGGGAGACCGTACTGGAAAGTGCTGTGGCTGTTGCCGTGGTGATTCTCCGTGTAAACTTAACAGAGCTCTGTTGCGTGTACTGGTGGTGTTACGTGTGTTGGTGTGTGGTGTGTGTGGGGGGGGGGGGGGCTGAGTGCCAGTGACCCATGCTGTGGGCCATGAACAATTTTCCGTTTTAAGTGTGTTGTTGAAAATGTGTGTGTGTGTGTGTGTGTGGGTGTGTGTGTGCATATGTGGGTGTGTGCAAGTGTGTTTGTGTGAGTGCGAATGTGTGTGTGTGTGTGTGTATGTGTGTGTATGTATGTGTGCCTATGTGTATGTGTGTGTGCGTATGTGTGTGTGAGAGAGAGTGTATGTGCGTCTGAATGTGTGTATGTATGTGTGTGTGTGGGCGTGTGTGTGTGTGCGTGTGTGTGTGTATGTATGTGTGCCTATGTGTATGTGTGTGTGCGTATGTGTGTGTGTGTGTGTGTGTATGTGTGTGAGAGAGACTGTGTGTGTCTGTCTGAATGTGTGTATGTATGTGTGTGCACATGTGGGCGTGTGTGTGCGTGTGTAAATGTGTGTGTGTGCATGTGTGTGTGTGTGCATGTGCGTATGTGCATGTGTGAAAATGTGTGTAAATGCGTATGTGCGTGCGTATGTGCATGTGTGTGCCTGTGTGAATGCATGTGTATATGTCTGTGCATGTGTGTATGTATGTACTGTATGTATATGTGTGTGTGTGTGTGTGTGTTATTGAGAGATGACGCACGGGGAGAGCGTCTCTGTGCCCAGGGTGCTCTCCGCTAGGTGGGTGCTGCTGCTGCGGTGACATCATCCCGGTCGCTGCCCACGGCCGCCTGTCTCTGGACCCCCTGCTGCCACGCCTGGCAGACCCCGCTTGTCTGCTAGTCTTGATAATCTGTCCATCATGTTGCATAAGATGAAGGCAGAATAATAATCAGCATTGTTCAGCATATTGTGTGTACTTAGATGTTGGTACTGTACTCAGAATGGCACTTCTGCTCTTATCCCAGCTGTTATGCAGGCTACTGTACCTAGAAATTATGAAACTCATTCTATTAACCTTGCAATTATGAATGCTGTAAACCTGTTCTACTCTTATCTTTATGTACCACAGTGATATATTGCTGTCTCCTTCAACAAATGCACTCTGTATGTCGCTTTGGATAAAAGGGTCTGCCAAATGCCCTAAATGTCCCCTATTATACCATCCGGTGTGAGTGTGATTAGTCATTTGGCAATGGACCTTTCCACACTGTCAGTCACGCGGAGAATAATAACCAATAAGATTGCCTGATTTCTTAAGACCACGCCCCTTGCAACAGAGCCGCCATGATGTCCCACAAACAAAGCTTGTCCCGCGTTGTGTTCATAGATTAGACTACAGCTACATTTAGTTAGAACGACATGGTTCTTAGATGCGCTTGGGGGAACGTGCAATAATGACCACAGATATCCACAGAGATTACAGGGAGCGCGTTTCATTGAGATTTGGAGTATCCATGCAGTCTGCAGGACTTGTTTTTAATACATGGATAGAGCTTATGGATTTTAAATTTGGTGGACATTATTATTAAAAACATGCCTGAAAACTTTAGAAAATAATTTCCTTCTACTTTAGTCATTATTGATGGTACTGAGATGTAAGACCCAGGGTGGCCATCTGGCACTGGCTTTACAGAGTCAGCTTTATAGTGACTATGAAGTCAAGCAAACAACCCTCAAAGCATTGACTGGATGTTGATCCAATGGTTCTGTCATTTTTGTGTCCGAGTTATTTACAGGTGCTGTATCTGATAAGACAATTACTGAACACAGTGGTTTTATGATGTCCTTTAAAAACACTGAAAGTTCACAAGTGCAAACAATCAAATGGTTGATAGCGACTCCACACAACAATTACAGCAGCACCGACACAAAAAGCTTACAAAGCTCGCTAATGAGTAAAATTTCAAAGGTTTACTTGTCACCTATTTCAAGTGACAGTTACATTGAGCAGTGACATGTTTTTTTCGCCAGGACCAGACTGCTACCGCGCCATCGTGTGATTAGCATAGCTCGGTGATTAGCCCATTGTAGCTAGTAGTTAGCAGATCTTAGGCTTATTTTCATTGTGAACACATCACTAACGTACTCACCCTGCTTTACATGTGCAGTAGGACTCCACGATATCGTCCTGACGAATTTCAATGTGGAGTTTGTGAGGCGTTTGTGTCTTCAGCATAGATCGCCAACACTTAGCATCAAGTTTTATGTTGTCGTCTGCTCCGTCCGAAATGTCATGGATATATCCTTGTGTCAAATAGTTCAGGCCTTTCTGTAGAACTCTCTTAGATAATGTAGCGGCATTTGGTAAATAACATACAGCGATATTGTCAGGAATCCTTGAGAGAGAATCATCAGCAGGGGGGCGTTGTTCAGTGGACATTACTAACATGCTGCAGAGCTGTGGGAAAGCTTGTGGGGCATAGCAACAGTAACTAGGGGGGGCGGGACTTGCCGCTTGAGTAGGGAAAGGTCCATTGCCATGTGACTACCGTCGAGTGACCTCACAAGTGGGAATGTCCACCTATAGATGTATGCTGACTAGATCAGTTTACCTGTCGGTACAGTCCACTGGGTAGGCTGGTTGACTGATCTAGTCTAGTAATCGTACATTTAGGTGGACATTCCCACTTGTGAGATGTGTGATGGCTAATCACACACACTCACACCTGGGGGCATAATATGTCCCCTTTAAATGTCAATGTAAATGTGTAATCTTTACTTTCTATGTGTGTACCATTTGAATATGGCGTTCATTTGTTTGTCCTGTTCTCTCTGTTTTCTGTGTCTTCCTCGGGCGAAAGTCACAGAGGACTCATTGAAGATATAAAAAGCAACTATTCTTTATGCATGTCTGACTTTGTGCCACCCCACACACCACCCTGTCCTATCCCATCTCAGGACACACACACACACACACAGACAGACACACACACACACAGACACACACACACACAGACAAACACGCACACACACACACACACACACACACATCCTGTTTTTGTGTGTATGTGTACGTGTGTGTGTGTGTGTGCGGTGTCCCAATTCACCATAGAGCACTGATTCAGTTGCACAGCTGCAATCACTTCCCTCTCTCTCTCTCTCTGTCACAGCGTTCCCTCCGCCGCCCGTCACTTCCCTCTGATTGCGTGCAAACTTTTCTGCAAACGTTTCTCTTTGTCGGTCATCACCACAACCCCATGTTAGGCAACACATCCATCAAAACAAGTAGGACTTTTTTTTAAAATATATATATATAGTATCATGTATCGTATCCATCCGCCCTGAGATGATGAGAGAGAGAGAGAGAGAGAGAGAGAGAGAGAGAGAGAGAGAGAGAGAGACACACACACACTTCATCATTGTATATTCACAACAGAGCAAGGGTGGGGGGGTCGTGGTGTGTCTGACCCTGACGCCATGCTGAAAACAAACGTCATCTGATTGGCTACTGCCGCCCCCCCCCCCATCGAAGCCACGCCCCCAGCCGTCTGCCGTATGCCTGACGCGTGTGTCGTGAAGTGAAGTCCTCCTCCCAGCCGGCAGCCGAGCGCTTTGAAATCATTGTCCTACTGCAAATGCACTTCGTTTTCGTTTTCGTTTTGTGTATTTAAGTCACTGAGCGAGTGTGTGTGTGTGTGTGTGAGAACGACAGAGACATGGTGCTGAAGTCGGAGGACGGAGTCGGTGAGTTGATTGGCTGAGCGGTTCGTGGGTTAATTGTTTTAATTGTCCGCTCGGCGTTCGGACTCTCTTATTGTGAGCGACCACACGTCCTGTGAACATTTATCTTTATCTTTATTATCTTTGTCTTTGTCTTTTAATGTGAATGTGGTCCCTTTCCCCGCGTTGTTGTTCATGTGTTAGCCGTCGAATTAACGCCAGGCGATGTTTTTTATTTTCTTCTCTGTCGTGTGTGTCTGTCTGTCTGTGTGTGTGTGTGTGTGTGTGTGTGTGTGTGTGTGTGTGTCTGTGTGTGTGTCTGTGTCTGTGTGTACATTTCAATTAATATAATATTAATTAAGCCCATGGTGTGTAGTGTTTAGAATGTGTGTGTGTGTGTGTGTGTGTGTGTGTGTGTGTTTAGGGATTGGACATAAAGACATTATTGGATTTAATTATTATTATCTATTGTTATTGTTGTTGTTATTATTATTGGATTTAATGAATTATATATATTTTTAAAGCATTGTGGTGTTGGTTTTGGGGTACCCCTGTCCCTGTCCTGTTTTGAAGGGAGGTTGGGTTGGGTTGGGGGTTCGAGTCCCAACACAAGGAAGCCGCATTAGTTCTCTATGTGGGACTGAAACCAACAACCTTCTGGATCCTGCTATCTTCTTCTCTGTGTGACCAAGTCAACTAAATCCATACATCCAAATACATACATTATGTGTCTTGATCTTGTTTTTACTAACTTGCTGCACAACCAATTGCCCCTTTGGGGACAAATAAAGTTCTACTTGACTTGCCTTGAGATACACACACACACACACACACAGGCTATTCTAGTTTTAACAAATGCTATTTTAAATGAAAGACTCAACAACAACAGCTGTGTTTTCTATAGTGTTCGAACCTACAACAGAAACGGGCGTAGAAGACCATTAGAGCGTTGTTTGTGTGTTTGCATGATAATACAGTAGCGGCATATCTGATTATAGCATATCTGATTATATTGGCCCTGGTGATAATGGAACCACTGGTGGCCTTAATCCCCCCACATCAGACCTCTCTATACTCATACCAACTTCACCGACCAACATCAACAAATATTGGGAGGAAAACAGTCATGATGCAGATATTTTCAGGGGGAAATTGCAACCCCCTGTCATCATAAACTGGCACTTGGACCAACATTGTTCTTGTTGGGGCGGATTCAGTTTTATTTTGCCTCTTGAACTGAACTTGGCATCCCTGGGGCTGTGTTCCCCCCCCTGTTACCCGGCCTCCCTCCAAAGCCACATGATTGGGCCCACAACATTCTGTTCAAGGCTTTTAATGTGTGTCCCAAAGCCAGCAAACATTTCAGCGTGGACAATCGCTGCTTTTATATCCCTGCTGCACCACTCACAGACTTGCAGGGGTGGAAACATAGCCTAAATCACTCCTCTTCATCCTAATACCGGCTCGAACGAACCCACCCAGGGCGTTTTTAAGGAGGAGGATAAATTCATCTTCGGCCTTCGTTGGGTTGTTTTGAACTGGCTGCTCGTCACAGTAATGAGAAGGGAGGCTTTACGTGGATCCACAGACGTGTGTGTCGGTGGTGTCTTGTTTTGCTGGACTTGTAATCACGCCTGTGGTTTTTGTTTGTGTGTGGGCTAAACCTGTGATGATCTCGGAGAGGGAAAAAATAAAGTCGAGCTGCCACTGAAATGATCCAAAAACTGTGGGCGGTGGCGACGGTGGTTACTAATGCTGCTTGGTAGCAAGTGGTTATAAACATCGGACTAAACGCTCGTTGCTGCTTATCCTGGAGACCGCGGCCGAAAAGTGTGGTCTCTGCTCTGTCCATTAATGGAGCTGATTTACTTTCCTTAAATCTACTTCAAATCTTTGCTTCAAGATTCAAGCAGTGTATTTGTCATGTACACATACAGGATGTGCAGTGAAATGAAAAAGGGGCGATGCCCAGCGGAATGTGCAAAAGAACAAGACAATACAAATAATATGAATTGGAGGAACAGAATATCCACAATATTTAAAGCAAGAACAGCAGCTAGGGAAGAGAAATCTAAACAAATAGGCATATAAACAACAATGCAATATAAAGAACAAAAGGAAATATGAAAAAACCTTAGAATGAAGTGAGCACAGACCATGTATGTTTGCATGTATGTATGCATGTACATAAGTTCTGTAAGTAAAACTATGTGAGTGCATGTATTGTGTACTATGTGAGTGTATGCATGGGAGTGGCAGTGAGGGGGTCCCTGGTGAGGTCAGAGTTCAGTGATGTGAATATTTGCCATTGGAGATCCTCGTTTGTTAAGGACATGGCATATACTGTATATGACACGGCATAGGACAGTCCACCCCCTGTTGTATCCTAGCAACCTAGTCCCTGTCAGAGAGCTCTGCATCACGTGTCGTCATAGCAACGTAGCATAGATGATGTTGACTTTATGGTCCTGTAGTGTATTGTAGACAGGAGGACTTTGGACTGAGGACAGAACTGTGCAGTGATGCACACTTCAACAGGAACGTTGAAGCCAATAATAATAATCATAACTTCATTTATACAGCAGAGTTTACAAAAACAGGTTACTCGGAAGACATAACAACAGAAAGCAGAACAGAAAGTCCAAACAAAGACAACGTCATGGTAAAGTTAAGATGAAGTTGGAACAAGAAGACCATAAAAACTGAATAAAAGAAAAATAGATAAGGAGAAGAATCGTTAGTCGCTCCTGAGTGGAGTGTGTTTCTTACTTGAATCACATTTCAGACTTTCTCTCAAAGTACTGAAAACTGGACTAAAAAAACAACCACATTACATGGTATTAACCCTTTTATTCTAACTCTAAATGAAAGAGGAAATACTATTTTTGGATGAATTTATAAATAGGCCAGCCTACCACTTGTAGTATTAATACACTTGTGTTTGGACACGCTCTAGTAAAAGTACACCTGTTTTGTGTTGCCGTAGAGGTCCGCATCACAATGACAGCAGTACGAGGAGCATAATAACACGATACAATGGTTTCCAGTGTGGTTTTGGGCTGGTTTTTCCTCTCCGGATGGCACGTCCACAAGGGGGTAGTCTGTGTGTGACGTGTTGGGCGGGACGGGAGGAGTCCATCGGGACGGAGGAAAAAAGAGTTGGAGGAGGTGGACAGTGCACATGGACACACCCTGAACCACACACACACACACACACACAGGCACACACACAGGCGCACACACATACACACCATCAGTTAGCAGAGAGGTCTCTCTTTCTGGTATCCACCCTCTTGCATGCGCCATATCTCTCTTTTACACACACACACACACACACACCATTAGTCATCAGTTCAGCAGAGGTCTCTCTCTCTCTCTCTCTCTCTCTCTCTCTCTCTCTCATATATGCACACTCTCCCTCGTCCCCCCTGTATGCTTCAGGCCTGCTCTACTTTGCTCCGTCTCTGTGTGGCAGAGAGAGAGTGTGTGTGTGTGTGTGTGTGTGTGTGTATTGGGAGGATTAAGGCGTAGGCAGGGGCAGGCTATCCTGGTGGTACTAGCAGGGCCAGCCGGCAGACAGCACCACCACCAGCAGCACTCCAGGGCCGGAGGGACGTGGGGTGGATGGCAGAGCAGGGCTCGCATGTCGGCACCGGACCCCTGCAGCCAGGAGCCCAGCAGGAGCCGTCATGCCACCCGTAGAACCAGAACCACAATCAGCCTTATTGACATAGTTTTTACAAGGACAAGGAACATGCTTTTGTGAAATTGAGACTCTCGAAGCAACAGGATTGACCAGTGGAATATTGACAGATTGGACGATTGGAGATTGAGATCCAGTAGATTTGGAGTGAGTTTGTTTTTTTTTGTTTTTGTTTCAGATTCTTCTGCATTTGGATTCTTAAACACTCATTGCTGATGGAATATTTGCCACTCTGAGAATTTCACCGAATTTCACTGGTATGTTCTCAAAGTAATGTCACCCTCGCTCTTGCAGTCACCCGTCTGCGTGGGTGGGTGTGTGTGTGTGCGTCTATCCTATGTTGTCATCCCCTTTTTTCAGCCCTCTGACCTCGGCGAGGCAAACCGCACGGCCGAACGAACAGCTGATTAAATAACATACTCTTTGTTTGGCTCACGGTTTTTTTCCCGCCCCCTTTCCACCGCTGTTGCGTTCACACTTCCTCCTTGAGAGGCGTGCGCACATGATTTCATTGTGGTTGTCATGTCACCAGGGGTGCGTGCAGACAGGTGACGGAGACAGTGGTGGGTGGGGATGTGTGGTTGGGTGGGGTGGGTGCTAGTTTCAGTGCTGCTGGGGTGGGTGCTGCTGGGGTGGGTGCTTAGAGAGAGAGATGGGTTTTTTGTAGTGACCAGCTGGTCATCTGATGCTGCGTGGCCGAGTCACAAAGGGTCCCCTTACTTGCCTACACACACACTCACACTCTCATACACACACACACACACACACGCGCACACGCAGGTGACCTGAGCTGTATCCGAGCTAGGACAGCAGTTGCCGCGTAAGTAACGTGCATGCGTGCGCGTGTGTGTTGTGACTGAGTTATTCTTGTCACTGTCTTTAAAATGGGACCAGCTCCAGCCTACTTTAGACACTCTCCCTGGGGTGATAATAATATAATAATCCATAACTGTAACAACTGCCATATTATTCGGGTGGGTTGGTCCTTTGAATGAGGAGTCACCATTTTGGGCTTCTTTCCATGTGGGGCCCATAGGATGGAGCTGGGTTGTCTGTCTGCCTGTCTGCCTGTCTGTCTGTCTGTCTGCCTGTTTGACACTTTTATCCAAAGCGACTTACAAAGAGTACATTTGTTGAAGGAGACAGCAATATATCACTGTGGTACATAAAGACAAGAATAGAGCAGGTTTCAAGCATTCATAGTTACGAGGCTGAGTTTCATAATTGCTAAGTTGCCTGCATAAATAGCTGGGATAAGAGTAGACGTGCCATTCTGAGCACATTACCAACATTAATTAAAATGGCTAAATAGTTTTAGGCTTTTTGTATTTTTTTCAAACCGACATTTTTTAATAAGGAAATTATACATAGAAGGACCAAGGACGTCAAGCCACATTCACCACTAGCATCGCTGGCATCCAAAGCATGTGGCGGTTCGCTGGCCTGAACTCCTCTCTGCTTATATCTGACATTTGGAGGCCTTGTCCCTGCTTCTGCTTTTAGACTCCCACTCCTGATCCGCTGTTTGCCACATGGTTCCCCCTCTCTCTACCCCTTATCACTCTGTAGCTGTGTGTGTGTAGTGTGTGTGTGTGTGTGTGTGTGTGTGTGTGTGTGTGTGTGTGTGTGTGTGTGTGTGTGTGTGTGTGTGTGTGTCCTTTATCAGGTTATGTGCCTTTTTCTGTTCACGTTGGTGTGAATGTGAATAGGGGAAGAAGGGTGGAGTGTTTGTTCTGGTTTTTCAATCGAGTTTTCAACATAAACCAGTACACCACCACAGCACCACCGCCCTGCCCTCCGACAGATGTGGTGTTTGGGGTTAGGAGCTGGCCGGCCCTCTGGTCCTCTGGAGGACTGGTGGTTGGAGGTCGGAGTCGCTGTTTGGTTTTGGGGCCCAAAGACCGATTGTAAAATATTGTGCTGGTCTTATTTTCAATTGTATGCCAGAGAAGTGGTTGGCTTTTTAAAGTTTCTTTGCATTGCTGTGTATTGCTATGTATATCTCGTGTGTGCGTGTGTGTGTGTGACTTTGTATATGGAAAAATGTATTGGGTGACTTGATGAATTGGACAGATATTATCACACTATGCTTATGAATTCAATTCAAGTGCCATTCTAAACAAGTCTAACCAAGCATTATTACGTTGAAGTACATTATATGGACATTTTTAAATATGGTATCGGACTTCAAACCTGCACATTTGATAATTTTAAGAGCATAATTATCTTCTCAATGGGGATCACAACGATAATATAGTGTGCGTGCCTGGCTGTCTGTCTTTGTGTCTATCTGTCTGTGTGCGCTTGTCGGACGGTGACGGCCGTGGTGTGTGTGTGTGTGTGTGTGTGTGTGTGTGTGTGACGGCCGTGGTGTGTAAAGGTCATATAAAAGCGGGTGGATTTTTTTTGTCTCCTGCAGTGACTGGATGGCAGACATGTGGTCCAATTTGATGGATTAGTGGAGGGGTTCGGGAGGCACACACACACAGCTATATTATTAATAACCCACACAGTCCGGGGATTCTCAAGTCTTGAGTGAGTACACACGCGTGTGTGTTTGTGACGTCTCTATCGGAGTGTTGACTGTGATGTTCCCTCATGTCTCCTCCTCTTCTAGTGCCGAATGACCTCAGCCCTGAGGAGAGGAGGGACCTGGAGAGCATCCGTCGCAGGAAGCAGGAGCTGATGCAAGACATACAAGTAAGACACACACACACGCACGTGCACGTGCACGTGCACGCATACATTCGTCGTACGTGTGTGTGCATGGTAAGGATCCCGCCTCCCTTTGGAGGCGTGATGGCGTGTCTAATACAAAGTGAATGGGCGGGGTTGTCAATCACCAGGCATGGGGTTTAGGTGGGGCGGGATAGTTAGAGTGAGCCTCATCAGCCCCAGTCTCTTGGGAGTATTATAATATCTTCTAGTAACGTGTGTGTGTGCGTGAGTGTGTGTGTGGCTGCATGTCGTATTTGCTTGCCGGTCAGGCCGCAGCTGGGAACTAAACAAATCCGTTGTGCAGATGCGTCCGAAGCAGGACATGTAATGATGAGCCTGCTTTGCGTGTGGTCAGCAAACTTGACTCGTCATATTGTTCATGGAAGGGAAACCAAAACCAAAGCCAACGCACGGCCGGGGACTCCAATCCCAACATCAGGGGTGGTGACTTTCTCCTTCCTGTCATTTGCCCTTCTCTGTTCTGTCCCATCCTGCCCTGGAGAATTATGGGTAATGAGCCATGAAATATTTTCATGGTAATTGAGAGACGCCAGTCCCTGTTATTATAGTTAAGTTTAGAAGACCGGCTGGTTAGTTGGCATGGAAACCCTCACTGAGTGCTCCAAACAAATTTGGATCATTTTAGGCCTATTTCGTCAACCAAAGAGATCTAGTGTACTGGGATAGTCTGAGATAAGAGCGTGCATGCAATTTAAACATGGTTAGATGGATGACACTAGTTAATGCTCTCAGAAATTCAATGGCGTTTGGATACACGTTTAAAAATGATAGTGCTGTGCTGTGATCTTTTTGAGGCTCACACACAGTGAGTTACAGCCAAGTCCCTCTTTGCAGTGGACGGAGCATTTGTCTTAATACTGCGGTCCCTGAGCGCCTCTGCCCTCTCTACTGCTGTCTACTACTCGTCCTGTTGACCGATCAATCTGTTTCTGACTTAATCTCTCGGCTCGCTGTGTACTGTTGTGTTTCTCTCGCACGGTATTCCCTCCCAAAAACCCATGCGTGTTCTGAGCTCTTACAAACCGATCCACGCCACTAAGACGGCCCCTTCTGTGATCCTTAATGCCCCCCCCCCCCCCCCCTTCCCTCCCTCACTCCCTCCCCTCCCATCCCATGTGGAAGCCAGCACAGATCCACAGACAGGACAACGGCATGATGCCCATGATGGCTTGATGGATGGGTGGGTGGGTGGGTGGGTGAGGCGGAGGGGGTGAATCTAGGTCAGAGGAGGGAAGGCAGTGGTCTGGTCTCAACCCCCCCAACCAACAGCAGGTGCAATGTCTCTCAGGGGGTATTCCTTCCTCCCTGTCCCACATACCTCCAGCAGTGAGGAAGAAAGACTTGGACTGGGAAATAGAAGTCTCACACACACACACACACACACACACACACACACACACACACACACACACACACACACACACACACACACACACACACACACACTGGTCAGTATGCTGCACCACTACTGGGTCAACTCTTAGCAGGATGGCTGCTTGTATGTATGTGTGTGTGTGTGTGTATGCATGTGTGATCAGTACAGGCAGACGTGCAGACACACACACACACACACACACACACACAGTGGGGGCTAGATTAAAGTGCAAGACATCACAAGAGAAGGAGGCTTGTACTGGAATGCAATTTTTTTCTACAACACGCTTGTCCTCACCAGCAGCACCAACCCACCCTCCACCCAGATCAGTCTCTGAGCTTTGGATCTCTCTCTCTCGCTGTCTCTGTCTCTCTCTCTTTCTGTGTGTGTGCTCGCTGTTCATCACATGATCTAATTGTTCTCCTCAGCGCCTGAAGGATGAGATAGCAGAGGTCACCTGTGAGATCGAGGACCTGGGGCTCACCCAAGAGAGGTAACCCGGCTCTATCGCCGCTATTTCTGTACCAGCGGGTCGGCGCCGGCAATCTTGTGGGTGGCGTTCTGAGGCCTTAATTATATACAAATCAATCAATATCCGTGTAGCTCAGCCTCCTGCCACGATGCCACATCATGTGGCTTCTTTGGGGCTCCTCCGAGGACACAGGCAGGTGGTGGTGTTAAAGTACGGTTTATTGCAAACATTGAAGACATGACATGGACAGACCCTTGCTAACATGCTAGCGAGTGTTCCCTGAGTGTATGTGCTGATGGCTGACTTAACCTGTGGTGCACTGATTAGTCAATTAATGCACCACAGGTTTGTAGCCCCACCCACACCAGACTCTAACTGGGGCCAGGTGAGGCTGTAGCCCCACCCACCCCAGATTCTAACTGAGGCCAGGTGAGGCCAATTCAGCCAGCCACCAAACACACACACTTATATGCTTATTTGTTTAGATTTCTCATTCCCACTGCTCTTTATGCTGTATATACTGTACATATTGTGGATATTCTGTTCTTCCAGTTTGTGTTATTTGTGTTGGATTGTATTGTTCTGTTGCACATTCCGCTGGGCATCGCCACATTTCCATTTCACTGCACATCCTGCAACAATTAAACTTCTTGAATCTTGAACACACTCCCACAAACTGCATTTAATTTTTTATCCGTAGAAAAAGCATGCAGAGGAATAAACAGATGGCCATGGGCCGCAAGAAGTTCAACATGGACCCGAAGAAGGTGAGGTGACAACGGAAACGAATGTGAACCGTGAATGCTGCTCAACGCAATGGCGTGCGTGAACTTTGAACCTGGGTGGCGGTCTCATTCTCATGGCGGTTTGTGTTGCATCACGTAGGGGATCAGGTTTTTGATTGACAGCTCCCTCCTGAAGAACACCAGCGACGACATTGCACAGTTCCTGTACAAGGGGGAGGGGCTTAACAAGACGGCCATCGGAGACTACCTGGGGGAGAGGTGAGTTACGGGACACAAAGATGGCTGTGATGTCTGTCTGGGACACTGGCCGGGGATTTTTGAACAGACGGATTATAGTTTTGCTTTCTTAATCTACTCAATCCAGGGACGACTTCAACATCCAGGTGCTGCACGTCTTCGTCCAGCTGCACGAGTTCACGGACCTGAACCTGGTGCAGGCGCTCCGTCAGTTCCTGTGGAGCTTCCGTCTGCCCGGCGAGGCCCAGAAGATCGACCGTATGATGGAGGCCTTCGCCCAGCGCTACTGCCACTGCAACCCCGGCGTCTTCCAGAGCACCGGTGGGTGGAGGTGGAAGTAGAGGAACAGGTAGAGATGGATGTACAGGGGGAGGTGGAGGTTGAGGTGCAAGTGGAGGTGGAGGTACAGGTAGAGGTGGATGTACAGTGGGAGGGGGAGGTTGAGGTGCAAGTGGAGGTGGATGTACAGGTGGAGGTGAAGGTACAGATAGAGGTGGAGGTACAGGTGGGGGTGGAGTTACAGGTACAGGTGGAGGAGGATGGGGAGGTGGAAGTAGAGGTACAGGTACAGGTGGAGGAGGATGGGGAGGTGGAAGTAGAGGTACAGGTGGAGGTGAAGATACAGGTGGAGGTACAGGTGGAGGTACAGGTGAAGGAGGTGGAGGTACTGGTAGATGTGGAGGTAGAGGTACAGGTCCAGTTGGTGGTGGAGGTGGTCTCATGTGTGTTTCCCCCCTCCCGTGGCTCCCCCAGACACCTGCTACGTGCTGTCCTTCGCCGTGATCATGCTGAACACCAGCCTGCACAACCCCAACGTGAAGGACAAGCCGTCCGTCCAGAGGTTCACCGCCATGAACCGAGGCATCAACGACGGCGGGGACCTGCCAGAGGACCTGCTCAGAGTACGGGGACATATCTGCCCTTTCAATGGTGTTGTTGTTCCCCCATTTTCCACCCCAGGAGTCTGTTGTCGAGACAATCGTTGGCCCCTAAACAATTTTAAGATATTACATTACACTTACATTCAGGGCATTTGGTGCTTTTATCTAAAGCGGCTTACAAAGAGTGCATCGCTGTGGTACATAAAGATAAGACTAGAGCCGGTTCCAAGCATTCATAATTGAAAGGTTAATAGAACGAGTTTCATAATTGCTAGGTCGCCTGCATAATAGCTGGGATAAGAGCAGAAGTGCCATTCCCAACAGATAATGATGGCCACATTAACACTAGTTTATCAACATCCACCCCGACAGAACCTCTACGACAGCATCAAGAACGAACCCTTCAAGATCCCCGAGGACGACGGGAACGACCTCACACACACCTTCTTCAACCCCGACCGCGAGGGTTGGCTGCTCAAGCTAGGTGTGTGTGCGCGTGTGTACATGAGTGTGTGTACGTGTGTTTGCCTGTGGTGTAATGGCCTCTCTCTCTCTCTCTCTCACACACACACACACACACACACACACACACACACCCACAACATTTGCTGGAAATGAAATGCTCAATATAGGCCATATCGATTCCAAGTCTCATCATGAACTGGAAGAATATATCGATTTTTTTTTTTTCCCAATCGTTGACTTTCTTTGTTTTGTTTTGTCTTCCATGGGCTTGTCTCACCAGGAGGTACGTATGTACGAGCGTCACACATAAAGCTTTACAACTCGCTGCGCTGTTGAACTGTGCCTTGCTGTGCTGCTCCTCCATAGTCACTATCGCCACTTACTTACCCATTTTCCAATGGTCGTTTTATATTTTTGCGTGCTTTTGTTGTTTTTTTTTGGGTGTCTTCCAAAGGCGTCTTCTTAACCCTGCGCTGTGTGTCCCCCTAAGCATCTAGCCCATTTGATGTTTAAAGACCGCCAAAACCAACTGCTATTTTTTTCTTTTCTTTTCTTTTTCTTTTTTAATTTTTTGTATTATTATCGCAGCTGTGATGCTTCTTAACATCGCTACCGCTCCGCGCCAAACGCCTGGCCGTGTGTGTATCCCCACAACCGCCTGCTTGAAATCATTATAAGTAACGGTTTGTCGTGATGACTACAACTAACGATATCGATTTAAAGACTGCTCACCTGTCCTCTGTCGCATGCCAGGTGGACGAGTGAAGACCTGGAAGAGACGCTGGTTCATCCTCACCGACAACTGCCTCTACTACTTTGAATACACCACGGTGAGCAGCGGTTCCCACATTGAAATCCTTGAAAGTTTGTGAATTTGAGGGCGGAATCAAGGCCTTGAATGTTTTTGGAAATAGACATAAGTAGACATGGGTCATTGAAAGTGCTTGAATGTGTATTTTGTGCAAGAATAGAAATTGAGGTTCTTTTGATATATTTTGTTTTAACGTTAAATACACACAATAATGTTCATATGTTCAAGCCTCTCATTGTCTTTGGGCTTCTGTAAAGCCTGCCAGTTCTCACTATAAAGGTTCTCAGTGTTGTAACAGTAATTAGCCTTGATGAGCCTCTGTGTCTCAAACTATGCCACGTTGGGCCCTTGAATTTGAGGGAAAAGTCCTTGAAGTTGGTGTTTGAGAAGTTGTGGGAAGCCTGAGTATTACTGTGAAGATGACATGCTTGTCTACTGTCCTTCCAGGATAAGGAGCCCCGAGGGATCATCCCCCTGGAGAACCTCAGCATCCGGGACGTGGAGGACTCCAAAAAACCGGTAACTTGAGAAAAAGAAGTCCAAAAGTCAGTGTTTTATTAGTCACATGTACATCACATTACAACCCAGGGCCATGATGGACCGTGAAACTTTTGTGACATGGCAAGCGACAGTATGTAAGTAGGCTAAAAATAACAGGAGAAAATAAAATGTATTGAAAAAAAATAATCTATATACGGTATATATATTTTGAGAATGGCACAATATACATAATAAAGATGAAACAATATACATAATAAAGATAAATAATGTAATGTAAAAAAGAAAACTCATCAGATGTTCTAGAAAATGTTGAAATGGGGAATATATATAGCCTATGACTATGTACAAGTAAGGGCAGATGCACAAGTGAGGGCAGTAGTAGCAGAAATATGGCATCTGGCATGTAATAGCAATGTAAATTGATTGCATTTTTATATATCGCTTTTATCCAAAGTGCTTTACAGTTGCCTCACATTCACCCATTCATACACGGTGGTGTCAACCATGCAAGGTAACAACCAACACGTCGGGAGCAGTTAGGGTTAGGTGGCATCTTGCTCAGGGACACCTCGACACTTAGCTAGGTGGAGCCCGGGGATCGAACCAGCAACCTTCCTGTTGCCAGACAACCGCTCTCACCTCCTGAGCTACTGGCGCCCCCAATGTGACTTGACTCGGTAATCAAGGAATTGGCAACCTAATATGAACCTCCTGCTTTTGTTTGTATTTCTTCTTCCCAGAACTGTTTTGAGCTCTACATCCCCGACCACAAGGACCAGGTGATCAAGGCCTGCAAGACGGAGGCGGATGGCCGCGTCGTCGAGGGCAACCACACCTTCTACCGCATCTCCGCCCCCACGGCCGAGGAGAAGGACGAGTGGACCACCAGCATCAAGTGAGCTCAGTCCTCCATTCCCTCCCTCCCATTACCTTCCGAGGTTTAAGTTTTAAGGCTTAAAGGAGACATATAAGACCACCAGGTGTGAGCGTGATTAGCCATTCCAAGCCGTTTTAAAACGGGTGTCATCTACAGTTTTTGACATCACAAGTGGGAGTGTCCACCTAGAAGTATGCTGGATAGATCAGCCTACCAGCCTACCCAGTGGACTGTAGCAACTAGTAGGCTGATCTATACACTATACATCTGGGTGGACACTCCCACTTGTGATGTCAAAATCACAAGTGGGAGATTTTGAAACCACTTGGAATGGCTAATCACACTCCCAACTGGTGGAATAATAGGTGTCCTTTGCAAGGCAGTTAAGGTAGCCTGATCTTTTCCCTCCATTGTGTCTCCTTTACCCCACAGAGCGGCGATTAGCAAGGATCCCTTCTACGAGATGCTGGCGGCCCGGAAAAAGAAGGTGTCTTCCCTCAAGGGCCTGTAGGCCCGTCCAACATGGGACCTGCTGTGTGGACTGTGCACTAGGGGGAGCTGTTTTGCCCCGGTCCTCGGCCCCGGCCATTTTGGAAGAGGGACGTCATCAATGTTCCCGACTCTCTCGTTAATAATGATGGTGATGATAATATAACCCCTAAACCTGTATAGAGGTTAACTGTTGGACCATTATGTGCTTTCTTCATCTCTCCCTCCCTCCCTCCCTCTGTCCCTTTCTCTCTCCCTCCCTCCCTCTCTGTCCCTCTCTCCCTCCCTCCCTCCCTCTCTCCACCCTCCCTCCCTCTCTGTCACTCTCCCTCCCTCTCTCCACCCTCCCTCCCTCTCTCCACCCTCTCTCTCTCGCTCTCTCTCGCTCTCTCTCTCTCTCTCTCTCTCTCTCTCTCTCTCTCTCTCTCTCTTTTCTAAAAAAAAAAAACACACACAAAACTCCCAAAACAAAAGTTATTGTTGCTTTTTCTTCAGTCAACGCACAGAATTGATCAATCAATATCAATTATCTACAGACATTTACATTTACATTTAGGGCATTTGGCAGACGCTTTTATCCAAAGCGACTTACAAAGAGTACATTTGTTGAAGGAGAGGCAGCAATATAATTTTCTTGACAGTTCTTCTGGCAGACACACGTGTGTACATACAGCTCCCTCTGATACTCTTAACATACAAATTTAAATGCAAAAGAACATTGAGAAATGTTGCTATTTAAGTTGTGCTCAGCAGGGATTCCCCCAAATCTATTTCAGAATGTCATAAAATGACAGTTGTCATATATTTGATAGGACCTTTTTTTATATGTTTCTTTCTATGCCTTTCCTTTATATTCAAATAGAATGTATTTGAAAGCAAGGGCGACAAAATGCTGGACATTTAGGTTATCCTACTATATTGCATATTTTCATTGAACTACATTTAAAAAAAATCCTTTTGTAAATAAAGTGTTTACATTATTTAAATAATAAGGATTTCCCCGCCCATTTACTTTTCAACACAAGAATCTCTTCCGTTGTAGTGGTCTGTCAAACACTGTTTATACGAATGAAACTGGTTAGGTTATAGCTTAATATTTATTTACCACAATTTCTTGTAAGTTATTGTTTTACATTTTGTTTCAATAAAATTATTGAAGAGTGGACCTTCGTTTGATAGATGTGTGCCATTCATTGTTGTGTGTCATAAGCCATAAGATAAGATGGAACTTTATTAATCCTGAAGGAAATTCTTGTGCCAGGTTGCATAGCAATAGAATAAAACAATAGAGAAATAAACAGTAGAATAATACAAATAAAATAACAGATTTACAAATGTACAGTAAGTAAGTCCTTGTAGAAGTCTAAAAATATAGTTAAGATAAGATATTCAGTCAGAAAAAACTATTTGACAATAATTGAAGTGTAATAAAAGGGTAGTAATAATAATAATGGTCAACAATTCCTCAAACTGCTAAACAATATAAAATATAATTATTATTATCGGTAATTCAGAGCACTAATCAATGCTATTATTGTCAATAATAGTCTTGATTAGTCTTCTGAATAATCAAGACTTGCTGGGCCAATTGTCAGATGGCGCCATCTACTGGCAACAAAGAGATTTCTTATTGTCTCGATCCAAATCTCGTGAAGCCTGGTCTCGCGAGATTACAACGAGCAAAGCCAACGAAAGTGAAACGGAGTCGAGACAGACGAGACGGGCGGCGGTGTGTTCGTCGTGACGTCCGACCTTTCTCTTTCATAACTTCATATTTAGAGTCATATTTAATAGTGGAAGATGAAGCGTCAGGCCGTGTACGTGTGCGTGCTGCTGTGGGACGTGTTTCTGTGGCTGCTGCTGCTGTCCGGGGTCGTGTGGCTGCGGGTCCCGGGCTGCGGGTCCCGCCTGGCCGCTCTGTGGATCTTCTCGATACTAAAGTGGGTCTCGATCCACACCTGGGTGGTCGCGTTCACGGACAAACCCTCACCTGCGCCGCTGCGCCGCTTCGTGGCTCACCTGTGCCTCCTGCTGCCGCTCGTCGAGAGTGGACGGGCTCTGTGCTTATCTCCCGCGGCCCCCGGCGGCACGTGGTTGCCCGACCTCGGTTCGATCGCTCTGTCTCAAGTATCGTCGATAGTCGCCTGCGCGCTGTGCGATATCGATCTGAACGGCGGACGTCCGGACGTGCTGCTGCGCAGGGTGCTGCCCTACTTCCTGCCAGATCTTCCCTACCTGTTGGTCGCTTTCAGTTTCCTCATCCTGGGCGTGGCCTGTACGTTTCAATTAGCATGTCATTAATTAATTAATTGCAGTTATTAATTAGCAAATGCTTAAATTGCTTTTTCATACATTCTGCATTTTTAGATGATTGAGAAATTAATTTATAAGTAGTGACATGACATCATGGATGGCTGTGTGTGACATTTGACGAAATAAATTGCAGGATAGCCCACTTAAAGGTACTTTATTATCCACCCTTACATGTCACTTCGTTCCTTTTTCCCACGAAATCCGACCCGACTCAAATATAAGAGGAATCAGCCCAAAAGCTGTTCCACACAACAGAGAGAGTCGGGGAAGCTGTCATGTTTTAACTTCAACCACAACCTGCTCACAAACTGGCAATTTAAAGCGATTTGTGCTGTAAAATCCTACATGTAGTCCCTGAATGGATTCATTATTCTTACATACAGGACCTTTAAGTTAGAAACCTGCTTAATCCGTGTTTGCTCTTTATTCCTCCCCAGGTGAAACCTTTATCCCGCTGTACCAAGGGAGGGTGATTGATATGCTGAGAGGCCAGCTCTACCAGACACACTTTCTGAAGGAACTGGGATGGCTGGCGGTGTTTTCCATCGGAAGGTATAAAACGGTGCTGTAGTCTGTAGTCACCATGGCTACTTGTTGCACCGGTACCTTTTTTACTGCATTTGTCAGTGGCTGAAACAAACACTTCTGGATACACTTTCTGGACTTTCACTTTGGATTGAAGTCTGACCTCACCACTGTCCCTCCCATGCACACACTCACTTACACACATGCACACTCATAGTTAGTACACAGTACATGCACTCACATAGTTTTACTACGTAACTTATAACAGAACCTATGACATACATACATGCAATCAAACACGGTCTGTACTCACTTTATTATATATTTATTTCATATTTATTTGTTCTTTATATTGTCTTGTTGTTTATATGGCTATGTGTTTATATGCTGCTGTTTATATGCCTATTTGGTTATATTTCTCATTCCTGCTGCTCTTTTTTCTGTAAATACTGTAAATATTGTGAATATTCTGTTCCCTCCAATTTGTGTTATTTGTATTGTATTGTTCTGTTGCACATTCCGCTGGGCATCGGCCCTTTAATCTCACTGCACATCCTGTATGTGTACGTGACAATTAAACTTCTTGAATCTTGAATCTTGAATATGGGTGACCTTCACCTTCACCTTCACCTTCACATGCTTGACTCTCTCTCCCACTCTCATGGTCTCCAGCTCGTTGTTCACTTCGTCCAGAGGAGCCACCTTCACGTGGGTCCTGGCCCGAGTCAACAAGAGAGTCAAGGGTCTGCTGTACAGGAGCCTCCTACGACAGGACATACACTTCTTTGAGGACAAAGAAAACAAACCTGGTGACTGGGACACTTTAATAACACTTTAATAATATATGTCAGGCATGTGTGTGTGTGTGTGTGTGTGACCACATGACTTTCATGTAACATTTAGGGCATTTGGCAGACGCTTTTATCCAAAGCGACTTACAATAAGTCCATTTGTAGAAAGAGACAGTAAGGTTTCAGCCATTCATAATTGCAAGGCTAATAGAACGAGTTTCATAATTATGCAGGCTAGGTAGCCTGCATAATAGCTGGGATAAGAGCAGAAGTACCATTCTGTTGAATTTGATCTACACATTCCTTAGAAAAGACTGCATCATTGTCATCACTGACTGTCACTCTCTCTCCCTCCCTCTGTCTCTACCCCCTCCCTCCCTCCCTCTCTCACCCCCCCCCCTCCCTCCCTCTCTCACCCCCTCCCTCCATCCCTCTCTCACCCTCCCTCCCTCTCCCTCCATCCCTCCCTCTCTCTCTCTCTCTCCCCCCTCCCTCCCTCCCTTCCTCACCCCTCCCTCTCCCTCCATCCCTCCCTCTCTCTCTCTTCCTCCCCCCTCCCTCCCTCCCTCCCTCTCTCTCCATCCCTCCCTCTCTCTCTCTCTCTCTCTCCCCCCTCCCTTCCTCCCTCCCTCTCTCACTCCCCTCCTCTTTCACCCCCCCTCTCCCTCCCTCTCTCCCTCCATCCCTCCCTCTCTCCCTCCATCCCTCCCTCTCTCTCTCTCTCCCCCCTCCCTCTCCCTCCATCCCTCCCTCTATCTCTCTCTCTCTCTCCGCCCTCCCTCCCTCCCTCCCCCTCTCGCTGCAGGGAGCCTGGCTTCCCGCCTGCATTCGGACGTAGACAAGATGGGACGTAGCGTGGTGCTGAACTGCAACCTGTTGGTCCGCAGCACGACTAAGAGCGTCCTGATGCTCTACCAGATGTTCAGCCTGTCCTGGCAGCTCACCCTGCTCGCCCTGCTGGACATGCGTCTGCTGGCCCTCCTACAGGGCTGCTACAACACGTACAGCACGGTAGTAGCCTAGTAGTAAGCTAGTAGTAACCTAGTAGTAAGCCATTAGCAAGCTAGTAGTAAGCCAGTACAATGTGTAGAGCAAGGTAGTAGGCTACCACCTTGGTGTACGTGTTGTATCGGACAACACATACACCAAGGTAGTAAGCTAGTAGTAAGCTAGTAGTAAACTAGTAGTAAGCTAGTAGTAAGCTAGTAGTAAGCCAGTACAATGTGTAGAGCAAGGTAGTAGGCTAGTAGTAAGCTTGTACTAAGCCAGTACATCACGTTCAGCAAAGTAGTAACTAGTAAGCCAGTACAACACTTGTCTGTGGGAGTGTGTGTGTTTGGTGACTGGCTTAATTGGCCTCACCTGGCCCAGTTAAGAGTCTGACTCTAACTGGGCCAGGTGAGGCTGTAGCCCCACCCCCCAGACACTAACTGGGCCAGGTGAGGCTGCAGCCCCACCCACCCCAGACTCTAACTGGGCCAGGTGAGGCTGCAGCCCCACCCAACCCAGACTCTAACTGGGCCAGGTGAGGCTGCAGCCCCACCAAACCCAGACTCTAACTGGGCCAGGTGAGGCTGTAGCCCCCCTCCACCACCCCCAGACTCTATCTGGGCCAGGTGAGGCCAATTAAGCCAGCCACCAAACACACACACACACTCCTACATAGCCATAGTCAATATCCAAAACACGATATCTAGTCTCATTTCATTACGTTGATATATATACGTATATCGCCTGACCCTCTTCAGTACATGAAGGAGCAGATCCTGGACTGCCAAGCTGAGACCAAGCGTCTGGCGTCGCAGAGCCTGGGCGCCATCAGAGTGGTGCGCAGCTGCAGGGCAGAGCGCTACGAGGAGGCCGAGTACACCCGGGAGCTGAACCACATGGCCGACATCAAGACACGCAAGAGCTGCTACAGCGCCATCTTCCTGCTGCTGAGGAGGGTGAGGATGGGTGGTGGAGGGGGTCGCTCTAGGGGCCATTCAGTGAAGGATTTTTTTCTTTTACTCTCTTATCAAACCTCATTTTATGTTTTGTTCTATTTCAAGGGTTGCATTGTTAGAATTATTTTAAGGTCAATGTGGAGGTAATCTTTATTATCCCCGAGGGGCAAGTTGTTGCACAGCCACCAGGAACACAAGATCACACCAACAACACACAAACAGTTCACACAAAACAAAGCACAGCATTGCATAGTACTATTTAAAAGGCCAATAGCAGCCAAGACCAGTACGTTCTTAAACATCTTGGCAGATTAAATCTACGACCAGATGGAAGCATCCTAGACTCACTGATCAAGGGGTGACTCGACTGGGACTTCTTTGTGGTTCTGACTCTGTATACTCTGGAGAGGTCATTTAGATTTGTGCCTGCGATTTTGCCACACACTCTGTGCCACACACTGACAATTCTAACCTAAGGGGTTGCATTCATGAACAAAATAATTTATTTGGACCAAATCAGTAATTATTTTTACTATTCTCAGCAAAAAGGAAGGTGATCTTAATCAATTCTTGACCGGCACTAGGAGAGAGAGAGAGAACAACATGAATTGTGATTATTACAGGATGACTAGAAATACTATTAGAAGGAGAAAAGCAAAAGAATAATGATAATGAATAAACTTTGAACCTTTTCTCATTCAGCTGGTGGAGGTGGGGATTAAAGTGGTGATCCTGGTGCAGGGACGCTCTCTGGTCTCCTCTGGTCGCATCACCATCGGGGACCTGCTGGCCTTCTTCTTGTACCAGGGGCCTCTATCAGGCAGCATCCGGGTGAGTCTGACATGCAGTACCGACATCGGCCAGATGGGGATGTACACTCTGAGCTCCTTTCATGTTCTATGCTTTGGCTTAATTTTTCTTAACAATGTTACAAAGTGCTTTACATACAGGAAATAAAACCAGACATGGCAGATGAAAACAAAGTAAAGATAATAAAATGAATACGGAATAAAAAGATAAAACCAGACAAGGCATATAAAAACAATTCAGAAGGAAATTCTTGTGCCAGAGATTGCTCAAAATAACCACAAAATAAGCACAGCAATAGAATAATAAACAATGGAGCAGTAAACAATAGAAGAGTAAAATACAATAATACATTTACAAATTTACTGTGAATAAGCCTAAGGAAAAATATAGGTAAGATATTCAGTAAACAAAACAAATTGGCAAGTAGTATTGAGAGTAGTAGTAGTGGGAAGTAGTATTGAGGAGTAGTAAGATGTTGTGGTTGTTGTTGTTGATCCAGGAGTTCCTGTATGGCGCGGGGGAGATGGTGAGCACCGCTGGGGTCATCGGTAAAGTGTTGAGCTACCTGACCCGCACACCCACGGGCAGAGAGGCCGGCCCCCTGGCCCCCGCCACACTGGAGGGCAGAGTCAGCTTCCAGGACGTGACCTTCGCCTACCCCTCCAGCCTGGATAAACCTGTACTCAAGGTGAGCGACTGCCTCAGGACTGGACTGCTTCACATATAGAAGGTCATAACCACAACGCAATCATTCGATCTAAGGTTCGATCCCCAGTGTAAATGGTAAATGGACTGCATTTATATGGCGCTTTTATCCAAATCGCTTTACAGTATTGCCTCACATTCACCCATTCATACACCGACGGCGGTGCCAACCATGCAAGGTAACAACCAACACGTCAGGAGCAGTTAGGGTTAGGTGCCGTCTTGCTCAGGGACACCTCCACACTTAGCTAGGCGGAGCCCTGGGTCCGAACCAGCAACCTTCCTGTTGCCAGACAACCGCTCTTACCTCGTGAGCTACTGCTGCCCAGTGTTCACATTGTAAACATGTAGGTCCCTACCTGCTCCCAAACCTGTATGACAAAGTTTGCATAAAAAGCGCCTCAAAGCAAGCACCAGGAATACATCATGTTAGCATTTCCATGACACTGCACACACTCTTCTCTTCTCTGTGCCACTAGTCTCTCTCTATGGAGCTACGTCCGGGGACGATGACGGCCATCGTGGGCCCGTCTGGGGGAGGGAAGACGTCGTGTGTGAGTCTCCTGAAGAGGCTGTACGAGCCACAGGAGGGACAGATCTTGCTGGACGGACAGCCCCTGCACCACTACCAACACAAGTACCTCCACCAGAAGGTAAGCACCCTGCTCCCCAGCACACCCCCGCGCTCCAGGGCTGCTGCTGTTCCTTCCCCGAGAGACCCCGACTATTTTAGATAAATGTGCGCTGACTGAGGAATATATGTTTTTTACTTTTGACAAACTTTCAACCTTTCAACTCAAATGATTTTTACTCAACTTTACTCAAAGTTAAATGATTCGTCTTTTTATCGTAGTTACTCATTGTTTAGACTTTGAGAATCAAGATTGATTGTATTTGGAGAAAACACATTATTATACCTATATACCAACTATAGGACATAATAGCATTATGGTACGCCTTCAAATAATTTCTTGTTTTTGTTGTTGTTTCCCTTCGGCAGTACTTTGTATTGCCTATTTTTCTTTTTGATATAAATGCATTTTGATTGATTGATTGATTGATTGATTGATTTACAACCACACACCCACGACTTCCCTCCCCTCCCCTGATGGCAGGTGACCCTGGTACCCCAGAACCCGGTCCTCTTCTCGGGCTCGGTGGGGTCCAACATCGGTTATGGGATGGAGAGCTGCAGCCCGGCCATGTTGGAGGAGGCGGCCAGGAGAGCTAGCGCCAACGACTTCATTGCAGCGCTGGAACACAAATACGACACGGGTACGCGGCCCATGGCTCCACTCCTGGTCTTACAGCTTACACTTGTTTTACAGCAGACACACAGCCAGGTATTCACTGTCAAATATTCGTGTATAATATGGAACAAAAAGATATTTATGTATGAAATTATCATAATTAATTGCAATTTATAATATTGTTTTTCAAGAAACATCCAAATAAATAAACTAACAACACATAACACTCACAAAGGAATGGTACACGCACAAAATGTCAACAGTCCCAAAACGTGTCCAAAACGTGTCCAAAATGTCTCAGAAACATGTCCGCAATGTGTCTGAAACGTGTCTGAAATGAATGGTGTGTGTCTCTCCCTCTAGACGTGGGGGTGTGCGGCGTGAAACTGGGCGCGGGGGAGAAGCAGTGTGTGGCCATCGCCAGAGCTCTGGTCCGTAAGCCACAGGTCATCATCCTGGACGAAGCCACCAGCCACCTGGACGTCAACGTGCAGCACAGCGTACGTACGCAGCAGCAGCAGCAGCAGCAGCAGCACATACGACTCAGGCTATAGGCCACACGTAATAACTGTGTGTGTCTGTGTGTGTGTGTGTGTGTGTGTGTGTGTGTGTGTGTGTGTGTCTGTGTGTCTGTGTGTGTGTGTGTCAGGTGGCGAGGGAGCTGCTGGCCCCGGACATCACCTTGCTGGTGGTGGCCCATCAGCTGAAGACAGTGGAGAAGGCCGACCACATCATGTTCATGGAGGGCGGGGTCTTCGTGGAGCAGGGGACGCACCAGGAGCTCCTTGCCAAGAGGGGGCGATACTACCGCAACCACCAGGCGATCTTCCATTAGATGATACTTAGATACTGAGATACTTCTTTACATTTTACACTCCACCATTTGCCTTTTTTTAGTTTTTTTTTACATTTGTTATAAAAGTGGAAGTAGTCAACTTTTCAATAGTCAACTTAGGATTGGCGTTAATTTTGGTCTTCCTCAGATGCTAGCAACTACCAACAACTATGGACGTGTATTTGTTTCCAGGTTCCCATGACGAATGGGAAAGGCGACTTGCCACCCAGTCCATAATGTCAAAAAATACTGCAAATGCAAGGGCTGTCATCAGTGGACCATAGGCTCAGTCACCATGGCGATAGATAGTGACTTTACAGACATTTATTTACAGGAAAATCTTCGAGATTGCCACTTTAAAGCTAAAAAGTTGACTACAGCCACTTTAAAACAACATTAAAATGTTGGCTGCTCTTCTTGTTGCTGTCATTTATTGTATGTGACTAATTTAAGAGCACTAATGTTTCCTTCCTTTTCGTCTCTACTTCGAATATATTCAATGGCACCCGAGTTCTCTTACAGGGGACGTATTCACATGGACACTCTTGTATAGAAGGTGCTAGTCGGGCAAATGTTTCAAGGTTCAAGGGTATTGCGGTAAAACATGAAACATTTGCACATGAATAGAACAACGTCGCTCATGGTTGGTGTCAAACAAGTCATTTTATTCTTGTTTGTTTTTTATTGGTAAAAGAATAGGATGCAGTTCTGCTCCTGCTCAGTATAAGGAGACAGAGGTTGCCTCGGCTTGTCCTGTGTAGGCCCTTGGATCCTGGCTGGCATATGAATGAATGCGAGGCTACTGCTAAATACGTGGGTGTGTTTAATGCGTTCAGCACAAAGACCGACTCAGTTTGGTCAGGTTTTATTATTGGACGCGAGCAGTTATTGTCACTCCCCAAAGGCAAGGAAATTTGGAAAAACGGTAGAAAACAGCCTTCATGTTAAACCCCAAGTTAACCAGATGTCTATTCTACACCCTTCCAGTTGTACGCTCCTGAGTGTAGCAGTGTGCTGTGATAGCGGGGATGTGTTAAGGCCTTAGTTCCCTTGAGGCTGGTGGGGGCACGCCCTTTGACCCCTACGGAGGCCAAGGTAGGGGTCATGGGAGGTGACGGTGCCTACCTGGGCTACCCAGGGAGGAGCAGAGGCCAAACAAACATGGCTGTCTGACTCAAACATCAACAAGTTTCACAAATTCCTCATCTCGAAAGAGAAGAAATTAAAGGAGATGGATATTTTCTCTGCTGTGTGTGCAGTTTATAGTCACTGCTAATATACTTCTTAGATGTTGGTACTGCACCCAGAATGGCACTACTGCTCTTATCCCAGCTATTATGCAAGCAATCTAGCAATTATTAAACTTGATCTATTAGCCTTGCGATTATGGATGCTTGAAACCTGCTCTATTCTTATCTTTATGTACCACAGTGATACTGTACTGCCGTCTCTTTCAACAGATGTACTCTTTGTAAGTCGCTTTGGATAAAAGCCAAATGCCCTAAATAAATCTAAATGTAATACTGAAAGAAAAAAGTCACTTAAATCCACACCACCCTCGCCTTGTATTGTAATGTCAGCTAAAAGCACTCACCACAAGTAATGTTCGTTGAGTTTGGATATTGAGAGGGAATGGTTTAATCAAAATCTTTTAATACATTTAAACTTTTTGCTGAATCTCTTGAGAATTCGGAGCATCACCCACTTATAAGAAACCAAATTGCACACACGCATTGCATATACAGTAGCCTATTTAGCCTATGTGTTGGGGGGTGAGGGGGGAAGACCCAGGCGCACAGCAATGGAGGAGACGTCAGTTCAAGCACAAGCCCAGAGGGGCGGTTTAATAAAGAAACAAATTGGTTGTCACAAAGAAATGTCAGGGTGCTCGCAGGAGCTGTAGAGGGTTGCGGGTGGAGCAGGAGCTGTAGAGGGTTGCGGGTGGAGCAGGGTGAGGGCTCTGCAGGTTGGCACGGCTCAGCTGCGGAGGTCCGCGATGCTGGGGCGCCGAGGAGGAGGAGAAGAAGGAGGGGAAGTGATAGTGATCAAAGGGACGGCAACTGCACAAAGACAAGGTTAGCACAATAACTGCGAGAAGTTATATTGGCAAGAGAAAGAGGCACTGCAGAGGGGGTCCGGGATGCTGGAGGGACTAGCGGAGTGTCGACCAGGTTCTTGTAGGGGTGGACGGTGATTGAATACAAGGAACGGGTGCGGTGATGAATAATGACGAGCAGGTGCGCAGAGTCGCGCTTCAGGCAGCGTCATTGACGCTCCTGCCGTTGCGCATGCGCCGAGGAGCGCAAAGGGCGCGTAGCGGGAGGGTGGAGGCGCGGAGGTGGAGGCGAGGACGGACGTAACACTATGACTCCAGAAGTATTGAATATTGATTATTCTAAATGTACAAGTAAGGGCATGAAAAACAAAAATCATCCTTTTGTAAATAAAGTGTTCAATAAAGTCTTAAATAATAAGGATTTCCCCGCCCATTTACTTTTCAACACAACATCTCTTCCGTTGTAGTGGTCTGTCAAACACTGTTTATACGAATGAAACTGCTTAGGTTATAGTTGAATATTTATTTCTTGTAAGTTATTGTTTTACATTTTGTTTGGTGAGTGGACCATCGCTTGATCGATGTGTGCCATTCATTGTTGGTGTGTAAGATAGAACTTTATTGATCCTGAAGGAAATTCTTGTGCCAGGTTGCATAGCAATAGAATAAAACAATAGAGAAATAAACAGTAGAATAATACAAATGAAATAACAGATTTACAAATTTACAGTAAGTCTAAGTCCTAGGAGAAGTCTAAAAATATAGGTAAGATAAGATATTCAGTCAGCAAAAACAATTTGACAATAATTGAAGTGTAATAAAAGGGTAATAATAATAATAATAATAATAATAATGGTCAACAATTCCTCTGCTAAACAATATAAAATATATAATATTTATTATTATTGGTAATTCAGAGCACTAATCAATGCTATTATTGTCAATAATAGTCTTGATTAGTCTTCTGAATAATCAAGACTTGCTGGGCCAATTGGTCGAGGCTTCAGATCACAAGCAAAGTGAAAGTAACTTCAAAGTGAAACGAACTGGGAACAGACGAGACAGACGAGACGGGCGGCGGTGTGTTCGTCGTGACGTCCGACCTTTCTCTTTCATAACTTCATATTTAGAGTCATATTTAATAGTGGAAGATGAAGCGTCAGGCCGTGTACGTGTGCGTGCTGCTGTGGGACGTGTTTCTGTGGCTGCTGCTGCTGTCCGGGGTCGTGTGGCTGCGGGTCCCGGGCTGCGGGTCCCGCCTGGCCGCTCTGTGGATCTTCTCGATACTAAAGTGGGTCTCGATCCACACCTGGGTGGTCGCGTTCACGGACAAACCCTCACCTGCGCCGCTGCGCCGCTTCGTGGCTCACCTGTGCCTCCTGCTGCCGCTCGTCGAGAGTGGACGGGCTCTGTGCTTATCTCCCGCGGCCCCCGGCGGCACGTGGTTGCCCGATCTCGGTTCGATCGCTCTGTCTCAGGTATCGTCGATAGTCGCCTGCGCGCTGTGCGATATCCATCTGAACGGCGGACGTCCGGACGTGCTGCTGCGCAGGGTGCTGCCCTACTTCCTGCCAGATCTTCCCTACCTGTTGGTCGCTTTCGGTTTCCTCATCCTGGGCGTGGCCTGTAAGTTTCAATTAGCATGTAATTAATTAATTAATTAATTGCAGTTATTCATTAGCAAATCCTTAGATTGCTTTTTCATACATTCTGCATTTTTAGATGATTGAGAAATTAATATATAAGTAGTGACATGACATCATGGATGGCTGTGTGTGATATTTGACAAAAGAAATTGCAGGATAGCCCACTTAAAGGTACTTTATGTAAGAATCAGTGCATTCTGAGCACCGTGGGTTGAGACAATAACAATCAGAAACTTATGCTAGTTCTAATCATAATTAAACCTTGTACACATTTAAAAAAGCTATGTAATATATAGATTTTTTAAATTATCCACACTTACATGTCACTTTATTCCTTTTTCCCGCGAAATCCGACCCGACTCAAATATAAGAGGAATCAGCCCAAAAGCTGTTCCACACAACAGAGAGAGTCGGGGAAGCTCTCATGTTTTAACTTCAACCACAACCTGCTCACAAACTGGCAATTTAAAGCGATTTGTGCTGTAAAATCCTACATGTAGTCCCTGAACGGATTCATTATTCTTACAGACAGGACCTTTAAGTTAGAAACCTGCTTAATCCGTGTTTGCTCTTTGTTCCCTCCCCAGGTCAAACCTTTATCCCGCTCTACCAAGGGAGGGTGATTGATATGCTGAGTGGCCAGCTCTACCAGACACACTTTCTGAAGGAACTGGGATGGCTGGCGGTGTTTTCCTTCGGAAGGTATAAAACGGTGCTGTAGTCTGTAGTCACCATGGCTACTTGTTGCACCGGTACCTTTTTTACTGCGTTTGTCAATGGCTGAAACAAACACTTCTGGGTACACTTTCTGGACTTTCACTTTGGATTGAAGTCTGACCTCACCACTGTCCCTCCCATGCACACACTCACTTACACACATGCACACTCATAGTTAGTACACAGTACATGCACTCACATAGTTTTATATTTATTTCATATTTATTTGTTCTTTATATTGTCTTACAAATTTACAGTAAGTCTAAGTCCTAGGAGAAGTCTAAAAATATAGGTAAGATAAGATATTCAGTGAGCAAAAACATTCCTGCTGCTCTTTTTGCTGTAAATACTGTAAATATTGTGAATATTCTGTTCCCTCCAATTTGTGTTATTTGTGTTGTATTGTTCTGTTGCACATTCCGCTGGGCATCGGCCCTTTAATCTCGCTGCACATCCTGTATGTGTACGTGACAATTAAACTTCTTGAATCTTGAATCTTGAATATGTGTGACCTTCACCTTCACCTGCTTGACTCTCTCTCCCACTCTCATGGTCTCCAGCTCGTTGTTCACTGCGTCCAGAGGAGCCACCTTCACGTGGGTCCAGGCCCGAGTCAAAAAGAGAGTCAAGGGTCTGCTGTACAGGAGCCTCCTGCGACAGGACATACACTTCTTTGAGGACAAAGAAAACAAACCTGGTGACTGGGACACTTTAATAACACTTTAATAATATATGTCAGGCGTGTGTGTGTGTGTGTGTGTGTGTGTGTGTGTGTGTGTGTGTGTGTGTGTGTGTGTGTGTGTGTGTGTGTGTGTGTGTGTGTGTGTGTGTGTGTGTGTGTGTGACCACATGACTTTCATGTAACATTTAGGGCATTTGGCAGACGCTTTTATCCAAAGCGACTTACAATAAGTACATTTGTAGAAAGAGACAGCAAGGTTTCAACCATTCATAATTGCAAGGCTAATAGAACGAGTTTCATAATTGCCAGGTAGCCTGCATAATAGCTGGGTGAAGAGCAGGAGTGCCATTCTGTTGAATTCGATCTACACATTCCTTAGAAAAGACTGCATCATTGTCATCACTGACTGTCTCTCTCTCTCCCTCCCTCCCTCCCTCCATCCCTCCCTCTCTCACCCCCCTCTCCCTCCCTCCCTCCCTCCCCCTCTCGCTGCAGGGAGCCTGGCTTCCCGCCTGCATTTGGACGTAGACAAGATGGCACGTAGCGTGGTGCTGAACTGCAACCTGTTGGTCCGCAGCACGGCTAGGAGCGTCCTGATGCTCTACCAGATGTTCAGCCTGTCCTGGCAGCTCACCCTGCTCGCCATGCTGGACATGCGTCTGCTGGCCCTCCTACAGGGCTGCTACAACACGTACAGCAAGGTAGTAGGCTAGTAGTAAAGTTAGTAGTAAGCCAGTGCAATGTGTAGAGCAAGGTAGTAGGCTAGTAGTAAGCTAGTAGTAAGCTTGTACTAAGCCAGTACAACACGTTCAGCAAGGTAGTAAGTAGTAAGCCAGTACAACACTTGTCGGTGGGAGTGTGGCCCCTAACTGGGCCAGGTGAGGCTGCAGCCCCACCCACCCCAGACTCTAACTGGGCCAGGTGAGGCTGCAGCCCCACCACCCCAGACTCTATCTGGGCCAGGTGAGGCCAATTAAGCCAGCCACCAAAACACACACACACACTCCCACATAGCCATAGTCACGTCATTACAATATCCAAAACACGATATCTAGTCTCATTTCATTACGTTGATATATATACGTATATCGCCTGACCCTCTTCAGCGCATGAAGGAGCAGATCCTGGACTGCCAAGCCGAGACCAAGCGTCTGGCGTCGCAGAGCCTGGGCGCCATCAGAGTGGTGCGCAGCTGCAGGGCAGAGCGATACGAAGAGGCCGAGTACACCCGGGAGCTGAACCACATGGCCGACATCAAGACACGCAAGAGCTGCCACCGCGCCATCTACCTGCTGCTGAGGAGGGTGAGGATGGGTGGTGGAGGGGGTCGCTCTAGGGGCCATTCAGTGAAGGATTTAATCATTTTACTCTCTTATCAAACCTCATTTTATGTTTCGTTCTATTTCAAGGGTTGCATTGTTAGAATTATTTTAAGGTCAATGTGGAGGTAATCTTTATTATCCCCGAGGGGCAATTTGCTGCACAGCCACCAGGAACACAAGATCACACCAACAACACACAAACAGTTCACACAAAACAAAGCACAGCATTGCATAGCAGCCGAGCCCAGTACGTTCTTAAACATCTTGGCAGATTAAATCTACGACCAGATGGAAGCATCCTAGACTCACTGATCAAGGGGTGACTCGAGTCGACAAGAATTGACTGGGACTTCTTTGTGGTTCTGACTCTGTATACTCTGGAGAGGTCATTTAGATTTGTGCCTGCGATTTTGCCACACACTCTGTGCCTGTGATTTTGCCACACACTCTGTGCCACACGACAATTCTAACCTAAGGGGTTGCATTCATCCATCCATCCATCCATCCATTCTCGTCCGCTTATCCGGGGCCGGGTCGCGGTGGCAGCCGGCTAAGCAGGGCCCCCCAGGCTTCCTTCTCCCCAGCCACACTCTCTAGTTCCTCCTGGGGGATCCCGAGGCGTTCCCAGGCCAGACGAGATATATAATCCCTCCAGCGGGTTCTGGGTCTGCCCCGGGGTCTCCTCCCAGTTGGACATGCCCGGAAAATCCTCTAAGGGGAGGCGCCCGGGGGGCATCCTAATCAGATGCCCGAACCACCTCAGCTGACTCCTTTTGACGCGGAGGAACAGTGGCTCTACTCCAAGCTCCCTCCGGATGTCTGAGCTCCTCACCCTATCTCTAAGGCTGAGCCCAGCCACCCTGCAGAGGACACTCATTTCGGCCGCTTGTATCCGCGATCTCATTCTTTCGGTCACTACCCAAAGCTCGTGACCATAGGTGAGGGTTGGAACGTAGATGGACCAGTAAATCGAAAGCTTCGCCTTCCGGCTCAGCTCCCTCTTCACCACAACGGACCGGTACAGCGCCCGCATCACTGCAGACGCTGCACCAATCCGTCTGTCCATCTCCCGCTCCATTTTGCCCTCACTCGTGAACAAGACCCCGAGATACTTGAACTCCTTCGCTTGAGGCAGCAACTCACTCCCAAACCGGAGGGAACACTCCACCGTTTTCCGGCAGAGAACCATGGCCTCAGACTTGGAGGTGCTGACTCTCATCCCGACTGCTTCACACTCGGCTGCAAACCGCCCCAGTGCATGCTGGAGGTCACGGTCTGATGTAGCCAACAGAACCACATCATCTGCAAAGAGCAGAGATGCAATTCTGAGGTCCCCAAACCGGACACTCTCCTCACCTCGGTGCGCCTTGAGATTCTGTCCATGAAGATCACGAACAGAATCGGTGACAAAGGACAACCTTGGCGGAGTCCAACACCCACTGAGAACATGCTTGACTTTGTGCCGAGAATACGGATGCAGCTCGCACTTTGTTCGTACAAGGACCGAATGGCACGTACCAACGGCCCCGGTACCCCATACTCCCGTCGTAACCCCCACAGAATTCCCCGGGGGACACGGTCATAAACCTTCTCCAAGTCCACAAAGCACATGTAGACTGCACTGCTCCCATGCCCCCCCCAACAACCCTGCGAGGGTAAAGAGCTGGTCCACTGTTCCACGGCCAGGACAGAATCCGCATTGTTCCTCCTGAAGCTGAGGTTCGACAATCGGCCGGAGCCTCCTTTCCAGCACCCTGGAATAAACTTTCCTGGGGAGGGTGAGCAGTGTGATACCTCAATAATTGGAGCACACCCTTCGGTCCCCTTTTTTGAAAATGGGGACCACCACCCCGGTCTGCCATTCCACAGGTACTGTCCCCGACGTCCACGCTACATTGACTAGGCGTGTCAGCCACGACAGCCCGACAATGTCCAGAGCCTTCAGCATCTCAGGGCGAATCTCATCCACACCTGGCGCCTTGCCACTGAAGAGCTTTTTTACTTTTTTTCAGTGACCTCTACCAAGGATATGGGTGAGGCTTCCCCCGAGTCTTCAGGCTCTGCCTCTTCCACAGAGAACGTACTGGTCAGGTTCAGGAGCTCCTCAAAGTGTTCTTTCCACCGCCCGACAATATCCTCAGTCTGGGTCAGCAGTTCTCCTCCCCGACTGAGCACAGCCTGAGCCAAGCCCTGCTTTCCCTTCCTGAGTCTATAAAGAATCATGATAATGAATAAACTTTGAACCTTTTCTCATTCAGCTGGTGGAGGTGGGGATTAAAGTGGTGATCCTGGTGCAGGGACGCTCTCTGGTCTCCTCTGGTCGCATCACCATCGGGGACCTGCTGGCCTTCTTCTTGTACCAGGAGCCTCTATCAGACAGCATCCATGTGAGTCCGACATGCAGTACTGACATCGGCCAGATGGGGATGTACACTCTGAGCTCCTTTCATGTTCTATGCCTTGGCGTGGCGCCGAACAATAATATTAATAATAAACTTTATTGATATGTCATTTTTCTTAACAATGTTACAAAGCGCTTTACATACAGGAAATAAAACCAGACATGGCAGATGAAAACAAAGTAAAGATAATAAAATGAAGAGGGAATAAAAAGATAAAACCAGACAAGGCATATAAATACAATTCAGAAGGAAATTCTTGTGCCAGAGATTGCTCAAAATAACCACAAAATAAGCACAGCAATAGAATAATAAACAATAGAGCAGTAAACAATAGAATAGTAAAATAAAATAATACATTTACAAATTTACAGTGAATAAGCCTAACGGAAAATATAGGTAAGATATTCAGTAAACAAAACAAGATGGCAAGTAGTATTGAGAGTAGTAGTAGTGGGAAGTAGTATTGAGGAGTAGTAAGATGTTGTGGTTGTTGTTGTTGATCCAGGAGTTCCTGTATGGTGCGGGCGAGATGGTGAGCAACGCTGGGGTCATCGGTAAAGTGTTGAGCTACCTGACCCGCACACCCACGGGCAGAGAGGCCGGCCCCTTGGCCCCCGCCACGCTGGAGGGCAGAGTCAGCTTCCAGGACGTGACCTTCGCCTACCCCTCCAGCCCGGATAAACCTGTACTCAAGGTGAGCGACTGCCTCAGGACTGGACTGCTTCACATATAGAAGGTCATAACCACAATGCTCCCACACCTGTATGACAAAGTTTGCATAAAAAGCACCCCAAAGCAAGCACCAGATATACATCATGTTAGCATTTCCATGACACTGCACACACTCTTCTCTTCTCTGTGCCACTAGTCTCTCTCTATGGAGCTACGTCCGGGGACGATGACGGCCATCGTGGGCCCATCTGGGGGAGGGAAGACGTCGTGTGTGAGTCTCCTGAAGAGGCTGTACGAGCCACAGGAGGGACAGATCTTGCTGGACGGACAGCCCCTGCACCACTACCAACACAAGTACCTCCACCAGAAGGTAAGCACCCTGCTCCCCAGCACGCCCCCGCGCTCCAGGGCTGCTGCTGTTCCTTCCCCGAGAGACCCCGACTATTTTAGATAAATGTGCGCTGACTGAGGAATATATGTTTTTTACTTCTGACAAACTTTCAACCTTTCAACTCAAATGATTTTTACTCAACTTTACTCAAAGATAAATGATTCGTTTTTTATCGTAGTTACTCATTGTTTAGACTTTGAGAATCGAGATTGATTGTATTTGGAGAAAACACATTATTTCAACAAACTATAGGACATAATAGCATTATGGTACGCCTTCAAATAATTTCTTGTTTTTGTTGTTGTTTCCCTTCGGCAGTACTTTGTATTGCCTATTTTTCTTTTTGATACAAATACATTTTGATTGATTGATTGATTGATTGATTGATTGATTTACAACCACACACCCACGACTCCCCTCCCCTCCCCTCCCCTGACGGCAGGTGACCCTGGTACCCCAGAACCCGGTCCTGTTCTCGGGCTCGGTGGGGACCAACATCGGTTATGGGATGGAGAGCTGCAGCCCGGCCATGTTGGAGGAGGCGGCCAGGAGAGCTAGCGCCAACGACTTCATTGCAGCGCTGGAACACAAATACGACACGGGTACGCGGCCCATGGCTCCACTCCTGGTCTTACAGCTTACACTTGTTTTACAGCAGACACACAGCCAGGTATTCACTGTCAAATATTCGTGTATAATATGGAACAAAAAGATATTTATGGATGAACTTATCATAATTAATTGCAATTTATAATATTGTTTTTCAAGAAACATCCAAATAAATAAACTAACAACACACAACACTCACAAAGGAATGGTACACGCACAAAATGTCAACAGTCCCAAAACGTGTCCAAAACGTGTCCAAAATATGTCCGAAGCGTGTCTGAAACTAATGCCGTGTGTCTCTCCCTCTAGACGTGGGGGAGTGCGGCGTGAGACTGGGAGCGGGGGAGAAGCAGTGTGTGGCCATCGCCAGAGCTCTGGTCCGTAAGCCACAGGTCATCATCCTGGACGAAGCCACCAGCCACCTGGATGTCAACGTGCAGCACAGCGTACGTACGCAGCAGCAGCAGCACATACGACTCAGGCTATAGGCCACACGTAATAACTGTGTGTGTGTGTGTGTGTGTGTGTGTGTGTGTGTGTGTGTGTGTGTGTGTGTGTGTGTGTGTGTGTGTGTGTGTGTGTGTGTGTGTGTGTGTGTGTCAGGTTGCGAGCGAGCTGCTGGCCCCGGACATCACCTTGCTGGTGGTGGCCCATCAGCTGAAGACGGTGGAGAAGGCCGACCACATCATGTTCATGGAGGGCGGGGTCTTCGTGGAGCAGGGGACGCACCAGGAGCTCCTGGCCAAGAGGGGGCGATACTACCGCAACCACCAGAAGATTTTCCATTAGATGATACTTAGATACTGAGATACTTCTTTACATTTTACACTCCACCATTTGCGGTTTTTTTTTTATTTTTACATTTGTTATGAAAGTGGAAGTAGTCAACTTTTCAATGGTCAACTTATTTGTGTACTTAAACGTGTATTTGTTTCCAGATTCCCATGATGAATGTTCACCAAAGAGGTAAAGGGCTAGTATCTTATCTATGGTACCTGGGTGGGTGACGCACTTCCTGTGGCGTGAATCGTGCCCGCCGGTCGCACAGTGAAAGAACCAAAGTTAAAGTGGCAATCTCAAAGATTTCCGTTTGGCGACACAGATGGCGAAAAGCATTAATTGCATCCAAACAGTGTCGTATGGGTGACGTCAGTCGCCTGGCAGTTGTTTAATGGCAGATACTCTGTTTACTCTAGTAGAGACCGGAACAACAGTCCGTCACTTCGGCTTATGCTCTCTGGCGGACATCCGCGGACCAATCACTGCTGGGTGATGGAACATTTGAAATCTTGCGCGGGAAAGGCGACTTGCCACCCAGTCCATAATGTCAAAAAATACTGCAAATGCAAGGGCTGTCATCAGTGGACCATAGGCTCAGTCACCATGGCGATAGATAGTGACTTTACAGACATTTATTTACAGGAAAATTGCCACTTTAAAGCTAAAAAGTTGACTACAGCCACTTTAAAACAAAATTTTTATGTTGGCTGCTCTTCTTGTTGCTGTAAGTGTGGTTGCGGCAGACCCTATCCCATCTTCTATTTTTCAATGCGTGAATATTTGACTTATTTTTACATTAAACAAAAATAATACAGAAAAACGTCTCTACTTGGAATGTATTCAATGGCACCCGAGTTCTCTTACAGGGTACGTATTCACATGGACACTCTTGTATAGAAGGTGCTAGTCGGGTAAATGTTTCAAGGTTCAAGGGTATTGCGGTAAAACGTGAAACATTTGCACATTAATAGAACAACGTCGCTCATGGTTGGTGTCAAACAAGTCATTTTATTCTTGCTTGTTTTTTTATTGGTAAAAGAATAGGATGCAGTTCTGCTCCTGCTCAGTAGAAGGAGACAGAGGTTGCCTCGGCTTGTCCTGAATGAATGCGAGGCTAGTGCTAAATACGTGGGTGTGTTTAATGCGTTCAGCACAAAGACCGACTCAGTTTGGTCAGGTTTTATTATTGGACGTGAGCAGTTATTATCACTCCCCAAAGGCAAGGAAATTTGGAAAAACGGTAGAAATCTCTCCACATTTGAAACATGACCCAGAGACACTTACTATTAATATTTGGTCCATAATAATTGTTATTCATTTTTCTTGTGTGAGATGCAAACATTTTAGTGAACAAAGAATAGCATTAAGACGACCAACTCATCTTTGTTGTAACTTTGCAACTGCAAAACTTCATATGGTGGGGGGAATTGTCATATGAGAAAGAAAATAACGTTTTATTAAACTGTAAGCATCAACATCAAAAATACAGGCTCGTCACATCACTGTGCCTTCATGTTAAACCCCAAGTTAACCAGATGTCTATTCTACACCCTTCCAGTTGTACGCTCCTGAGTGTAGCAGTGTGCTGTGATAGCGGGGATGTGTTAAGGCCTTAGTTCCCTCGAGGCTGGTGGGGGCACGCCCTTTGACACCTACGGAGGCCAAGGTAGGGGTCATGGGAGGTGACGGTGCCTACCTGGGCTACCCAGGGAGGAGCAGAGGCCAAACAAACATGGCTGTCTGACTCAAACATCAACGGGTTGAAAGTTTCACAAATTCCTCATCTCGAAAGAGAAGAAATTAAAGGAGATGGATATTTTCTCTGCTGTGTGTGCAGTTTATAGTCACTGCTAATATACTTCTTAGATGTTGGTACTGCACCCAGAATGGCACTAGTGCGCTTATCCCAGCTATTATGCAATCAATCTAGCCGTTATGAAACTTGATCTATTAGCCTTGCAATTATGGATGCTTGAAACCTGCTCTATTCTTATCTTTATGTACCACAGTGCTATACTGTATTGCTGTCTCTCTTTCAACAGATGTACTCTTTGTAAGTCGCTTTGGATAAAAGCCAAATGCCCTAAATGTAAATATAAATGTAATATTGAAAGAAATTGAAAGAAAAAAGTAGCTTAAATCCACACCACCCTCGCCTTGTATTGTAATGTCAGCTAAAAGCATTCTCACCTCTCAAGTAATGTTCGTTGAGTTTGGATATTGAGAGGGAATGGAAACAAGGTTTAATCAAAATCTTTTAATATATTGACTGTTTTTGCTGAATCTCTTGAGAATTCGGAGCATCACCCACTTATAAGAAACCAAATTGCACACATGCATTGCATATATATTCGCATCATTTGCTTGCTCTCTGGAGTCATAGATTTGAACAACCCATTTTGGTTTTTAACTGAATGCTGTCTGTTCACCACTTCCATATAAAATATTTCTTTATTGAAAAGTACAGTTTGTCGATGAAAGCATTAGGTACTGTTTTGTTGGTTTTGTGTGTGTGTGCGTGTGTGTGTGCATGTGTGTGTGTGTGTGTGTGTGCATGTGTGCGTGTGTGTTTGTGAGAGTGTGAGTATGTGTGTGTTTGTGTGTGTGTGTCTGTCTTGCAGCAGCACAAGGTAGCATAGCGTTGTTGTTGTTGTTGTTGTTGTTGTTTGGATCATCACGGGTCACGTGTGCGTCACAGCTGACTCCTCCCCCTCTGCGTCGCCACCTGCAGACAGAAAGACACAAAAAACACCAGAGCAGCCGACAAGTCAGACAAGCTGTTTCTCCGGCAGGCCAGAGACTCCACACTCTGCTGGACCGCAAGGCCTGGCAGGGAAGTGCCTCAGACAGGGACAGAGAACACAGAGTTCTGTGGAAAGGTGGCAGAGACATCAAGAGGCGGCTAGGTCCAAACCCTCCGTTCATTCCATTGTGACTCCAGCAACAAGCCCTGTTCCAGAACACCGGCCCGTGGTCCAAGTAACAGCTGGGCTTTGGAACGGTACCGACCTCTACAAACCAGGGCTTGGTTAAGGTGAATGTGCTTTATGAGGCCCCGTTTGAATGCCTCTTTAAGTGACCGAGGACATTTTATTATTACTGTTATGCTATCCCTTTGGTCTCCAATATGGTGAGTGACTGTTGTGTGACTTTCGAGTGACCTTTGTGTGACCGTTGTGTGACTGTTGTGTGAGTGACTGCTGAGTTACTCGTTACCTTCTCAGTGACGCAGTGCGCCCTTCTTGGCTTTCTTGGGCTTGACTTTGCAGCCGCTGAAGGCGCTGCAGTCCCGGACCTGCTTGCCCCGGTGCTGCGCAGGGGAGGAGCACAGCGCGTCCGGACGGAGGCGACTGGAGTCCATCCACCTGCACAGGTGAGAGGAAGAGGAAGACGATATCTGTTGGTGGCAAGCTCTGTCAATAGGTCCTGGGCAGGTGTTAGCAGGTGAGTAACATTGATTGCCTTTTGTTATGATGGTGAAAGTGGTATTCTGTTTGTACTTTTGTGAAAATATTTGAGATGTGGGGAGCATGGGAGGAGCATGGGCGCGATTAGGCGACTTCCTCAAGGACGCATACCACTGGTAGTATGAACACATTGGGCTTCAAACCCAAAACCTTCAGACCAGACACCTGAGTCACAAACACCTGAACCACTAGACTACATCACCCCCCATACCGTCTGAGTGGGGCCAGGGTGCAGGTGCAGCTCCAGGGGTTGCTGCTGAGCGTGAGGTTGGTGAGGGTGCTGAACTCCAGGCTCCTGGGCAGCGACCGCAGCTTGTTGCCGTCCAGGTGCAGCGACTTGACCGCCGTCACGCCTGTGAAGGCTCCGTCGGAGAACTGAGGAGGAGACACACAGAGACTCGTTGAGGTGGAATGTGTGCATCGATTTGTCACCGAGATGCAACCTTTTGCTTCATTAAGGCTCACCCTGCCGCTGTCTATGTTCCCTCAGGCCTGAAGTTCATTTCTATCTAAGATAAGATAAGATAGAACTTCTAGCTAATGTAATAAACATATGGACATATTTGCATGCCGATGTGTCGATGGCGTTTGCATTTTGGGGATAGTTGGAATGTCTTGCAGGAGGACCTGCACCTGAGTGGATTATAGTGAGAAAGGTACGTGTGCTCCCAGTCCTATTCTCTCGTCCAGTACGTGCCATGGTGGTATCTGGTGCAAACAAGGGATGCCACAAGACAAGCGGGCATGGATGTAGGTTATACTTCCCCGAGGTAGTTTGCCTTCCGAGGCTAGTAAGAGCCCCAGTTGCCCTCTATTTTCCATCCCCATTTTGGAGTACATGCATTCGCTGAGAACTGTAAGAGGATTCCATCCAGAGAATCCTGCAGCCTTGAGAGGCTAGATGCTCCAGGACACCTGGCTTCCGAGCGGAACCGTCTAGACGAGGCCAGACCCCCGCCGCCTGCTGAACGGCCTTCTCCTTGTCCACTTTGATGTTCTCAGACAGACCAAAGGAAGGTGGGCTCTGGTCTGAGTGACTGGGGCCAGAATTAGCTGGTTTTGACGCTGATTTACTGTCTGTTTTCTTCGAGTCTCGCAGCAGTTGGACAGCTGTCAGCGACGCACGCTTTGGAAATTTCCACTGCAGTGGCGGGAGAACCTTTTGGCAGAGGTGGAGCACTGCGCTGGTGTTGGAGCAGTGGAAGAGAAGATGGCCGACTTCCAGCATGGGCAGGTTGTTTTGCTCTCGTTCTCTCTCTCTCTCTCTCTCTCCCTCTCTCCCCTCTCTCTCTCTCTCTCTCTCTCTCTCTCTCTCTCTCTCTCTCTCTCTCTCTCTCTCTCTCTCTCTCTCTCCCTGTCTGTCTGTCTTGCGCTCTCTCTCTCTCTCTCTCCATCTTTCTCTCCTTCTATCTCTGTCTCTCTCTCTCTCTCTGTCTTGCTCTCTCCCTCTCTCCCTCTCTCCCCCTCTCCCCCTCTCTCTCTCTCTCTCGTCTCCCTCTCTGGTCCACTCCTCTGCCTGGAAAGGCTCGCAAAGGACCCAATTGTCCATTCAGCGAGGGTGAAATGGCGGCAATGGGCTAAAAATACAGGCTGCTTCATGGGTCATGGAACACCCCCACCTCTATTTACCTGTCTGCTAACCTCCGATGACCTGTTTACAAGCCCATCGGAGGCCGTAGGGAGCACACACACACACACACACACACACACACACACACACACACACACACACACACACACACACACACACACACACAGAGCTCAAAATAACCCCTTGCGCAATAAATAGACTGGGCCCAGCTTGGCAAGAGTCCACCAAATAAAAACAACCCAAAAATACATTGGAGCATTCTGACTGGAAAGTGGCTTCATCCATCTCTTGCTGTGTTTGCTCCACCCCTCCCACCGTTCCCACCCTGGCCTCCCACCCTCCCAGGCCCTACTGTTTCCACCCGGTTCTCACACCAAGTCACCAAAGCGCCCAGCCAGTTTGTTATTTCACAATCCGTACATACAGTACGGTTCTATACTGCACGGACATGAGCGGTATACAGTACGGTTCTATACTGTACGGTTCAGTCGTGTTCCCTGTAAAACCGTCTGTGCTGAATAAACAGGCGGAGAGTTCGCGGTTTGCTGTGCAATCGCGTCCCTCTCACATCCGTGCCATATCTGAGAGTTATGGCATGCTGGGGCGGTACTCATGGGGTGGCATTCAGCAAGCCTTCACGAGAGCTCATGAATACCCAGCAATGGTTAAGTAACTATATGTATTGTTTGTTATATCGTGAACGCTGGAAGGAACCATGCACACAAATATCTATTTAGCATTCTAGTATGGTTCCAGCATTAGTATGTGACACAGCAGGACATGTTGAACACTGTTCACAACATGGACAAACTGATTTCTGCCGTCTCTTTCTATCACGACACAAACAACACTTGTGCAATCTGCCTGTGTTTACTACATAGGCAACTACACACACACACACACACACACACACACACACACACACACACAGTACACTGGGTAAATCTAGAAGCTTGTGGTAAATAAATGTGTGTGACACATTTGCATATTTGGTAAATATGTCTGCGGGGAGAGGATGAGATGTTTACCAAAGTCACACAAATGGCTGCTGTCAAATGAGGTAAACATTTTGGAGATTTCTTGGGATTATTCTACATGGATAATAATCTCTCATACATTGTATATACCGATCACTTCTGGTTTTATACAAGGGACTATTTCCTCCCTTATAAATGTGTTGAATAGATAAAACATTAATTTATTGCAATGTTACGTTGCAATTGAATTCCATGATTATACACTTATTAAATGGTTTGTGTAGCTTTATATGGTAAATGGTAAACAGATTGCATTTATATAGCAATTTTATCCTTTACAGTGTAAAGGATATTCACCCATTCATACACCGACGGCGGTGTCAACCATGCAAGGTAACAACCCACACGTCAGGAGCAGTTAGGGTTAGGTGTGTCTTGCTCAGGGACACCTCCACACTTAGCAAGGTAGAGCCCAGGTATCGAACCAGCAACCTTCCTGTTCCCAGACATCTTACCTCCTGAGCTACTGTTGCCAACCATGACATTATAATATGTCATGGTTGGCCCCTTAGTGTGAATCTCTATCCTAGCACAGCACCTCTGATCCTACAAGAGCAGCAGAGTAAATCTCCGCTGGTCTCCACCCTCCCATCTCAACAGCTCCTACCTTCTCCAGGCCCATGTTGTCCAGGTGCAGCCTCTCCATGTAGCGTCCGAAGCTCTGGAAGGCGTTGTCCGGGATGCTCCTCATGGGGTTCCTGCCAAGCGTCAGCTCCTCCACCACCCGCAGCTTGCTCATGGCGGCGGCGGGGTACTGGGACAGCTTGTTGCGGTCCAGGTGCAGGATGGCCAGGTTCTCCACGTCGTCCAGCGAGCCTGGCTGCACGGCGCTCAGCTGGTTGCCGCTCATGTGCAGCCAGCGCAGGTCCTTGGCGCCCGTGAAGGTGCCCGGCCGCAGCTCCTGCAGACGGTTGTCGTTGAGCTGCAGGATGAACAGGTTGATCATGGGCGCGAACACGCCCTTGGGCAGCTCGGCGATCCGGTTGCCGTCCAGGTAGAGGTAGGTGAGCTCCGTGAGGTCGTCGAAGGCGCCGGGCCGGACGCTGGCGATGTCGTTGTGGGACAGGTAGAGGTAGACGAGTTTCTTCAGGCCCTTGAAGGCCTGCGCGGCCACCTCGCGGATCTGGCAGTGCTGCAGGTGCAGGGACACCAGGCCCGTGCTCTCGCTGAAGGAGCCGGTGGGCAGGCTGCCCAGCGGGTTCCTCTGCATGTTCAGCAGCTTGGTGGCCTCCGACACCCGAGGGATCTTCTTCAGCCCCACGCTGTCACAGATGACGTGCTGCAGGTCCCCGTGGCAGTGGCACTGACTGGGGCATTGTACCTGGGCTGCCGACGGCGACAGCACCAGGAGACAGCTCCCCAGCAGCAGCAGCGATGACGAAGACACCGGACGCATGCCTCTTCCTCGCGGTCACAGAACACACACACACCTACTAGGCTACTCGTCGTCGGGCTCCCCTTCACCTCTCAGAGCGGACGGGCAACCGGAGCCTCAGACAACAACCTGCTGTGAAAAGTGTCCTCCTTTTTAAAAAGGAAAAGCAAGAGGCCTGTGTGGAGAGAGAGAGAGGGAGAGAGGGAAAGGGGGAGAGAGGAGAGGAGAGGTAAAAGGTGAACTGGTGTGTATGTGAGAAAGGAGAGAGAGAAGGGGAGTGCGAGAGGGAGCGTGACTGTGAGAAACGTTTTGAGACGAGAGTGGCAGGTCGACGGAACACAGCACTATTTATAACGTTTATTCGAAGGGAGGAGAAAAAAAATCTGCTGGGTTTTTTTTTTACGAAGGAAGTTAGGTGTCTGTCAGGATTTAATAAACCGGTGCACAGGTATTGTGCATTTCTGTGCTTTGCTACACAACATCAAACACAACAATAGCAATGCATAATTCCCATAAAACAACCAATCTAATACACATAATTGATAGTGGCATGTATAATTGGAATGCAATGGAATAACTATACGTATACAAAACAGTGACAATGTCATGACGTACTGCATGTTATACATGCGTAAGTATTCCACACCTGGAACTACAAGGAGCGTTAGATAAGTGAGGTTAGATATGATAAGGTAAGTGTGTGCCATTGTCTGCCAGCCTGGTGTCAGCAGACGGAGCCCTTCCCGTGTTTTATAACCTGTAATACCTTCCAGATGGTTGGCACGGCGATTCAAGTCATAACAATTGGAAAAAGGTTCTCTCTTTCTCTCTTTTTTTCTCTCCCCACGTCTCGCCGAGAACAGACTTTTTTTTTTTTGTAGATGGCAACGTTTAATTCAATTTTTTTTGCCTCTTAAAAGAAGGAGGGGTCTCTTATATAACAGCTCTTTGGAGGCCGATCGGTGCCGATTGGGTTTCCGTGGCGGGTGATGGAAAAAGGAAAGGAAGGTGGGCGCCACAGGTATGCTCAAGGTTGTGCTCCAGGTGTGTCGCGGCCTGCGAGGAATGGCGTGTTATGAGAGAAGGCCGATCGCCCACCCACACGGGTTCGTAATGTCTAGTAGGCCTAATTAGTGGGGCTTTGGGTGGATGGTTGGATGGATTGAGTAGGTGGATGGATTGAGTAGGTGGACATTCTTCTGGCCCCACCACTCACCCTAGGGTGCTACCATGCTCCGACCCCCGACTGCCAGGTGAGGTGGGGTGGGGCCCCCCAGATGGATGGATTTATTTTTTGGAGCAGAGGCCCGTGGATCCACCCAGGATAACTGGAATCTAGAGTTTGCTCAAGGAATCTAGCATTTTATTGGGAATGTCTCATCTTCCAGGTGGACGTTCACACGATCTGCTTCCCTCCTGCCTCTCCTTCTCCCTTCCGGCAGGAGCAAGCGGTTTTATATCCCAGTTTTATTCTGGCCCCTTAACAGAACGGTGTAAAACTATACATCAAGGACGACACATGCATATTGTGTTTTGCGTGACCGGCGTCGGCCCACTGTTGGCCCAGTGTCGGCCCACCATCGGTCTGGTATCGGCCTGGCGTCAGCCCGGCGTCGGCCCGGTGTCGGCCCGGTGTCAGCCCACTGTCGGCCCGGTGTCGGGCCAGCGTCGGTTTGGTATCGGCCCGGAGTCAGTTGGGTGTCGGGCCGGCGTCAGCATCGGTTGAACCAGCGATGGGGTTGGTGCCGGCTGAGGGCCCGACGTCGGCATCAGCTCATCAGTGGTTTCTCTCATCGACAGCCTCCGCCAGCCATTCAGCATGCAGTTCAATCCCTCATCTCTCTCACATCTCTCTCTCATCTCCCTCATGAATTTAAATGTACTTAAGCCTTCGATGGAGTTAAACATAAGGAGGACAGTTTTTTTGGTTTATTTGACATAACAATCTAATTTCATTTCATTTAAATTAAATTAACATTAACATTAATGTTTCTACAAGGCTTCGATGGAGTCAAACATGAGGAGGACTTGAACCTAAGTGTCCAGAGCATTAACCTACAGCTCTGTCCACTGTTGGACAGGGACTAGACTTTTTACACCGTTTTTTTGGTTTGTTTGATCTAATTAAATTTAATTTAAATGAATTTAAATAATGCTTCGATGGAGTAATTTACACTTCTTCCACTTCTCTCGCTCACTATTAGATTCAGAAGATCAAAACGAAGTGAGTAGGCTGAGGAACTGCTCAGATTTGGAGGAAATAAAAAGGAAATGATTTCTGAGTGGAATGTCAGAGGTCTTCCTGTCACCCAGACTGTTGTATCAGGACATTTTTAATACAGAGCAATGCAGCAAATGTTAGAAATATTTGAACCACCCAAAAATAATGGTTACAACAATAAACATTATTTCTGATCAGACACAGGTGGTACAAACCAAACTTTGTTGAAACTTTTATCAATGCATTAATATATCATCTTCCATCACAGGGTGATGGAAGATGATGTATTCATGCGTATAGCTTACTGTTGAATAGCCTATTACATGATATTACCTAACATCTCATTAGCTGGTTGTGTGGCACAAATGTTGTTTTCTATATAAATACCAGCCAAACAGCAAAAAATGTAACTCAATAAAACTAATCATGAAAAAACGGTGCTATCCTAGCATAAGGGTTTCCTTTCACTGGAATAAAGTGTTTCACTTTTTTTTTCTTCTTCATCAATCTGAGACACAGATATACATTTCTTAAATTCCATGCAGACCGAGACACACACACACACACACACACACACACACACACACACACCACACACACACACAGAGGGCAGGAAACATGCAACAGCCACATACCTGACCCTGGTCTGCAGGATCACATGTCGTCTAGACCTGGAGAGTTTAAGTCCAGAAATAGCGCTTTGGGGCCCGGATCAAAATAAACGAGGTCTCCTGGCTGGCTACGTGGTCCGCTGGGCCCCAAAACATTTATATTCCTTGGGTTTCTATTTTGGACCGAGATGTGATTCCTCAGTACAACATTTTCTTCTCGTACAGGACTAAATAGTTGTTCCTGTCAGTTTTAAACGAATGTCTGGCGCTTGAGAAAACACTGAAATATTAAATAATCCAGGGTGGTCCTGGGAAATATCAGTCAGTGAATCAGTTAGCAGTATAAAGCAAAATAACATAGTTCAGGATATTTGTGCTGCATTGTTATTAATCATTCATCTCAGTCTAGATATGAGTTATAGCTGTATAGATGAGTACATTCATCTTTATGTGCTACGTTTTATATATATATATAAAGTAACTGATTGCTGGCAGCCACAGAAAGTCCTGTGGTAATAATACTACATATTACTATTACTATTTGTAGTACTGCCAGGTGTGAGTGTGACTGCCCCCCTTGTGACATCACAAGTGGGAGTGTCCACCCAGCTGCATGCTGGATAGATAAGCCTACCAGTTGGTAGGCTACAGTCCACTAGGTAATAATAATAATAATAATAATAATAACAAATGGGACTTATATAGCGCTTTTCAAGATACTCAAAGACGCTTAGGCCGGTATGCTGATCTAGTCATCATATATCTGGGTGGACACTCCCACTTGTGATGTCACTAGCGGGTAGTCACGTGACAATATTGAAGCTTCTGGCTCACACTTGGTGTTGGTGCCCTTTAACCCATCAATTCCCGAAGCAACAATTGAATCACATTGAATTTGTATATTTAATGTGTTAGATGTGTTATGTTACATCTAAATCCTTTGAGAATCAAGTGCAATGTTGCATGTTTTATTGTACAGGTTTATGATATGTGTTGTGATATAAGAATCACCTCATGCATTCATCATTGATTAGGTTGTTTTATTTCTGTATTTATTTACAATCAACATATGTGTTACAATTCTTGATTTTTTTTTTTACAATTATACAACAATGGTGTCTTGCATGCCTGGACTGTGAGTCTCAACCCGCTGCCTGTAACCAGCCAGCCAACAAGAAACCTCCAATACATTTTTTGACACTTTCCAAATGAAGTGAACACTGCCCCCTAGCGGATATATACTTAGGTACACGTCATGGACAGCATGGACCACCAAAGGGCATATTGAACATCCAGTACTTCCACTCCAACATGGCCATTCATCCACCGCTCAGCATGTCCCTCTGGAAACAAGGCATTTGATTTGATGTTGAGCGCCACGAGAAGCAGTTCACCATCTTGTCTCCAGCAGGACTTTCATCAACTTTCTCCTCCTCATTTCTTCTCCCTCAGGAGCTCCAACTGCTCCTGTCTCATTTCGAGGAGCTCCACCCGCCTCACGTTATTGCGTTCTCGCTCCTGGGCCCTGATCTCCTCCACGTCCGCAAAGAACATGTGCCTGGAGTGAGGAGACACAACATATGACAACATCGTTAGCTATCACCACATGCAGTATAATATGAGACACAACACAAGAGAGACAAAGTTTAGCCTGAGATCCCACATGTCCCGGAGCCCTGGTCTTGGACATGTGGAGACCCTCATCCGGGATCCTCCTCCTGGGGTTATTTTTCAGGAACCTGGACCCCCATGGGCCTCGGGGGGCCCTCAGGACCCACCCTGGGGACCCACCCTGACACCAATGCTGAGGGCCCCCGTGCTGAGACTGTTGTCCTGGGAACTGAACCCTAAATCCAAACCAAACCCTAAATCCAAACCCTAAAACCAAACCCTAACACCAAAGTTGACCACCAAACCCTAACAGTAATCCCTAACCCTAAATCCAAACTTTAACCCTAAACCCAAACCTTAACCCTCTCTCAGTGATCCACTATAAGCATGTTGTTAAACATTATAAATAGTGAATATAAAGCAGCATCTCTAAGTGATCCACTATAAGCATGTTGTTAAACATTATAAATAGTGAATATAAAGCAGCATCTCTAAGTGATCCACTATAAGCATGTTGTTAAACATTATAAATAGTGAATATAAAGCAGCCTCGCTCAGTGATCCACTATAAGCATGTTGTTAAACATTATAAATAGTGAATATAAAGCAGCCTCGCTCAGTGATCCACTATAAGCATGTTGTTAAACATTATAAATAGTGGAATATAAAGAAGCATCTCTAAGTGATCCACTATAAGCATGTTGTTAAACATTATAAATAGTGAATATAAAGCAGCATCTCTAAGTGATCCACTATAAGCATGTTGTTAAAACATTATAAATAGTGAATATAAAGCAGCCTCGCTCAGTGATCCACTATAAGCATGTTGTTTAAACATTATAAATAGTGAATATAAAGCAGCATCTCTAAGTGATCCACTATAAGCATGTTGTTAAACATTATAAATAGTGAATATAAAGCAGCCTCGCTCAGTGATCCCACTATAAGCATGTTGTTAAACATTATAAATAGTGAATATAAAGCAGCATCTCTCAGTGATCCACTATAAGCATGTTGTTAAACATTATAAATAGTGAATATAAAGCAGCCTCGCTCAGTGATCCACTATAAGCATGTTGTTAAACATTATAAATAGTGAATATAAAGCAGCCTCTCTCAGTGATCCACTATAGCATGTTGTTAAACATTATAAATAGTGAATATAAAGCAGCCTCTCTCAGTGATCCACTATAAGCATGTTGTTAACTTATAAATAGTGAATATAAAGCAGCCCTCTCTCAGTGATCCACTATAGCATGTTGTTAAACATTATAAATAGTGAATATAAAGCAGCATCTCTAAGTGATCCACTATAAGCATGTTGTTAAACATTATAAATAGTGAATATAAAGCAGCATCTCTAAGTGATCCACTATAAGCATGTTGTTAAACATTATAAATAGTGAATATAAAGCAGCCTCGCTCAGTGATCCACTATAAGCATGTTGTTAAACATTATAAATAGTGAATATAAACCTGTAGTAGAACACAGCAGACAGGCCCGCCAACAGCGTCCCAAACAACACGGGCTTAGTGAGACGCTTCCCAGCGGACAGAGGTCTGGGTTCCATGGTTAAAATGCAAAGATAAATATAAGATAAAGATGAAGTGTTTGTGGCGGTGTCACGCCAAACACGCCCCCCCAGCTGTCACGTTGACCCTCAACCACCCAACACGTCCGTTCCGCTTTGCTTATAAAACGGCCAAAAATATACATAAAAATAGCATGATGTCAAAATTAAATATCGACGCAATTTATAGGAATCGGGTTGTTTTTTTAAGATATTGAGGTGATTTGTGGTTTGAGTATTATTTTTTTGGACTCGAGCGGAACCATGTTCGTGTGACACGTTTTGGGGTTTGCTTGTTTTTGCCCGGTAGGTTTTTAGCGACGCAACAGCGCTGCTTCCGCTCACAACACACGATGTTTGTCATTCATTATTATTATTATTTAATGCATTAAAAATGTCCAGGAAGCGCTCCTCTGAGCCCTCGGACAGGTCTGAATATCTACAGTTGCTGCTCACTGAGTTCCAGGACTCTGATCATGAAGGTTTGGAGCTTAAATATGACAAATATGAGACAAATATCACTTAAAGGGGCCCTACTGTGCCACGCGTGAGCCTGATTGGCCATTCTGAATGATCACGTGACCAAAAACAACAACTGTGACATAGTGACGTCACAAGTGGGAGAGTCCACCCAGATCAGCCTACCAGCCCACCCAGTGGACTGTACCACCTGGTGAGCTGATCTAGTGTCATACATCCAGGTGGACTCTCCCACTTGTGATGTCACTTCATCATAATAACAATTTTAGTCACAATTTAGTTTTTTGGTTTTTTTACAGTCACACCTGGTGGTATAATAGGGCCCCTCTAATGTCCAAATCACTATGAAACGACTTCATCATTCAATGAATGCGTGCCAGTACGTGCTCGACCCGTTTAAATTATGTTCAATATGTCACAGAGGCCAAGGAGCAAGTCTTGGCGAACCTGGCGAACTTTGCGTACGACCCGAAGAACATGGAAGACTTGAGGCAGCTGCAGGTCACTGACCTCTTCTTGGACATGCTCACCGAGGACAACGAGAACTTTGTGGAGTTTGGAATGGGTGAGAGACAATTAGTCCAAATATACATTATAAACAGGGGTCGAAGTAGTTTCATATGAGGGTTTAGTGTCAGGGTTAGGGTTTCATATCAGGGTTTGGTGTCAGGGTTAGGGTTTCATATTAGGGTCTAGTTTTGGGGTTAGGGTTTCATATTAGGGTTTGGTGTTAGGGTTAGGATTTCATATTAGGGTTTGGTTTTGCGGTTAGGGTTTCATATTGGGGTTTGGTTTTGGGGTTAGGGTTTCTTATTAGGGTTTGGTGTTAGGGTTTCATATTAGGGTTTGGTTTTAGGGTTAGACTTTCAAATTAGGGTTTGGTTTTAGGGTTAGGGTTTCATATTAGGGTTTGGTTTTAGGGTTAGGGTTTCATATTAGGGTTTGGTGTTAGGGTTAGGGTTTCATGTTAGGGTTTAGTTTTGGGGTTAGGGTTTCATATTAGGGTTTGGTTTTGAGGTTAGGGTTTCTTATTAGGGTTTGGTGTTAGGGTTTCATATTAGGGTTTGGTTTTAGGGTTTAGACTTTCAAATTAGGGTTTGGTTTTAGGGTTAGGGTTTCATATTAGGGTTTGGTTTTAGGGTTAGGGTTTCAAATTAGGGTTTGGTTTTAGGGTTAGGGTTTCATATTAGGGTTTGGTGTTAGGGTTCATATTAGGGTTAGGTTTTAGGGTTTCATATTAGGGTTTGGTTTTAGGGTTAGGGTTTCATATTAGGGTTTGGTGTTAGGGTTTCATATTAGGGTTTGGTGTTAGGGTTTAATACTAGGGTTTAGTTTTGGGGTTAGGGTTTCATATTAGGGTTTGGTTGTAGGTTTAGGGTTTCATATTAGGGTTAGGTTTTAGGGTTTCATATTAGGGTTTGGTTTTAGGGTTAGGGTTTCATATTAGGGTTTGGTGTTAGGGTTAGGGTTTCATGTTAGGGTTTAGTTTTGGGGTTAGGGTTTCATATTAGGGTTTGGTTTTGAGGTTAGGGTTTCTTATTAGGGTTTGGTGTTAGGGTTTTCATATTAGGGTTTGGTTTTAGGGTTTAGACTTTCAAATTAGGGTTTTGGTTTTAGGGTTAGGGTTTCATATTAGGGTTTTGGTTTTAGGGTTAGGGTTTCAAATTAGGGTTTGGTTTTAGGGTTAGGGTTTCATATTAGGGTTTGGTGTTAGGGTTCATATTAGGGTTAGGTTTTAGGTTTCATATTAAGGGTTTGGTTTTAGGGTTAGGGTTTCATATTAGGGTTTGGTGTTAGGGTTTCATATTAGGGTTTGGTGTTAGGGTTTAATACTAGGGTTTAGTTTTGGGGTTAGGGTTTCATATTAGGGTTTGGTTGTAGGTTTAGGGTTTCATATTAGGGTTAGGTTTTAGGGTTTCATATTAGGGTTTGGTTTTAGGGTTAGGGTTTCATATTAGGGTTTGGTGTTAGGGTTAGGGTTTCATATTAGGGTTAGGTTTTAGGGTTTCATATTCAGGTTTGGTTTTAGGGTTAGGGTTTCATATTATGGTTTGGTTTTAGGGTTATGGTTTCATATTAGGGTTTGGTGTTAGGGTTTCATATTAGGGTTTGGTGTTAGGGTTTAATACTAGGGTTAGTTTGGGGTTAGGGTTCCATATTAGGGTTTGGTTGTAGTTTAGGGTTTCAAATTAGGGTTTGGTTTTAAGGTTAGGGTTTCATATTAGGGTTTGGTTTAGGGTTAGGGTTTCATATTAGGGTTTGGTTGTAGGGTTAGGGTTTAATATTAGGGTTTGGTTTTAGGGTTAGGGTTTCATATTAGGGTTTGGCTTTAGGGTTATGGTTTCATATTAGGGTCTAGTTTTGGGGTTAGGGTTTCATATTACGGTTTGGGGTTGGGGTTTCATATTAGGGTTTGGTGTTGGGGTTTAATATTAGGGTTTGGTTGTAGGTTTAGGGTTTCATATTAGGGTTTGGTTGTAGGTTTAGGGTTTCATATAAGGGTTAGGTTTTAGGGTTTCATATTAGGGTTTGGTTTTAGGGTTAGGGTTTCATATTAGGGTTTGGTGTTAGGGTTAGGGTTTCATATTAGGGTTTAGTTTTAGGGTTAGGGTTTCATATTAGGGTTTGGTGTTAGGGTTAGGGTTTCATATCAGGGTTTGGTTTTAGGGTTAGGGTTTCATATCAGGGTTTGGTTCTAGAGTTAGGGTTTAGGGTTTAATATCAAATAAATCCTCTAATCACTGCGTTTTCCATCCTCCAAGGTGGACTGTGCAACCTGAGCATGGACCGGGCGTGCCGGGACCTCATCCTGGAGAGCGGCGGGGTTCCGCTGGTCACCGCCCGCCTCTCCAGCCGCCGGGAGGAGACGGTGCTCTCTGCCATCACCACGCTCACCAACCTCGCCACGGCACCGGCGGCAGCGGCGCGGGCCCGGGTCACGGACGCGGCCGTGGTCCAGTGCATGCTGCGCTTCTCCCTGTCGGAGAGCCCCCGTCTGCGCAACCTGGCCAGCGTCTTCCTGCAGGACTGCTGTACGGAGCGGCAGGTGGCCCAGGCCGAGCAGCAGATGCAGGTGGGCGGGCAGCAGAGCGCCATGGGCATCCCTCTGCCCGCCGACCCGGCTCCTTAAAGCCGTGGTGCCGCTGTTCTGTTGTGTTGTGTTGTGTTGTGTTCTGTTGTGTCCCTGCAGCAGCAGCAGCAGCAGCCAGGCTATCTGCTTCCATTTTAATGGGAGCGTGAATCATCTCTCTGTGAGAGGAAACTAATTGGAGTATTGTAGCATAGAACAACTTTGTATTGTCGGGTAGTAAAAAGATTAGTATTGTTATTTGTATTTAAAGAATTGCATAAAAGATTGCTTTTTCTTTGGTGCTTGTGGATTTTTGTATTCAATGCTTCTTTGTGTCAAATAAATATACGGATGAATACTGATTTATTTGTTTCTGTGGGATGTCCGAATGGGATGAATTATATTGTGTTGCCACCAGAGGGCGACACTGCAGCCTCTCTGCAACCTGTTATGTTGACAACAGTCTTTGTAATAAAATGTGTTTTAACAGCTGAAATGTTCGCTATATTCAACATTTACATTTAGGGCATTTGGTAGACGCTTTTATCCAAAGTGACTTACAGAGTACATTTGACGAAAGAGAGACAGCAATATATCTCTGTGGTACATAAAGATAAGAATAGAGCAGGTTTCAAGCATTCATAATTGCAAGGCTAATAGAATGAGTTTCATAATTGCAAGGCTAATAGAACGAGTTTCATAATTGCTAGGTTGTCTGCATAATAGCTGAGATAAGAGCAGAAGTGCAAACATATGAACATACAACACCATTTTTTTCATTCCAGTCAAAAGAAGCATTTGCATCACGGTTTAAAAAAAGAATCTTGTTTTGACTGCAAACTATTTTAAAAGGGAGACAATGTAAAGATAGCAAATACAAAATACATTCATATATGTTCAATGTAGGATAAACTGTTGTGTTCATATTTATATGCATATACGAATCATCTCTGATGTATTTATTGCTTGTATGTATTAATTGCATGCAACATTTTGGCTTGCGCTCTTTGGAAAACTTGGTTTTTTGTTTGGACGGTCCAAATATTTCCAACATTTGCTCCACTGTACTCTCCCTAGAGACTGGTGACAGAACAGGAAGAAGCCAGTGAATTAGCCGGCATTCCAACCCGCTGATAAAATTCCCATTTCATGTCCTCAAAGTCCGAGCAACTTCTCAACCTGCTCGCTTAGTTTGTTCTTCTGAATCTGAAAAGTGAAAGGAAAGAGTAGATTATTGTGTGAATAACATTTTAGATAGATGTAACAGGTGCACAAAATTAATATTCACATGCATTAAAAAAAGAATCCTAAATGTGACCTTTCACAATTAGTTCATTGCAGTTCAGTCCAAAAGAGCCAAAATCTAGATTTCGATTAATATGCAATTAGTTGTGCTGCCCTACTTATATGTTTCAATTATGTGGAGATTTCTGGAAGCCTACTTTAGAAAGTGTCCCATTAATCAGTTGGACAATTTTGTGAGAGAAGAGTTACATGTAAATGCATTATCTAATGTTTTGCATATGGACTGCAAGTACTAAAAGTACTTCTATGTAGCTCAAACCTCCGTAACTTAACATGTTGAAATAAATTTAATTCTGAACAGAAAACTTAGAAGGGAGCTACAAGTAACTGCATTGATTGCAATTTGTGCAATCTTTATACACAAAAATGTATATTAATAATGATGATCTGTAATGGTATTGTAGGAACGTACCTTTCCACTGACAGTGAGCGGGTAGCTGTCAACAAAGGTTACGTATCGTGGAATCTTGTGATGGCTGATCTGCAAGAATCAGATAAAGAAAGTTATGAATGTTCATGCCCTGCTGCAGCTCCGCCCTCGGAGGAATCTTATCCAGATCCGAACTGATCAACACAGTCAACAGCAGCAGGTATACTTGAAGTGATTAGACAGCAGCGTTGGGTTCTCACCTGGCCCTTGCAGAACGCTCTAATTTCTTCTTGGGTACACTCCTGCCCTTCCCTCAGCTTGATGCAGGCACACACCTCCTCTCCCATGAGAGGATCCTTAACCCCAACCACCTGCCAACCACGTAGATGGAGAGAGACATTCCTGTTTGTCACTGCAAAGCAGAGTTGACCCGGTCTACCCTCTGTGGCTGCTCCCTGGAGCTTATACAACCCTTTTTTAACAGACTGTCAGGAGCAGAGTAAGGTAACTGTTCCTGTTCCTGTAGGAACAGGGTAAGGTCACTTCCTGTTCCTGTAGGAGCAGGGTAAAGTAACTTCCTGTTCCTGTCAATTCCAAAAAATTTGAATGCATGTCTGTCGCAGCCCCAGCATGATTCATGTATATATTTGCTTGACGGTTTGGAGAGATTACCTGGGCCTCCTTGACCTTGGGGTGCGTGTGGAGGAACTGCTCGATCTCTGCTGGGTAGATGTTCTCCCCGCCGCGGATGATCATGTCCTTGATTCGGCCCTCGATGCGGCAGTAGCTATAGCTGTCCATGCTGGCGATGTCCCTGGACACGAGACAGAGAGAGACAGAGAGATGGACAGACAGACACACACACACAGATATTACAAGGACAGCGGTGATTCAATTTTCTTCATTTTGTTTCGCTTTTGTTGTTTGAAGTACTTGTCGTAGTTTTCATGAAACAAGGTTTTAAATTATTTGGACCACAACAAAGCAACATGTGTGTATGTTGTAAAAGTGTGAGAAAACGGCTTGTAATGGTCAACCACACTAACACACACACCTGGGTGTAAACTAGGGGCCCTTGAAGGGTGGATGTTCTGTGTTTTCGTTCCACAGTGCAGGAGGACCCTGAAGGGTTACATGGGGCCACTCACCCGGTCTTGTACCAGCCATCCGGAGTGATGCACTCTCTGGTTTTCTCCTCGTCATTCCAGTAGCCCAGCATCACACAGTGGCCCCGAACCATCATCTCCCCCGACGTCCCCAGAGGCACGATCTCTCCAGTCACAGGGTTCACGATCTTCGCCTGCCAATCAGTGAACGAAACACGAAAATGATTAAATGTTGAAGTCCAGAACCAGAACCATCTGGGAGGTCGTCGTTGGACACCGCTTGGAAAAGGGCTGGCACTTGGCAGGTGATAGGATGAGCCATCTTGTCAATCGCCATTGATGTTTCCGAACAAGGGTTAGGGTTCGGGTCACTTCTCCCTGTCGTCACGCCTAAACTACGCCTCCGGTTTTGATATTATCAGGTAATCAGGTCTATCAGGTCTCAGATTACACTGGTGACAGCCAATGAGATTTGAGATCAAGAACGGGAGCGCGTTCTCTTTTTACAACAACAACAACAACTGCAACAACGTCTGCTCAACAGAGAGTTTTCCGCTTGAAAGGCTACAAAAAATGTGAGAGAATACAAATGCAGCAGTTGATGTTGTAAACAACAAACACACGACCAGTTCATAGAGTCTCCATGTGTACTCTGTATGTTTCCAGTCGTCACCCAGCACCCAACAGCAAGGCACGACTAAAAGACTAATCGCTAAAAGACCAGTTGCGACTTTAAAGGTTGCGTAGTTCAGAGCGACCAGTTCCGTTGACCCAGTTCCCCCAAAGGGTTCATGCCATGCTGTCTGACGTGGCTGAGGAGGATAAGGTTGTTGCAGATGCCCCCAAAGCACTTGCCAGTGAGTCATTGAACCCATGAGCCCAGGCAAAGTCCACCAAATTCCTGGCACTTGTGCTGTCGAGGCCAGAACCCGGCTGAGGGCTCATGGGTTCACGCTGTGGGCAGATAATAACTTACCATTACCATTACCAAGCATTACCAAGGGCCCTACGGGGGACCGTTACCCGTTTCAGGAAGCCAGACCCTGAGGGTTAGTCCTGGGACAGTGAGAACCTGACTCCTGTCTGAGGTCTTTTTTTTACTAGCTCTGGGCTCTAGGATTGGCGCTGGAACCCTGTTCTGGAACCGCTCAAGTCTGAGGTCACCCTGAATTCATTTTTCAGTCTCTGGTGGCCCCCAAAGCCAAAACCCAACCCTAAAACCAAAATCTTACTCTCGAACTTAACCCTAAAACCCAACCTTCTAAACAAACCCTAACCCCAAAACCTAACCCTTACCCTAAAACCAAACCTAACCTCTTTTAGACGCATCTACATTTAGACGTGAAGGAAAACCTAAACCAATCCCCAAACCTATAACCAAAACCAAACCCTAATCCTAAAACAACCCTAAAACAGACCCTAAAACAAACCCTTGTTAAAAGTAACAATAATACTTATTGTTTTGTAATGGGTATAAGTGTAAGCCAACAAGTGGGACTGTAGTCGGGTGGAATGTTTCCACTTGCCCTGTTCTATTAATAGAATAAAAAAAACAATCCGCTTTTGCTTTAAAGAGAATGTCCGCTGGTGCTGTAGCGGCCTAACATTTCACAACATCACCGTATGTCAGTCAGTGTGTTGTTGTGCGGGAGACGTGGATCCAATATGGCGGACGTGGACGCACCTCGATGTGGTCAATGATGTATCCCACCGTCTCCGCCTTCCTGTACTCGTTGTCCAGGGGATGGCCGCAGAAAGTCACAGGGCTGTTCTCCGTCGTCCCGTAGCCCAACTGAAAATGAACGAGCGTTAGGGTTAATTAACACATTGATCAATGTAATGAACAGTGATTTAAGATGGTTGATTACTGTAAACTCCCCCCATCTTTTTCTTTCTTGATGAGGAATTTGTGAACATTCAGTCAGGCAGCCATGTTTGTTTACCCTCCATGGGTAGCTAGCTTGACCACCGTGACACCTGTGTAATTTGCAAACTCGGTGATATCACTCACCGTTATTTCTTTGATGCCCATCTCTGAGATGACCGCCCTCACGACCTCCGGAGGACAAGGAGACCCGGCCATTATGCCTTCAGAACAACAAACAAAAGAAAAAAATCTAAACCTTTCAAATCAGCCTACATAAATACACCCACCGCCCCCCACCTCGCCCCCCGATCTGTCCTGCAAGGAATGTTCCGTGTTTTGAGGGGCCTTCATTTCTGCCTCAATAAGCCACACTTACACGCACATAATTACTCCCATTGTACCGGTCTCTCCCCCCTTAAAGGCCCAGACACACTTCAGGACAAAGCGGACCATTCTAGAGCTGACCGATCAAGGCTGCGGTCGCCTCTGATCATGATTGTGTAGCGGGGGTGGGGAGGTCTCAAAACGTATGATTTCACCGCTGCCGAATACAAGATACACACAGATAAATGCCTCACCTGCCTCGACCGACGACAAGTCGAACTTGGTGGTGGCCAAGTGAGCGAGCATGTCGACGTACATGGTGGGCGTCCCGTAGAGGAAGGTGCACCTGGAGGGGGAGGAGGAAACGGGCAACTTAGGGCTGATATTGTGATCATATTGTGGTTATTTTGACAGATATTGTGATGAAAAGCGTATTATAAATATAGAGTTTATAGAGTTTATAGTTTATAGAGTCTATAAACAAAACAACCAAACATATTTGCTGTGTAGGCCAGGGCTGGACAATATATCGATTAATTGTTCAGCCCTAAAAGGGTCATAATAAATCTATATTAACAATGATGGCGGCAAGAAAATCGATCAATACTGAATATCAAGCCGAGTACGCAGACGCAGCCCTGCCAATTACACGCTAATCCCCGCCTCCAGCAACATGATTGGTGGAAAAAAAAGCATAAGAAAGCGTGAAGCCCCGTTCACCAAGATCTGAACTCTTCACCAAGATCTGAACAGTCTACCTCTCACTCTCCGCGCCGGCCAGGCTGGCGCGTCCGTCGTAGCCGGTGGAAGGGAACACCACCGTGCTCCCGTGGACCGCCATGCACATCCCCCCCCCCACCGAACCGAAGCAGTGGTACATGGGCACCGGCAGGCAGATCCGAGTTTGTGGCTGGAGGGCAGCATGGTAGAATAATAATAATAATAATAATAATTACCATTTAGCTATTCAGAGGATACTTTTTATTCAAAGCTATGGAGAGCAAGGAAAGCGTTAGCGGTGTCAAACATACGACCCGCGAGCTGATGCAGTCCAGCCCACGACAAATTCTGTTCAACATTGGGGAACTGGAAATATTATAAAGTTAAAGTTTTGTTAGTCTGGCCCCGTCTACGTAGCACTTAGTCTGTTACGGCCCTCAACCTCAAATGAGTTTGACAGCCCTGGTGTTAGGGCATCTTGCTCAGGGATGTTTACAGGTAGACTATGTTTACAGGCTACTAGGCCATATCCTGCACCCAATGACCCAATGGTTTAATCAATATCACTATTAACATTAAATCGGTGTCTGTGTTTCCTGAACAACTCACCCTCCAGGAATATCCCATGCGGGTGCCAAAGAAGTAGACATTGTTGATAATGTTGTGGTGGGACAGGGTGGCTCCCTTGGGTGTCCCCGTGGTCCCCTGGGAGATAAGACAGACGAGAAGAGAGATGCGCTGGTTTACACATACGAACCATGTTGTAGTGTGATGGAGGGTGGAGTGAGACAGAGGCTTGGGGACAACGAAGAGGGGTCAGGTTCTGGGCTAGTTTGTTTAGTCTCTCTGACAGATGACCAAAAAACTAAAGTGTGGATTCCATTTGAGGATTCTATTTCACGTTGATGGGAAATGCAACGAGACACTGATAACAACAAAATCATTTCTAAAGAGAAGACACAACATCGCCGTGGTTACCGAGGTGAACTGGATGTTGACGGGGTCGTCGAAGGACAGCTTCTTCTGCAGATCCTGCAGCTGCTTCATGTGCTGGCTGCTGGCTGCCTGCCGCACGTCGTCCATGTGGAACATGCCGGCGTTCCGGCTGTCCGTCACGATCACAGCCCTCAGATCTGGAAGTCTGACGGAGGTAGGAGGTAGGGGCGGGGTTTATTTTAACAGGGCGTGGCAGTTCTAGCGTAGAGCATTAATTCAAATGGCGACGAAAAACAATGAATTTGTTTGGCCCCAGAAAACAAAATGTACCATCAAAATAGGTCTGTACATCATATTTACTATTTAGTATGCTATTATTATTACTGTACTTCACTGCACACGGGCACATTTTTTGCACCACCTGCCATAGTATTGTTACTCTTACTCACTGTCACTTTTTTATTGTACTTGTGTACAATTAATGTATGTTTAGTAGAATACTGCAGGAGTGAATGGGGAGTAAGCATTCCATTGTACTTGTTACACATATGGCAATAAAGAAATCTTGAATCTTACATATTACACAAGCATTTTTGCTTTGTTTCGTTGTTTCGTCAAATGCATATTAGCAATGTCTGTACCTAGCACTCTTAATGTCTTAATGTCTGTACCTAGCACTCTTAATGTCTTAATGTCTGTACCTAGCACTCTTAATGTCTCCTGGGGTGGAGGAGTCGATCTCGGGACAGATCTGCCGCAGCATCTCCACATATTTCTGCGTCTTGTACGTCGTCGGGCAGACCACGGTGTGGCATTGAACCTGCACACCGAGAGAGAGAGAGAGAGAGAGACAGAGCCCACAATGGTTCATTTACACTTGTTCATTATTCGTTCGTTATAGAGACAAAAGGAGAAAATATGCCATAGTGATGACTGACCTTTTGCAGTGCAAATGCCACCTCGTTCACCTGGTAGGCCGGGTTCACCGAGACCTGGAAATAAACAATACACAAATACACAAACAAGACCAAACTAAATACACATTAGTTTGGTCAAACTAATGGTTCAACCCTGGGCAAGGTTCAAAACAGAATGTCATGTTCACTGGGGGAAACCGGTGTGTGTGTGTGTGTGTGTGTGTGTGTGTGTGTGTGTGTGTGTGTGTGTGTGTGTGTGTGTGTGTGTGTGTGTGTGTGTGTGTGTGTGTGTGTGTGTGTGTAACCGGTGTGTGTGTGTGTGTGTGTGTGTGTTGCATACACAGGCACATCTGGCCCGTTATCAGACTGCTCACCAGTATTATGCCGGCTTTGGCTGTGGCAAACTGGAACAGGAGCCACTCGTAGATGTTGGGGCCCCACATGCCCAGGCGGTCCCCTCTCTGCAGGCCCAGGGCCAGCAACCCTGCAGCTGTCTGGTCCACCTGGGACACGAGAAGAACCCCCATCCCACACACACACGTTAAGACCGGTCACGGTACACACACAAGATAGGTTATCGGTTGTCTAGACCTAGATCTAAAGAACAGACAAGACATTCACAAAGCAGCTGAGCAGGTTTACATACACATGACAATCCACATACAGGCTCAAGTCAAGTCAATGTTATTTGTAGAGCCCTTAATCACAGTTACAGTCTCAAAGGGCTTTACAGGCCATATGATTATGGGTCGTGTGATTATGACACCCCCCTAGCCTCGCCCCTCGCTAAGGGCAAGAAACCTTAATTCACAAGGAAGAAATCTGGAGAAGGAACGCACAATCACACAAAGTCACCTCAGATGATACCCTGTGGATGAAACTCTGCATTGTATCTGCAATCTGATTTAGCTGACAGATTTACTGAAAACGTGTTTCTGTGGCAGGGCTGAGGGTGACAGGTGACAGGTGACATGCCCCTTTGTCTTTTACTCCGACAGCAGCACGACAGTAGTTTGGGTCGTTAGCCAGGCACAGCTGGCTACCGGAGAGGTTTTCGGTTTTGGTTTGTAGCTGGCTTGTGATGGAGAGGAAGTGAAACTAACATCAACACCCCCAGAAGACACAAGTCTCTCTCCTTTTACAATCAATGGCCAGGAAGTAACGGACCAGGAAGGAAGTGTTCTGCGAGGATTTGAAGGATATGAAAACACAGGGACCGCATTCAAGTGGGAAACATTCACGTTCACTTTGAAACAACATCGCGGATATCCTCATGTAAGCGCAGCAGGACGGCCAGCTATGAAGTTGGGGAGAAAAGCCTCAAAGTCACCTCGCTAACCCTAAATCCTGATTTGTAGTGGAGGCCTCCGGTATCACGCTCAATGGAAAATCGCAGGAAATAGCCAAGACTTGGCCAGACTTTCCCTGAGCCATTATATATTATAATTACGTATAACGCTACTGGTTGGCCAAAACCCTTAATCGAAACCCCTGTACAACATTTAGGCTGCAACTTGCTAATGGGTCAGATTGTTTGTTTGTAGAAATGTCCGCTCAGCAGAAGTCGATGACCTTTACATCTTGCCATCACCGGAAGCTCATATGGTTGCCGCTGTCTTTCTGACAGCCTGACCTCTGCCCTAGATTAGAACAGGAGACCTTGGGGCCTCTGGTGCGCAAAAGACACATGGGCGCAACCATTGGTTGGACTCCAGCCTGTGGTTCAGTTGCTACATGCTTCTCTCTCTCCCGCTCTCTAAAAAGCAACAAGAGCTCTTTTAACATGTGACCAAGAGCTGAGAAGTCATTGTGACAGTGCAGTGTTTAGACAGCGGTTAAAGGTTTCTTGCATAATCAAGCCTGGAACCTCAAACTTGGAATGATCCCAGTGGTCCATTGACCAGGTCTCTTATTCCACTGCCACACGTTAAACGGGTGAGAGGTGACGATCCAGAGTCAAAACGTTATGACCGTACGACGCAAGTAGTTGTCAACCCATTTCAGACAGGAAGAGAACATTGTTCAGAGAAAGACTTAAGGCTGCCCGTCGACCTCCAGGCCGATGGTGTCAGTTGCGGGACCGAGAGCCTTTCCATTTTCCTCTTCGGAAGTTGACCACCAGCTCTTTAGACTCTTCAGTTCAAAGTTATAGAGACTGCTTGCCCAATACACGTGACCATTTGTTTTCTCTTAATCAACTTGCTGTTTGTTTGCGACAGTGGATGATGTGTAATTCTCAGTCTTTCTACACTTAGTTACTTCATATAGCACATATTTGTACAAGATGGCAACTATGTTTTGTGATAAACGCATATTCTTACAAGATGGCGACTATGTTTTATGATAAAATTCTCCCATAGAGTCGACTTACTTTAGATGATAAAAACATTTCATTATTATGGATGTTAACACCACAGTCAGTCAGGTCAGTAACAATTCAGGCAACTGATTTCCGAGGCCTGTTATTATGCCAGCATGCAGCAGAAACTCTGCATTCCTTGAGAGACCCGTTACAAATATCAGTGAATTTACTGCAGCAAGTTGATCTGCACAAGAGTTTAGGGTAGCAGAGGATACAGCATCAGGGGCCAGCTGCCTTCCTGGCCGGCTGCTCTGTCTTGGCAGCAGCAGCAGTTCACAACCTCATACTCCTCCATCACAAAGGGGAAACTATTACAGCCACTATTGGCTTCTTAGTCTTATTAGGCTTTGATTGTTGTCAAAGCAAAAGCAGAAGTCATTGAGACCATCAGGCAGCATGGGGTCATACCTGAATGGTAAATGGATTGTAAATGGATTACATTTATATTGCGCTTTTATCCAAAGGGCTTTACAGTATTGCAATAGTTTTATGAGGTAGAATTTCGTCAGGCTAGACTTGTTAAATGTTAAAAGTTGGCGGCGGCTACACAGTCTTAAGATCGTTGCCACACTCCCTTGGACTGATCATAAGTCAGTCAGTTATATGACTTTTTTTTATTGAAGTTGTGTGGAAGAAGTGATCTCACATCTTGTTGGAACTCGGCGAAGTTCTTCCGGACGCCCTCCTGCAGGAAGACTAGCGCCTCGCGGTCGGGCCAGCGCTCCACCGACTGCAGCAGGGTCTCGGCGATGGTGCTGTGGCGCAGGGACCTGCTGGAGGTGCCGTGGGCGTAGCTGGTGGTGAGCGTGGGGACGTTGGGAGGGCTGTCCACATGGATGCCGCTGGAAGGACAGACAGAGCGAGCAAATAGGCACAGGGAAATCAGGTCAGTGACTCCTGTATCGCTTACCAATTGCCGTTGCCTCACATTCACATTCACCCATTCACCGACGGCGGTGTCAACCATGCAAGGTAACAACCAACACGTCAGGAGCAGTTAGGGGTTAGGTGGCGTCTTGCTCAGGGACACCTCCACACTTAGCTAGGAGGCGGAGCCCGGGGATCGTTGCAGCCCTGATTTAACATATTTCTGCATTCTCAGTTTCTCTGT
>PIJE02000062.1:658922-688922 GCA_002895965.2 Coryphaenoides rupestris | reverse complement strand
GAGCGGGAATTAACCTTTCAAAAATTGTTTCAAACTCACGCTTTGTCGTAGTAGGACGTGTGCAGCGACTTGGCGTACGGCGCGGTGTTGCCATTCAGGATGTTGCCGTTCTCGATGGCGAACGCTTTCCGAGCCCGCTGGTCTTTGGCGAAGTTCCGGCATGCGGCGAGCTTCGACTCCAATGCCTGCAGGGGTCGGAGACCAGAGAGGCATTGGTTAAGACTCGTCGTCTTCAAGGATGCTTAAAGGTACTATATGTAAGAATCACAGATCCCTTTTCATTACTGCCCCTTTTGGCCGGTAAGTGAACTGCAGCCTGCTGGAGCTCTAAGTGCATTCAGAGCTCCGTGGGTTGAGATAATAACAATCAGAAACTAACGTTGCTTCTAAATCATAATGAAACCTTGTACACATTTAAAAAAGCTGTGAAATAAGTTATATTTGGAATTATCCACGCTTACACGTATGTCACTTCTTTCCTTTTTTCCTGGGAAATCCGCCCCCCCCCCTACATGTAGTCCCTGAACATGATTCTTACATACAGGACCTTTAAAATTTGGTCAAGTCTGTCACGCCGTCATTCGTTCCCACTGCTCATGTGGTCCACTTTCGACGAGTCATTGAAAGCGGACCACATGAGTGGTGGGAACGACAGGATGAGTCAGCAACAATGAAAACAGGACTCGATGAACCATCCACTCCGAGGAGGAGGAGGAGGAGCTTGGGGAGCAGTTAGTTAAGGGGCCTCACCCCGACTTTGCGGAGCAGGTCGCTGACGATGTTGAGGGCGGATATCCTGGCCGAGGGCGTCAGGGGAGAGTTGCTGCCGCAGCCGTTGGGCAACGCTGGAGGGGGGGGGGGGGGGGGGGGGGGGCGGAGCCAGACGATGAGGTGAGAAATATGAACAACCATTAAAACACATTTCATCCTTCACATCACAAGTGGGAGTGTCCGCCTAGAAGTATGCTGGATAGATCCGCCTACCAGCCTACCACCCAGTGGAATGTAGAGGCTGGTGGCTTGATCTAGCTACCATAGATCTGGGTGGAGGACACTCCCACTTGTGATGTCTAAAAAACGGGAGATTCTGAAACCGCTTGGAATGGCTAATCACGCTCACACCTGGTGGTATAATAGTACTTTAAACTATGAACACATCACCACGTTATCCTTATAAGCGAATCCAACCTATTATTATTATTATTATTATTAATATTATAATAATTATGGTGATGGTTGTACTGAAGTAAGAGTCTCTCCCTGGCTTGTCCACACTTGAATTTATTATTTTGCGACAGCTTGCAGGCTACCGGTGGAGCTGGCGAAGGCGTTGTCCACGCCCTGCTGGCCGCCCAGTGGGGTGGCGGGCAGGGAGAGTGATGCGGGCACCGCCGCCGCAGCCGCCGCCGGGTCCGGCCTCACGCCGTCCGGCCGAGTGGGCGAGCTGGGCGCAGACATCCTCGTCACGTCTGTCTGCCGCTCGCGCACCGCCAGCTCCTGCCGCAGGTCTGTTGAGCAAGCACACAGACACATAGAGAGAGAGAGTGAGAGACAGAGACAGATACAGAGAGAGACAGAGAGAGACATAGACAGACACAGAGAGACAGACACACACAGACACAGACAGAGAAAGAGAGACAGAGACAGACAGAGAGACAGACACATAGAGACAGAGACAGCGAGAGACAGACACAGAGAGATACAGTCAGACAGACAGACACAGAGACAGACAGAGAGACAGAGAGAGAGACAGACACAGAGAAACAGAGATAGCGAGAGACAGACACAGAGACACAGTCAGACAGACAGACACAGAGACAGACAGAGAGACAGACAGAGAGACAGACACGCACCTGTAATTAATATAATTGGTGGTTGGTTCCCACCTGCTAGGACTAGACATAGAATTGCTAAACGCTGCCTATTTTAGAGATAATGAGCTGATAATGAAAAGAGATTTGGGAGACTGAGGACATGACAAACGTGAAGGAAATGATAAATCCATAAGTTGACGGCTGATCACCTCGCGCCTCGTCCTTCAGTCTCTGCACGGACACCAGCAGGGACTCCTTCTCGTCCAGCTCGCTCTCCAGGAAGGCGTTCCTCTCGATGGCCTGGTTCAGACGGCCCTCAAAGTCCTCCAGCGAGACAATGGTGGCCCTGGGCAGGAGGAGCAGGAGCAGGGGCAGCAGCAGGAGGAGGAGGCGGAGGAGGAGAGAACAACGAGGCACAGGTTAGAAGGTGGAAAACGATGGACCAAAAAGATGAATTAGTTCCATGCATCTTCCTTGTCTTGGAAGCGCCTGGCACAAAGAGCATTTCTCAACAACAGAACATCTGCTGCTACAGCCAACAGAGGAGCAGGACCAGAAGAGAGCAGAGCAGAACAAAACAAGACACACTGTGTTCAGAGGGACGACAGACTGCTGGTTGCTGCACGATCAGCCAGGCTGGGGGACCCGCCGCGGCCCTCGCCTGTGGTTGCAGCAGTATTGATTGCTGCTCCTTTTAAGGTCAGCGTCACTTTGAGAAGGCGACCGAAGCAGAGCAAACAGGCAGCAGGTCATATCGGGTGGAATGGAGAGACACCGGATACTCCTGAACCATTACAGACACGGTAAAACGGCTTTACAGTATTGCCTCACATTCACCCATTCATACATCGACGGCGGTGCCAACCATGCAAGGTAACAACCAACACGTCAGGAGCAGGTAGGGTTAGGTGGCGTCTTGCTCAGGGACACCTCCACACTTAGCTAGGAGGGGGAGGAGCCCGGGGATCGAACCAGCAACCTTCCTGTTGCCAGACAACCGCTCTTACCTCCTGAGCTACTGCCAGCCCCTATTGCCCCTAGAAATGGTACAATGGGCGTGTAATTATGCACATATCTAGTACTTATGTAATTGTGATGACTACAGGTGTGTTGGTTGATGGCAGTCTGTGTGTGTGTGTGTGTGTGTGTGTGTGTGTGTGTGTGTGTGTGTGTGTGTGGTGTGTGTGTGTGTGTGTGTGTTGTGTGTGTGTGTGTGTGTGTGTTCTCCTCTACCTCTTGGCTCTCTCCAGGTCGTCGTTGGCCTGCTCCAGCTCCCGGACATACTTGTGCAGCTGCTCCTTGACACTGCGGGTCTGACCCAGGTCGTCCTCTAGCACCGACACCTGCTTGTAGTTCTGAGAGTACTGCTGCTCCAGCTTCTCCTGCAGGAGGGGAGGAGGAGGAGGAGGAGGAGGCATAGTCAGGGTGGGAGGCAAAGGTGGAGCTGCACACCCACTAGGTCACCTGATGTGTGTGTGTGCGTGTGTGTTTGTGCGATTGGTTGAAGAGATTATTTAGCATAGCATCTGTACAACATATACATTGACATTATAAAGATTAGGTTTGTGCCAAAAAACCCAAAATATCTCTCGAAAGGAATCACAATTCTTATCTTAATATCTTAATAAATCCAAAAATAAATAAAGATATATTATGTTCTTAGGTTTGCCCGTCTGTGTTTACATTAATGCTCAGTTGATCTGTTGATACAACTTTGTGAAATATAAAAATGAAACAATAATATACGCATTTAACTCTGCGTTCATGCCATCATTTGCCACATAAACGCCTTTCTTCATGCACAGCAGCAGACTGGAGTGGCTCTTGAGACGTGAGACATGAGAACCCCCAACATCCTGACAAGGATATAGGAGCTGGGACATAACATCGTAGCTCTCCTCCTCACAAGGCGCATTCAGCAGAAACCAGGGAACGCCTTCGCCGCACATTAACCCAGATCATCCATTTTTCAGCACACGCCAAACATTCCCCCCCCCCCCCCCCCACCCTCCTCTCCCCGTTCCTCAGGAAAAGGGAGGAGCAGGGAAGTGGGGAGCGACCCATTTATATTCCTGTGGCACTGAGACAATCCGTTCAGTGGATTGTGCTGACCTATATATGTACTCTCTCTCACACACACACACACACGCACACACACGCTCTTCTTGACAGAGTCTCACTAATGGATGTCACGCCACAAAAGCCAAAAAACAGGCTTTGTGTACACGTATGTGCGTGTCAAACAAACATCACATCACGTATGCTCCTTGTTGACATTCCCACACGCTGCGGTCACAGACCTACAGAGCACGTCAGCGGGGAGCGATTCCAGTCACCTGTGAGTGATGACCGGAATCTCAACATCTCGTCCTCCTTTTGGATGAGGAGGGGGTGGAGTTTCATGCCACGTCATTCCCTGCCCCCCCCCCCCCGAAGTGATTAGCACAGGAGACCCATCCCCAGCTCTAGATTGCACACACGGCGGGAATTTATTTATTGACACATTAGGGAGTCTGGATGTATGATGGAGGAGGGGGTGGGGGGAGGGGGGGAAGGGGGTTGGGGGGCTAACAGCTACAGAGGGACCGGCAGTTACCGCCGTAGCCTCGAGGCCGAATCAGAATCAGATTTCCATTTTGATTACAAATTAATCCCAGAGTAGCCGGCATGCATCGTCCAACTCAGACTTCTGACTCTCACAGCCTCTCCGATGCTCACTCCGTAATTAGGTCAGCGATCCCGTCTCACACTTTCGTGGAGCCCGGGTGGCTGTGGTGTGCAGACACTGACAGGATACTGCTACCCGGTTGGTGGCTGCTGGTTTAAAGGGAGGCCTATTATACCACCAGGCGAGAGTGTGAATAGCGCTTCCAAGCGGTTTCAGAGTCTCCGGTTTTTGACATCACAAGTGGGAGTGTTGTCCACCCAGATGTATGGTGGATAGAGCAGATCAGCCTACCAGTTGCTACAGTCCACTGGGTAGTAGGGCTGGCAGGCTGATCTATCCAGAATACTTCTAGGTGGACACTCCCACTTGTGATGTCAAGTGGGGCCATTCCAACCCATTTTTGAAACGGCTTGTAATGGCTAATCACGCTCACACCTGGTGGTATAATGTCTCCTTTAACTCAAGGGATGGAGACCGACTTTCCGCTGCACTCATTCGCTGGGTTATGAACATAAACGCTGCGTTAGGGATTTTAATACACAAGCACACCCAAAGGAGCGATTATTTTGCGCAGGAAAAACCTGTGCACCTGAACGAGTAATCAGGTCGTATTGCCAACGTTTGGTTACAGAGCAAGCGAAGCAATTACACAGGGCGCCCGCTGGGGCCTATTGAGCGAATCTCATCATCATCAGAAATAGTAATGAACATAATAGATCAGAGACGTGACAAATGCTGCGCAAGAATATGCTCACCTTTTCGCGAAATATGAATGTAATCAAACATTGTGGGGATGGTTAGGCAGTTTAAGCATTTATTTTAGATTCAAATGGGGACATATTATACCAGCAGGTGTGAGCGTGATTAGCCATTACAAGCCGTTTCAAAATTGTCACGTGACTAAAATTGTAATTATGACAAAGTGACATCACAAGTGGGAGTGTCCATCTAGATGTATGCTGACTAGATCAGTGTACCGGTTGGTACAGTCCACTGGGTCGGCTGGTAGACTGCTCTAATCAACATACATCTGGGTGGACGAAAATACCACTTGTGACGTCACCATTACAATTTTAGTCACATGACAATTTTGAAACGGCTCACACCTGGTGGTATCATAGGGCCCCTTTAAGAAGCAAATACGTGGAGCCCAGATTATCTGCCACCAACAGAGTGACGGTGAGTTACCTTCAGGGACTCCAGGTCGTTCTTGAGTCTCTGGTTCTCAGAGTGCAGGTCTCTCAGGCGGTGCTCGGCCTGGCCCAGCTGCGCCTCCAGCTCCGCCTCTAGCTCCCTGCTGCCCTCCTGGAACTCCAGAAGCTCCTCCTGGGCCTCGTGGAAACTAGGAGAGAGAGCCAGGGGTCAGGAGTCAGGAGTCCACGCCAAACAGACGGGTTTAACAGGGAACGCTGTCATCATTACTTCTGGATAGATATATTGCGGTAAAGTTCCCCTTTAAGGTAAATATTAATTGAACAAATCTCTCCTTCACAAATTGATTTTTTTATTGATGATTTTTACTAAACCCTTGAAACGAGTAAACCTAACCATCGCCTAAATCATAAAGAGACATGTTTTATGTGGGAGTTCATTCACAACTGCGGTGGATACTGTATTTAATCCAGACACAGGGCAACGCTATGCCGTGAATCTCAAGTATTCCCGAGTGTCACGGTTTTCCCGGCGATGACGGAATGGAATGGAATGTCGGAATGTCGCTCGAGCTAAATCTTGGCTCCTCTCACTTGTAGAACGTGTGTGACCGAGTTAATTTCCGCTGCCTGGTCGACCGACAAGGGAAGTTCCTACAACTGCACTGCCAAACACACACGCGTCCACGCACACGCGATAAGTCATGTGACCAGGGAGGCGTGGGTGTGGAATGGGGGGGGGAAAAAATATTATTAGGTGGTGAATAAAATCCATGCTGCGTGTGTGTGTGTGTGTGTGTGTACATCTAAAGTGAGACACCCAACCTGAGCACAAAACCAGGCTTCAATGCTGGGTGTGTTATTGTTATTGTTGTTGTTGTTGACTCGAAAACCACTGTGCCTTTAATGCCCTTGTGGGCCAGGCTGAGGCATTATGTGGTGACGATCTGAGAGAGTAGCCTGACCATCACAGATCACTCCAGTGAGTGTAGCACAGAGAGAGAGTCCAACCTGTTCAGCAACACAAGCAGCCAGCAGTGTGTGCCTTTGGTGTGTCTTCTGTTTCCTTATGGACACAAAACTGGATCTGTCCCTTTATATATAAAATTAATAAAGGATGTACTGCATGTAGAAAATGTATCTTAACAGAAATGTGTTGTTCTTCCGTCTTGTTGAAGGTTATCGAACCAAGGAAGTGGGTCTCCATTTAAACTGAGAGATGGCCAGAATTGTCCAGAGTCAGACAATACAAGGAGAGGCATCCAGGAAGTGATGTCACACCCTGGAGAGCTCGGCTCAGTTAACATTGAGGGTAAAAGGTCTCGTTCAGTCAGTCGCCAACGATGATGTCATTTAACCCAAGCAATAAGCACTCTGAGGTAACTAACGAAGAGCATTTTAAAACATTCACACACAACATTAACACAAGTTTGACATTTGACCCGAGGGACCCACCTCTGCTTGTACTTGAGGGATTGAGTCTTCCAAAAGTTGATTTCCTCATCTTTGGAGGAGAATTTTGGTATCGTATCTGCGTCCATGGCAAATCAATCTGAGAGAGAGAGAGAGAGAGAGAGAGCGGGGGAAGGATTTTAGTCATTGTTGAATCACAGCGGCCGCTATGACAACGTACTCCGCAGAAACACATGATTCACAGACAGGTCACCACTTGGTGGGAGAGAACTCCCATCGCTGTGTACAAGATGACTAAATCAAGTCGTCAATTGTATTAGTATAGCCCTTCATCACAGTTACAGTCTCAAAGGGTTTCACAGGCCATATGATTATGGGCCATGTGATTATGACACCCCCCCCCTAGCCCTATAGCGCCCCCCTAAGGGCAAGAAACGACTCCCTTAATTAACCAGGAAGAAATCTGGAGAAGGAACTCAGAATGGGGGATCCCTCCTTCCAGGGACGGTTCGGAGTGCAATGGGTGTCATACGGGCATAAAGACTACACAACGTTTAGACTTCAATACAGCTCTCAATTGACCTTTAGATAAATACCAGGCTTGTGTGTAGTGTGTGTGTGTGTGTGTGTGTGTGTGTGTGATGATCAATCAATGGCATACATTTAGATTAAGAAGCCATTTGGTTAGCGTTCTCTCTAGCTAGCCTATCTGTTCTGACAGATAGCACACTCCATACTGTCCGTCATTGCCATTCCTGGCAGAATCATATTTGCGGGTGTATCTCGATCCATAATGACAAATCTATGTCTGCATTATTACCCGGTGCCATACTGGCGTCTATAAAGGGCTTATTTTCACAACAACAAGGTCTGAGGTGCGTCCCTAAACATGTTATGAAACCAAACACAATGTTTGGTATAATCATATTTGCCACATAAGCATAAGGCTATCGTGCGTGTTAGGGCAGCGTATCATTCATACTAGCCAGAACCTTTCACCACAATAGTGAACATGCATTGACAACTCTAGTCAATCACTTCACACCATATATGTTATATTAACCTTGCAATTATGAATGCTTGAATCCTGTTCTATTGTTATCTTTATGTACCACAGCGATATATTGCTGTCGCTTCCGACAAATGTACTTATTGTAAGTCGCTTTGGATAAAAGGTTGATTTGTAATTAGAGCGATGAGGCTGGTGGGAAGATCTCTATACACACCACCCAGCCACCCAGCCACCCCCCCACCCCCCCCCCCCCCCCCCACACACACACACACACACACACACACACACACACACACACACACACACACACACACACAAGCTCTGAGTGGAAAGAGAGAGAGAGCCAGTGAAACCAGAATCCAGAAGTAGGGATCTAAAAATAGCCTGCATTGCACTGCCTTCTTCTTCTTCTTCTTCTTGGAGGGGAAAGGGTGTGTGTGTGTGTGTGTGGGGGGGGGGGGGGGGGGGGGGCAGCTACAGTGTCTCCAACATGCATCTCATTTGCATGCACATGCCTTCACTCCAAGTCCAAGTGCTCTCAGTGACAGGATGAGGTCATGTCTGTTTTTCCAAAACCAGATCACTACCAAGAGGAACAGCGACCATGTGGCCCAGGCGCCTCATATTCCTGAATCCTGACACTTAATTCAGAATGTGGTGATGACGCAAATTATCCACCCTTACTTCTCTAACTGTAGTCCCAAAATGACCAAATAATGGCTTAAGCTTACTGCACCCACTACATCTGGACAATGCCACGTTAAATAGCTATACACAGACCCACCCAATAGCCTACTATTGAATTACTAGTGCTCGTACTGGTACTGACATGTTAATTGGATTACTGTGGCATCACTGCTGAAGACCTCCACAGTACAGTACAGTACAGGTTACACATTAACATGAAACATTAAATATACAAGATTAGAAGCGTTTGGGGAAGAAATAAATAACGTTATTTTCTTCTGGAGGCCAAAATAAACAGGTAGGTAGGCAGACACACCACACACACACACAGAGAGACAGAGACAGAGAGACAGAGAGAGAGAGACACACATACACACACGGTCACCTTATAAACATGTCCGCTCCCGCCACAACTAAAGGCCGTCAGTCCATAACAAGCTAATGAAGGCTCCGGTGTTCACCCAGCGTATCCGTAATAAAGTGTTGACAGCCTCCTTCTGGTTGCTTTCTATGAACCGAGGAGGAGGAGGAGGAGGTGGTGGTGGTGGTGGTGGAGGAGGTGGAAGTGGTGGAGGAGGAGGAGGTGGAAGTGGTGGAGGAGGTGACGCACGGCCGCCGTCGTCATCCGCGTCACGGAAGTCGCGCGTAAAAGAGAGGTGTTATTTGCTCGTGGGCGTCAATGTTGCGCGGGTAATGCGCACAAAAAGAAAAATGGGGCTGCGCATAAAAGCGCAACTCAGTGTTTTTCTAACTTTTTTGGAGCCAAGGCACATTTACATTACATTTACATTACATTACATTACATTACATTTACATTTTTTTTAAATCCCGCCGCACACCACCAACCAAAGATTTTACAAAATAACACATTGTAGCCTAATACAGTATATATATATAATAACAATTTAGTCCCTCAATTTATTTCTACTCAGTGTGAACCTGGGGCCTGTTCAGATGAACACAAAGCTGATTTTGTCTCTCAATTTATTCATAATCAATGTGAAACCTGGGCCTGTTTAGATAAACACAAAGTCCCACAGACGCTCAACCATGGCTAATTATTATACAAAAATGATTGTACAAAATAATCTTAATAAGTTACATTGGATAATTTCCCACGGCACACCTGATCAATGCACTAGTGTGCCAGTTTCTGCAAATAATTAGCCATGGTTGAGCATCTGTGGGACTTTGTGTTTATCTAAACAGGCCCAGGTTTCACACTGATTATGAATAAATTGAGAGACTAAATTGTCATTATATATATGTATACTGTATTAGGCTACAATGTGTCATTTTGTAACATTTTTGGTTGGTGGTGTGTTTTTTAAATGTGAAAAAATGTGCCTTGACTCAAAAAAGGTTGAAAATCAAAGGGTTAAAAGGTTAAATGGTTAAACGGTTAAATGTTGCGCCACTATCTCAGCACTGTGGCGCCCCCTGGTGGCCGCCGAAAGTAAAAACACCGCAATGGTTTTACTTTTACAGTTTATATCACCGAGGGATCGTCTCACGTTTCCACTTTATTTAGTTAGTTCTTGCCATGCACGGTGTTTGCAGTACATTTGTCAGGCCTATGTCTATTATTTATTTGTGTTATTTTTATGTTATGTTGTGGAACCTGTTGCCTATGGTTACTAACCCAAACACTGCTGTCAGCCATGGCTTCCACGTCGCAAAGAAGTGACATTAATAATATTAAAAATAATAATAATCCTGTAAGAGACTCGTACTCGCCCTGTGCAGACAGACTCTCACTGTTTGATGAATCCTACAGGACAATGAGAAAGGTTTGTGACCCCATGCAGAATGCATGGATATTAATAAGATTTTACTTCATGTTTGACTTTGTATTGCATAACAATACTGAATATTATTATTATTATTATTATTATTATTATTATTATTATTATTATTATTATTATTATTATTATTATTGTATTTTATTTTTCTTTGTTATTATTCTACTGTTTATTTCTCTATTGTTTTATTCTATTGCTATGCAACCTGGCACAATAATTTCCTTCGGGATCAATAAAGTTAACTTATCTTATCTTATCTTATCTTATCTTATCTTATATCTTATGTATCAGAACATATTTTACCAGTGCACTGGAGGTACTCAGTATAGATGGAAGTTCGGACGGGATTTAAAATGAGCCTTGACACTTTTGGACAACAGAACGTGATACGTTGTCATAGCGACACTTTGTTTCTGACTGCCAATCAAGAGCGAAAACAAAGGGCCCTGGGGGGCGTGGCCTACAGTTTGACGTGTGTGTGTGTGTGTGTGTGTGTGTGTGTGTGCATGTGTGGGCGTGCATAGGGTGTCAAACAGTTGGAATACCATATTATTATATGAGACCATATACATACGCACACACACATGCATGCATACACACACACACACACACACGCAGAAACAAATGCATAAGCACAGATACAGACAGACAGATGGACAGACACACACACGCACACACACACTTATAGGTACAAGAACACACACACACACACACACACACACACACACACACACACACACACACACAACACACACACACACACACTTACAGGTACAAGAACACACACACACACACACACACACACACACACACACACACTCACAGGTGCAAGAACACACACACACACACACACACACACACACACCACACACACACTTACAGGTGCAAGAACACACACACACACACACACACACACACACACACTTACAGGTACAAGAACACACACACACACACACACACACACACACACACACACACACACACACACACACACACACACACACACACATGCCATGGCTGGACATGCTGTATGGCATGTGTGTGTGTGTGTGTGTGTGTGTGTGTGTGTGTGTGTGTGTGTGTGTGTGTGTGTGTGTGTGTGTGTGTGTGTGTGTGTGTGTGTGTGTGTGTGTGTGTGTGTGTGTGTGTGTGTGTGCGTGTGTGTGTGTGTGCAGGAGACTGCACTGTTGCTAGCATCAGGGAGAACAATGCTTGCGGCCGGTCCAGGAGGTATGAGGTAGGAGTTAGGAGGTAGGAGGTAGGAGGTAGGCTTCCATGAGAACACCGTTAACAGAGACAGGAGCCTGCCAGCCTACAGTCCGTCACCCTGCTCCCCACCATGGACACACGATCCCAGAGAGAGGTCCGGGGCAGGGAGGTGGAGGAGGAGAATCATTGGCAGAAATTAGGAAAGGAGAAGGAGGAGAGGCAGGAGGAGGAGGAGGAGGAGGAGGAGGACCAGGGGACTAGCTTGTTCCATCAGCTTATGTCTCGCAGGAAGGTGTCCCATATGGAGGAAGATACGGTTTGTAAGATTTCTCTCACCTGTTTCACCTGTTTGCTGTTAAAAGCAAATGCAATAAATGGTATATAATAATAATAATAATAATAATAATAATAATAATAATAACTTTATTTGTATAGCACCTTTAAAAACAGAGTTTACAAAGTGCTTTGGCAGACAAAGCAAAAACAGGTAACTCAGAAGACAATATAACAGAAAGCAGAACAGAAAGTATTTGGTTTTGATATATTGATCTGATGAAGACATTGTTACAGACAGCTGTTTAATCTGTTTATTTATTTAAATGGAGAGTAGTGGACATCATGAAAAACGTGTGTTTTTGTTTCATTTGTAGCACTTACAGTACCTTTACTTCATGTGGCAAATAGAAGTTTTGTGCAGACATGATTTTTGGCAATGAAATCTGCAAAAAACACTTGACTGTTGACAATTGTAAGCAGAAGAAACTTAAAGAGCCTGTGTGTGTGTGTGTGTGTGTGTGTGTGTGTGTGTTGTGTGTGTGTGTTGTGTCATGGCACACACCTTGCCAGATATCAGTCTCAGCTTCTCTATCATCTCTCTTCTGTCCAGTACCGTCGAGCTCCCTTCATACCTTGTCGTGTCTGTGGTGGTATAGCGGAGCAGCCTCTCCAATAGCCTTGTCGTTGTTGTTCTTCTTCTCTGTTGTTTCTTCTCCAGAAGTTTCTGTTACACCGGCTGGTCGTCATCACCGGCCTCCCGGAGCGCCTGGCTGACAGGCGGGACGTGGGAGGTGAGCTGGCAGCTCGCTTCAGCACCGCCGTCTAAAAGAGTGGTTAGTCGTTAGCCATCCAGCCAGCCACACGGCGGGGGGGTGAGGATGGATGGATGGTGGGGATAGATGACTTCCACCGTGCCACTGAAAACAGATCTCCCTCTCTCTCTATCTCTCCATATCTCTCTCTCTCTCCCTCGACGTGCGTCCCAGACCACGGCGGCGCTTGGCACGCTTTCACCCTCGCACTATCTCACTTGACTTAATCAATCCTTAATCGTCGTCGTCGGCCGGAGGGTTAAGGTTACCAGGACGTGTAGATTTCTGGTATAAAGTTTTTGTTTGACACACGAGCGCAGTAGCCAATTGTCTCTCCAACATAAACATCAAGAATTTATTGAATTAACTCAAGTTTTGCTCAATAGTTTATCCACCAAAGTCAAAGCTTTTATACTTACATCTGAGTTGTTATTGAGTTATTGTGACCTTTTATTATGATTTAAGAGGATAACATTCATTTGAGTAGCTCTCAGTCAATGGGAGACTGTCTGGGATGCTCTTGACAGACAAGGGCCTTGTCTGGGATGCTCTTAAAGACCCTTGTCCTTGTCTGGAAGGTTATTTATTGCTTTCACACCTCTGGCTTGTAAATGACGCAACTTGTAAAACCTCTTACAATCAAATTCTCCCATAAAACAGAGGAAAGACAAGAGGAAACAACGTTTCAGATGGAATGAGTTGAATGTTATGGCTTGGCAACGGAACAAGGCTTCCGTTGCCAAAGATTTGTGTTTTAAATGAATTGTTCATGAATTCTTTTGTGCATTTTCCCCACAATTAAACAAAAACTGACAGATGGTCTTTGTCTGTCTGTGAAGTGCATTACGAGGAGCTGAACGGGCGCCTGCAGAGGCAGCACCAGGTGGAAGGCATCACAGGTGTGCTGCTGCTGTACCCCTCCTGCCTGCTCCACGTCATCGAGGTGAGCTGGCTCCCACGTGTAGACACACAAAAACCCTTTATTCAGCTATAGCGGCCATTTTATTTAGTTGGGAGGGTAAACCTTCTAGAATCTTGGGGGGGGGACCATGACAACTCATCTAAATACTAGGTGCCAGTGTGGGGAAAATGGAATGCTATAATAATGCTATAATGCTATAATAATAATAATAATAATAATAATAATAATAATAATGAGGGTGAGGGTAAGGTCTATGGTAACATTATGGTTAAACACTCGTTGCTACTATTTGCTCTAAAGTCTCCTCTTCTGTTGTTTTCTTCTATAATAGTCTTCCAGTGAGGTGTTGGTGTCTTTCTTGCAAAACCTGAAGGACATGCAAGAAGATTGGTGAGGACATTGTCTTGTGATCCAGATCAAGAACATATTATACCGGGTGGATTATACTGATTATGCAAGTCAATGTGTTTGATTAATCTAACAAAACCAGTATTGGATATATATTGCAAAAAATGTATCATTCATTGAGAATCAATATTGCCCAATATGGTCCATAAGTAACATGCATTATAAAACAATATGGTGTGATAAAGTGACTATTAAAACAAATTCTGGGCCCAGATCCCGACAATTATTTGAAGTTAAAGACATTTTATCTCATGTAATGTATTCCCTCTCTCTCTCTCTCTCTCTCTCTCTCTCTCTCTCTCTCTCTCTCTCTCTCTCTCTCTCTCTCTCTCTCTCTCTCTCTCTCTCTCTCTCTCTCTCTAGCCATTTGGTGGAAACTGCCAAGGTAGTTCTCATGTCACATGACCTGCCTCATAGACTCTTCCAACAGTGGAGCTATAAGGTTAGATTTCAGTCTTGTCAGTTTCTATTCTAAATAATATCTATAAATATAATATACAATATCTCGCGTCTATATAATATACATAGATTGCTGGATGTGGACAGTGAATGGTGGATGTGTGCATAGAATTGCATTGATTATTCGATCGATTAATCAATTGGTTGTTGTTATTGAATTGGTGTGACTGATTGATTAATTGGTTGATTGAAGGAGCTGGCAGTGCAGGCCAGGCCGCTGGGGGAGGAGTCTGGAGAGGAGACAACAGAGGCTCTGATTGGCTCGGTCCTGTCCATGGTACAGAAGCTGGGTAGCCACCCTGACTCTGCCCACAAGGTGCAGAATGCTTACAACACGTTAAATACCTGATAACAAACCTAAACACTACTCAGCTATAGCACCTTAGGTTAGGATATGTTTTCCAAGCATTTTTATTGATAAATGTCTTACTTGTATCATATAAATGGGAATCAATAAAAGCTAAATATGATTATTTCTGTTTAGGTCATTCAAGGTCAGAAATGTATTATGATAACAAAACAACCCAAATTATTTAAAATATTTTTTTCATTTTCTGGATACAGTATAATCTAAATGTAAATAAATACAAACAAAAAATATTGTGTTCAAATAAGATTATAGCGTCAGTCAAGGTCAGAAATGCATTAGAATACAATCACAAAAACAACCCAAATGAATTATTCGTACTTATTTTCTCTCGGCTGCATGTCTAGACGCTCCCGGGCTCGGTTCTGGACGAGGCTCCAGAAGTGGCCGTGCCCCAGGAGGTTCTGGTCCGTCTGCTGGCCCGTCCAGAGCTGCTGGGCCCGGCCCGGTACCTCCAGACATACCACTCACCACTCCACATCCACATGGACTCTGGTGAGAGAGCAGCTATCCCCTCCCCTCCCTCTGATGGTCCCCATGTCAATATTATATTAATATTATATTCTGCTCAGGGAAATCAGATTATGTGAACATAATCAGATTATGGGTCAAGCAAACACACAAGTGGATTAACCTTGAGTTAAGATAATTAAGGTCATCCACAATGATATGGATGATGTCTTGGAATTATATTTGTGTGATGCGGTGAAACAGTATAGTGACCCAAATGAAGCTACTGTCAGTAAAAAAACGAAATATATAAATATATATGTTTTCTGTTTACAAGGACACGTGTTTGGAAGCAGTTGTGCCACCACAGTCTAACATCTAAAAGGTAACATCTATCTCCTAAAACACAGCAAATGCCACCTCACTGACATTTCTAACTTTATTTTTGTTCTCTCTGTTGTTATTATATGAGGCTTGAAGTGAAAAAAGTGTTTTCTCTTACGATCAATCTCAACTGACACTGACACAAGTGTGTTGTCGTGTTGTTTTATCTCCAGATGTCCAGGATTTGTCCTGAAGAGAAGTGAGCTGCTGTGAGTGAGTTGTACTTTCCTGTGTAAAGTCCCTGTTCTACCAGCTGAGGGCGCTGTTCTGTCAAAGATCGTGTATAGGTTGTGTTTTATGCTGTCTGTTCCAATCTGTGAGTTCCAATGTGTGCCCAATTTGCTCTATTATCTTGTAAATGTGTGTTTATTTTGTACTATTTTCTATAAAAACAGTTAATATAGATGCCTTTTATTATTAACTATTGTGTGTGATAGGCCTGTAGAATCTGTAGCCTCACTTTCACCCATTCCCAATGAATGTGTCTATCAAGCAATTCACAACAAAACACAAATGATACATATATTAAAAAAAAACATTTTAATAGGTTGAACATTCTAATGAGGCTTATTTTTTTGATCGTACAGTCAGCACACACCTGTTGTCCACGTATAATTTGTCAGTTGAAAGCAACCCGTCCCCTACTAAACGAGTCCACAAAAGTTTGACACAATGGGCGCTAAAATATTCCTTCAATTTCTGTCGTTCGTTCCCTTTTTGTTGTTTTGTTGTCCTTTTGGCCACAGTTAGATGTAAGACATAAACAGTAAGAAAAGAACCAGTGATGCTTGAACCAGTAGCTCTTGAGCAAACAATCAGCATAATGCACGTTGTCTGTTTGCAAGACAGGAGGACGAAGCCTTAAGTTTATCCATACATGCCAAGGCTGAGTTGTTCGTTTATACCTGCAGGTGACCAAACCACGATGCAGTTTACAGAGAACATAAATTACAGCAGCTGGAACTTTTGTTCATAGTTTTGTTTTTTGTTGTATTTTCCTGATAATGACCCGCAGTTCGGGATGGACGTATACACATTTTGTCAAGCAACGGATATCGTGAAAATGTAAACGGATCGTACAAATGTGAGATTGAGCTTCCAGCATTCTGCGATTCAGAACAGACAGGGTGGGAACGCTGGCATTTAAAAAAAAGAAAAGAAAAGCACACATACATAGGCACGAGAATGAAACACGTTTTTGAGAGGCATGGTCAAAAGTCATGCTACCGTTTAGTTTTGTACACAGAGGACAATCTCGAATCGAAAACTTTTCCCAAATTGTGCCACGACAGCGCTTTTCATCAAATATCCCTCCGAAACATTTTAAACGTAGAAACTACACCGACAAAACACATCATCATCATTATCCCCATGACAACCACTTAAGGGGTGAACTTTTAAATTGTATTTTAACCTGTCCACAGTACATTCCACCTATTCAATAAAAAGCCTTTGAATAATTTTATTCTTTAAAAGGGCATGCTTTAAAAAAACAAAACAAAATGGCGATCTGCCTACAGGAAAATGTTTGTGGTTCTGGTGAATGCCGGTCTCTGTTTAACAGAATCACTGCTCATAAAGTTGTGTCAGATGAGTATGTACAGACCCGAATAGTGCTGCAGGCTCAACAGCACATTAAAATCTTTACAAAAGAGACCAAGGTTTTTAAAAGAACGACTTGTTTCTCATCAGACATCTTTGTCTGAAAATAAACTAGTAACTGTTTTGAAGGATTATTTCACCAGGGACTTGTTTTACCATTTGAAAAAATTGCCTGCAAACAAAATAAAACGAAATAAAATATATTTGGCCAAATCTCTCTTCAAATGTTTTTGGTGGACGAGATGCTGTCAGTTGTGAATGAAAATAAAAGTTGCTATGATTTGAGATTTGTTCTAAACTTTTGTTTTGCCTGATGATTTTGTGCTATATACTGAGCTGAATAACTTTTTTTTTCTTCTATTGTGTGAAGTAGATTTTAATGTTGTTACAATATTTATATCAGTGCCATACCCTATTATATTTGCGTCTTGACGGATGTATTGTACAGTACCAACCGGAGAATGGTGTGCATCGGAAATTCATTTCTGCTGAGACCAAAACAAAAGCAATATGTGTCATATTATACTATATACTATACATGTATATTTATATATATATATCTCTATATATATCCCTCTCCTCTAAGTATGTACATGTATTTACAGAGGAATTTGTATGAACAATAGTCCTGTGAACCATGTCAGAGAGAGACACCGCGGCCCACAGCAGCTTTGAGGCAACATGATGGAGTTCAAAATGGCCAACGTTTTCAAGTTCTGTCACTTTGGGATCAGACAGACAGGTCCAGACGCAAAGGCAAACAAACAACAACAACAACAACAACAACAACACACGTGACACACAGTGGCAGCTGCTGCTATCCGGGGACAACATCGTGACTCCCAATTCATGATTTTCCCTATTTTTGACTTGAAATGAAGCTTTCATTGCACGTGACATCCACTGAGAATTGAAGAAAGCGTGTATTTAATTTAATTTCCGTTCTCCCAATTATCTCTCCAAATGTTAACCTTTCGGGGGAATAGAAAGGGTTTTCCGACGTCACCGTGGTGACATTCCCGGTCTTCAACTACGCTAACCTCTGTGTGAGTTGATTTGGTCGTGCTTGGTGGTTATAGTCGTCATAAACAACAACAACAACAACAACAACAGCGGCAACGACAACGACCCAGTATAAACTATTCAAAATATATCTGTATAAATACTCTCAGCAAAATAACCGCTTGTACACTTTTCCTGATCAAACATTGTTCCCTTGGGGGGTTTCCCGTTAGCTGTCAACAGGAGAATGATTTTTTTTTTTGTACACTGCATTGCACTGATACCGGGGGCCATCTGTGAGCAGTCACCAGGGTGCCACAGTGAGAGGGGCCCCCTTCTCGAGATAAGCATTCAGACTAAAAACACGGCCCTGCCTGGCCATGTCGGATTCCAGTCGCGTCAAGTCAAGCCTCCTGGATCGCTATACGCTGACTGTGTTCCCCTGACTTCCTACAGAGATGCGTCCTCCAGTGTGGCGCCTAAACCAGGCGGAACCAGACGGAATATCTAGAATCTTCTTGCAGATCGAAGCCCACTATCCCTCTTCCCCCCTGCATACATGTTAATACATTCTATGTATGTGAAGTTGTGGAGTGGGGGGTGGTGGTGGTAGGTGGGCGGTCCTTATAGCTCTTCAACGGTCGTTACAAAATATGATTTGATTACTTTGTATTGGTTTGGATCGGACATCCTATCGTGTACTCTGAACCTGTACCTCAGCAATAAATATTCAGTGACTGATAACCTGATTGATTACTAATACCTACAGAACATCATCAGTGAAAAGTTGGGGTGTCTGAGCCCTCTCTCTCTCTCTCTCTCTCTCTCTCTCTCTCTCTGCAGCCAGCTCTCCTACAGTTCCTCAAAAACATGCATCCTCCACTTCACCACACTTCACGACACCAACTGTGCAAACATCATAGAGTACAGAATACAAAACACGTCAATCACACACATGCACGCACGCACACACACACACACACACGGCTAAATACGACACACACGCACACAAACACGCGCACACACTCACACACACGTTCCAAGACACCGTAGCACGCGGGCAACGCTCACAGTAAAAGGCTCAGTTGGTTCGGGGGGTCCGGGGGTCCGGGGGGGTCTGGTTAGCGCGACAGGCATAACCATAATAATAATAATAATAATAATAATAATAATAATAATGTGTGTGTGTGCTTAATCAACCCTCCCAGCGAGGAAGCTGGCCCCTATCCCTCCTAAGGTGCCACGACGAAACCACCCCACTCCGAGACACGACATCGAGGGGGAGAGGCGGTGGTCTACAGATGACGTTGAATGATGGCGGATAATCTCGAACGATGAACGTGAGACGTCAAGAGCCCGCCAGGTGGAACGACAGACGTGACAGACGTGAGCGACGTGACAAGACATGGTTCTTCCCTCCATACTTCGTCCATACATGTGCGTGTGGTTGAAGGCAAAAAACGTATTGCAAGTGAATCAAATAAGGCAAAAAATGAAATCATAATAAAAATAAAATCAGCGACGTTTGTGTGTTTTTCATTTTTTAAATTCCCTTCCCCGTGCAAAATTTCTGAACTTATGAAGTATTTTCCAGGATGCAATGAGATGAGAATGGCGTTTTTTTCTATAGGTTTTTGATTTGAAGATGTATTCTTCTTACAGCCACACGTGTGCATCAGGTGTGACCACAAAGACCCAAAGGTCAAGGGTCAAGCTGGGTTTGGGCGGGGTCGCATGCCGTAGTAGCAGTGTGTTGTTGTTGTGGTGTTGGTGGGGGTGGGCGGGGCAGCCTGTGACGTCATAGCACGGTGCTCTCTGACTCCTCCTCCTCCTCCGACTCGGCCTTGCTGCCGGTGGTCTGGACGATGGCGATGGAGTTCCTGTAGGGGGCGATGCGGGGCTCGTCGAAGATGCCGTCCAGCTCCACGTTGATGATGGGGATGTCCAGGTTGCAAAAAGAGTCTGGGCCGGGCGAAAGGAGAGAATAATAAAATGAAAGAAGGAAGAAAAGAGAGAGAGAGAGAGAGGGCGAGAGGGAGGGAGAGAGCGAGGGAGTGAGAGGGAGAGAGGGAGAGAGAGAGAGAGAGAGAGAGAGAGAGAGAGACAGACAGAGTGGGAGAGAGGGAGAGAGAAAGTGGGAGGGAGAGAGAGAAAGAGAGGGAGGGAGGGAGATAGAGAGAGAAAGAGAGAGGGAAGGAGGGAAGGAGAGAGGGGGACAGAGAGAGAGAGAGAGAGAGAGAGAGAGAGAGAGACAGAGAGTGGGAGAGAGGGAGAGAGAAAGTGGGAGGGAGAGAGAGAAAGAGAGGGAGGGAGGGAGATAGAGAGAGAAAGAGAGAGGGAAGGAGGGAAGGAGAGAGGGGGACAGAGAGAGAGAGAGAGAGAGAGAGAGAGAGAGAGAGAGAGAGAGAGAGAGAGAGAGAGAGGGAGAGAGAGAGGAAAAGAGAGGGAGGAAGAGAGAGAAAGAGGGAGGGAGCCATGGAGAGAGAGGCAGAGGGAGAGAGAGAGAAAGAGGGAAGGAGAGAGGGAGAGAGAAAGAGAGCGAGAGAGTGGGAGAGAGAGGGAGAGAGGGAGGAAGAGAGAGGAAAGAGAGAAAAGAGAGAAAGGGAGAAAGGGAGAGAGGGAGGGAGGGAGGGAGAGAAGAGACATGGCATTAGTATATGAATGAATATAATATATTTGTGTATAACTGTCCATGTTATGCCGTTGGAACACAACACAGTCTGAACTGATGCAGTCAGGCAGGTGGTCAGAAAACCAGTCAGCCAGCGGATGGTGAGCGCCGAACCCTCGACCTCATGGCGGTGGCGGTGGTGACGGTGGGCTCCGCTGCTTAATGTATAAAATGACCTTTAACCCCCTGGCAGTCATGACAATACATTAGCCAGCGCAGGGTCTGACGCCGGGGTGAGGACGGGTGACACACACACACACACACACACACACACACACACACACACACACACACACACACACACACACACACACACACACACACACACACACACACACACACACACACACACACACACACACACACACACACACACACACACACACACACACACGCGGGCGGGTGTGGGTGGGCACTCCCTCGAGCTTCAGCTGCGAGGGTGGGGGGGGGCAAGCCACAAGGGAGTGGAGAGTGGAGTAGAAAGGGCGTGTGTGTGTGTCTGGAGGAGAGGGGGTGGTGTTGGTGGTGGTGGTGTTGGTGGTGGGGTTGGGGGTCACTTTGAGGGTGGAGCTCCCCCCCCCCCCATCGGTAGGGGCGGAGCTTCATTCCAGTGGGCGGGCCAATGAGAGGCATGCAACGCCATCCAACGCCAGCCACCATGCAGACAGGAACAGCAGCGGGGTGGGGTGGGGGTAGGTGGGGGAGGGGTGGGGGGTGTCGAGGAACGGGGGTGGGGACACCCAGGACCCCGCCCCCAGCCATCGTTAACTTGCTTTGCTCGTCTGAACCAGTGAACGTATGTGTCGTCTAACGAAGATAACCGAGAATTAACAACAGGGAGTCCAAATGATCTTTAAAGGTTCCCTATTACACCACCAGGTGTGAGTGTGATTAGCCATTGCAAGCCGTTTCACAATTTCCATGTGACTACCGTCTAGTGACATCACAAGTGGGAATGTCCACCTAGATGTATGCTGACTAGATCAGTTTACCTGTTGGTACAGTCCACTGGGTAAGCTGGTAGGCTGATCTCGTAATCGTTTAGGGGTGTGCTGGCCAGCCATACATTTAGTCAAGATGGTGGTGGATGGATACCATGTGTGTGTGTGTGTGTGTACATGCGTGTGTCTGTGTGCATGTGCCTGTGCGTGAGGAGGAGGAGGAGGAGGGGAGGACAAGGTGAAGGGTGACGAGGAGGAGTAGGAGCAGGTGAGACTATTAAAGTCGTGGTCGTTCTCTGGCTTACCCTAAAAAGTCCCCCTCACACACAGACTCACACTGAACCTCCCACCTCACACGGCTGTAACCATGGCAACAAGCGGGAGGAAGAGGAGGAGAGAAGAAGAGGAGGAGGAAGAAGAGAAGAGGATGAGAGAAAGAGATAGAGAGAGTTAGGAGCTAGCGGAGTACCGTTCTAACCCACCGCTAGAGAACTTATTTAGCCTTTATTTCATACTGCAGTATTTGCTTTGTAAGTATACATACACCCCTTGTGGTATGTGGCTACTGCATCCTTTTCAAGATAAGGTTGATAAAGTAACAGATTTATTAAAATTGTTAAAAAGTACAGGATGTAACTTCACCATATTAAAAAAACAATAATTAACAGAGGTGTCAAAGATGATAGCATTTTAAATAGTTCTGGACGAGTCCATCAGATCCATTACCACATTTCTTACAAGTGAGAACTCAACAAACAAACACAAACACAACAAAATAGTTTTAAAAACACTAAATAACCTTAACCTGTGGTGAAAGGGCCCCTATTTTACCGACAGGTGTGAGCGTGATTAGCTGTTACAGGCCGTTTCCGAATTGTCATGTGGCTACCCTCTAGTGACATCACAAGTGGGAGTGTCCACCCAGATGACGTATGACGGACAGATAAGCCTAGCGGGATTTAATTCATATGGTCATGCATCCGGGTGGACACTCCCACTTGTGACATCACAAGGGCCCTTTGACTCAATCTCGCAGAAGCCTTTGGGGGGGGGGGGGGGGGTGTGTGTGCTGTGCTCTCCCCTCTGACCAGGTGCACGGTGTGGGTGGGAGGGGGAGGGGGAAGGGGGCTCACCTGTGGACATGCTCTCCCCGGGGGACAGCCCGTCCAGCAGGCCGGAGGAGGAGGAGGAGGAGGTCTCCCCCAGGGGCAGGGGGCTGGTGCCCCCTGGCGTGGTGCCGGCGCTGGGCGGCTGGGGCGGTGGCAGGTTGGGCCTCTGGCGCGGGGGCTTGGGGGTGGGCCGGGCCTTGGTGAGGGTGCCCCCCAGCGAGGGGGGCGGCGAGGGCAGCGATGGGGTGGTGATGGCGGCGGCGGCCGCGGCGGCGGCGGCGGCGGTGGTCTGGAAGTGTCCCGGCGTGGCGATGGTGGCGTAGCCCTGGGGGTAGCTGAAGCTGTAGGGCGACGGGGTGCTGGGGGGTGTCGGGGAGAGGCTCACCGGGGACGGCTGGCCTGTCGACTGGTCCGACATTGGCCCCGATGGACAGTAGGGGACCTTAGGAGGGATAGGGGCCAGCTTCCTCGCTGGGAGGGTTGATTAAGCACATACACACACATTATTATTATTATTATGGTTATTATTATTAGAAATGTATCATAAGATTACAAATAATAACAATAATACTTATTATTATAATGACAACAGTAATTATTATTGTTAATATAAATAATTAATAATACTAATGCTAATAACAATAATTGTATTATATATTATTATTATTATTATTATTACTATCATTATTATTATTATTCATCGATGTATTCATTTTTCACTTCATTTTATATTTATAATAATAATAATAATTATTATTATTATAATTACTATTGTTATTATTACTATCATCATTATTATTATTATTCATCTATTTATTCATTTTTCTCTGGCGGATCTATTTCCTGTCTGCCTCTCCTGCTCCTCCTCTAGTAAAAGTGTGTGTACTACTCGGTGTTCCAGTAGACTTCCAGGACACTCACAGCACACACACTGTGTTTCTGTGCTCGCCCACACCCCCTCTCTGCTTGGCATGCCGGTGTGCTCCCTCTCCCTCTCCCCCTCCTCCTCCTCCTCCTCCTCCTCCTCCTCCTCCACCTCCACCCGCTCACCTCGCCTGATGGTGCAGGGACTGTGCTCCGCGTGTCCCATCTGTCCGACGGAGACCACCGACGACACCTGCATGCCCCTCTGGCCGATCACGGGAGAGAGCTCCTTGTTCTTCAATGTACTGGTGGGAGGAAGGCGAGGGAGAAATCCAAATGAGCAACAGCAGAGGAAGTCTCTCTTATCTTATCTCTCTTATTTTTTTATCTCAACCATTATCGGTCGGTTCGGTTCTGTATTTTGTACACACGGGCTGGTTGGCCTGGTTTTAAAGCCCCAGAACACACTGACACAGACACAAACATCTGGCCCGATATTGCAGCGGTGCGGCAAAAAAGCAGATTGAAAATCCCAAGCAAAACCCTGGCGGCTTAATGGCTTCTTTGTGTGTCTGTGTGCGTGTGCGTGTGTGTGTGTGTGTGTGTGTGTGTGTGTGTGTGTGTGTGCGTTCGTGCGTGTGTGCCTTTTATGGCACCAAGATGGCAACCAGAATGCCAATGAGCAGAACTCAGGCCTGGAGGTGGAGAGACCGTAGCGTATGAGTGACGGCTAGCCGCCTCCTCGCGGCGCCTCAAACACCCAGAGAGGCAGACGAACAGCGATGGACGGCTGATTCGTGGGCCGGGGAGGGGGCGGGGTTTGGGGTGGGGTGGGGGGGGCGGAGACTCTTTGCGGAGGCGGTGCTCTTCGGGCCACGTAAAAAAATAAATAAATAAAAGATGGCAAATCAAAGTGTTGGCTATTATGTCACCTCGTGCCTCTCCTTATCCTTGGAGTATTCACGGCGGCTGGGTGTGATTGTGTTATACCGCCGCTAAGGAGGGAGGGAGGGAGGGAGGGAGGGGGGGAGGGAGAAACCGGGGCCCGGTGACTCACGACCGCCCACCCCCGCCGCCGCCGCCGCCGCTCAACCGAAACCTTTGAATCTCCTCGGTTGCCTAGCAACAGGTTCCAGCAGTGAGATGCCGGCAACCACAGGACGGCGTATGGATCGACGATACGCGGCGTCAAAATTAAAGATGGAATCCGATAAGGAACCGTTTATCGGAGCGTCGTGGGAATGTCGACATGTCCACCACCACGGCCCGGATTCACCTTTGAAGGATACAAGCTGGAGGAAATAAACATTTAAAAACATATCATGGAGCAGAGACACGGTCTAAAGCTCCCTTATAGCTCCCCTGTCTCCTGCCTCCTGTTTCCTGCCTCCTTGTTCTCCCTGTCTCCTGCCTCCTAGTCCCCCTGTCTCCTGTCTCCTTGTTCTCCCTGTCTCCTGCCTCCTAGTCCCCCTGTCTCCTGCCTCCTAGTCCCCCTGTCTCCTGTCTCCTTGTTCTCCCTGTCTCCTGTCTCCTAGTCCCCCTGTCTCCTTGTTCCCCCTGTCTCCTGCCTCCTAGTCCCCATGTCTCCTGTCTCCTTGTTCTCCCTGTCTCCTGCCTCCTAGTCCCTCTGTCTCCTGCCTCCTAATCCACCTGTCTCCTTCATCCTAGTCCCCCTGTCTCCTTCCTCCTAGTCCCCCTGTCTCCTGTCTCCTTGTCCCCCTGTCTCCTAATCCCCCTGTCTCCTACCTCCTAGTTCCCCTGTCTCCTTGTCCCCCTGTCTCCTGTGTCCTTGTTCTCCCTGTCTGCTTCCTCCTAGTACACCTGTCTCCTAGTTTCCCTGTCTCCTACCTCCTAGTTCCCCTGTCTCCTTGTCCCCCTGTCTCCTTCCTCCTCGTCCCCCTGTCTCCTTCCTCCTCGTCCCCCTGTCTCCTACCTTCTAGTTCCCCTGTCTCCTGCCTCCTAGTTCCCCTGTCTCCTGGTTCCCTTGCCTCCTGTCCCCTTTGTCCTTGTCTTGTTTTTGGTGTGGGATGCTAGGGGTTGCCGTAGTTACCTAGTTAGCTTGGCTCCTCTCTCCCGGCTACAGGCGCATGCGGCCCACGGAGGAGGAGGGGCAGAGAGGGGGACGGGGGCGGGGGCGGGGGCGGGGGCGTGGGAGGGAAGCACAGTGGGTGCGGGGCTCATGGCGTACAGGGGCGGGGCTACGTGGTGGCGGGGCGGGGCGGTGCACAGGGAGGCCTGGCGGGGCAGCAGGTGGAGGCAGCTGGGCTTGGGGTTGGAGTTGATGTCCAGCTGCTGAGGGTGGGGCTGTGGGTGGGGGTGGAGCGGGGGAGGGGTGTGGGCGGACCAGCGTGGGCGGGGCAAGGGGGCGGGGCCAGGGGACACCGACTCGGCACGGCCCCCAAGCGTGGGTGGTGGTGCTCGGGCGGAGGGGCGCTGGTGGTGGTAGTGGTGATGGGAGGGCGGCTGTGGAGGGCAGGGAACGGAGGAGGAGGAGGAGGAGGTGAAGAAGGGGGAGGAGGAGAAGGAGGAGAAGGAGGAGGAGTAAGGGTAGGGCGGAGGGGGCCTCTCCTCCTCCTGCTCCTCAGGGGAGGAGGGGTAGACATAGAAGCAGGAGTCCGCCTCCTCCGAGCTGCAAGGATAAACATCGTCAGTGTTCAAGAGCTTCAGTCTCAAAAAGTACGTTCAACGGGTCGGGTTAGTGTGTTGGTTCCACTTGGGGGGTGAGGGTGGGGGGAGGATACACCACTCAGACACCACCCAGTTAGGGGGGGGGGGGCTGTTATACCCAGAGAGGGTCTACAGTATATTTAGAGCATCACAAACATAAAAGTGTCACCTAGTGGTCCACTGCAGTGTCGTGTGGCTATGAGCCGAGAAGCTTCTAATGATGCTGCTGCTGATGCTGATGGTGGTGGTGGTGGTGGTGGTGGTGGTGGTGATGGAGAGACACATCAGGAGTTCATGCACATGCAGCAACATCCCAGCATCGCCGCAAACTCCTCGTGAACTGTGGCTGAACCCCGCCTTCCTCACCACCCCACACCCCCCTTCTCCCCGTGGATGACAGAGAGACAGACAAGGAACTTTTTTCCTGCGCTTTGCACAAAAAAAGAACAACGCTCCGTCGGAAAAAAACGTCGCCATCCACGCAATTTACGCTCCGACATCTGATGGTTCATCCACACACACACACACACACACACACACACACACACACACACACACACACACACACACACACCACACGCACACACACGCACGCATGCACGCACACATGCACGCACACACACACACATGCACGCACGTACGCGTGCACGCACACACGTACAGAAATAACAAGCGCAGCCACATCTAAGGAGACGTGAGGAGCTACACGGTGAAGAGACATCATCTGGGGATCGCAGGCGGTGGCGGCTTTGGATGGGTTGGGGGGGGCGGGGTTAGGGGGGTGGGTTAGGGTGGGGGCGCGGGGGGTGGGGAGGGATTTGAACCGACATCGTGTCAGGGGAGAGGGGAGGGGGGCGGGGCAACAGGGGACAGTGGGCGGGGCAGTGGGTGCTGTGGGGGAGGGCCCCTAAGGCGGTGAAAGCCTTACCTGCTAGCGGGGAGCAGGGTGGTGGGGGAGGGGGGCGCGGCTCCGTAGCCCACCGGGGACTCGGGCGCGAGCGGGTCATAGGACGGGGCGGGGGACTGCGCCACACCAGGGGGCGCCGACGTGGCGTTGCGAGCCGCGCCGGATGAGGAGGAGGAGGAGGAGCCTCTGCGTGACACCCACGAGGTGTCCATCACCCTGACACCCATGCTGCAGTAAGGGGGAGGAGGAGGAGGAGGAGGAGGATGAGGAGGAGGGGGTACAGAGATGCACAAGCCAATCAAAGTCAAGGGTGGTGGGAGGAGGCAGAGGAGTAGGAGGGGGAGGAGGAGGGAGGGGAAGGAGGAGGAGGAGGGGTGGGAAACCTGGAGATCAGGTTCTGGAGCCAAGAGGACACCACGCCCCCAAAAGCAGGTCTCACCCTTGCTGTCTCTCTCACAGGAGGCAGCAGTCGTTAGCGCTTGACCTCTGAACCCCAGAGCAGCACCGCACACATTAAAATTGAAATTTTCAAGTGACAGCTTTTAGATCACACAAAAAAGGAAAAAGCATGGGTTCATGTCCTCTGCAGCAAAAACAATGGAGGGTGGGGGGGGGGTATTAATGGATTAATTAACTGATTAATTAACGGATTAAATGAAGCACTCAAACATAAGAATGCAAACATTCTTATGTTTGCATTCGTTATGGAGGGACTTTGAACGAAATCCCAACGCAAACAACGCTAACAATGAAAACAATGACACCATGCTTCACGATTAGACAATGTAATCAAGACGACAACTCAATGCCAATCACACTCTGGTTTTGGGAAACTACAAGTCAAAGTACTCCACAAAACTTCAAAAAACCAGTCCGCCCGGTGGTGTCCGAGACAACGGCTGTCACTCAGACGCCGTCTCAACGAAAACACAGAGAAAGGCGGCCATTGTTCGGTCGGTCGCAATTTGGGTGGAGGTGGGTGGAGTTGGGTGGAGTTGAAACCGGTGCTCCTCACCGGAAGACCAAATAAACACACAACGCAACATGCGTGCCACGACAGGATAGAAGGGGGTGGGGATGTTGGGTGGGGGTGAGAGGGGTGAGAGAGGGGTGAGAGGGGGGGTGGTAGGGGTAAGAGGGGGTCTCGGGATGGGTGTGGGAGCCGAGGGTGAGGGTGAGGTGAGAGGTTAAAGGTTAAGGGTACCGTACCTTTGTATCTTCCTAATGCTGGCGTTCGGCAGCGGGGTTAGACACACAGAGAGGGACAATTGTAACAAAACCCTGCTTGCTGCGGTCGAGCCATCGTTCTAAATATGTCATATCAAAACATTTATTGAGACGACAAGAACAAAACATGACTGAATGCCAGATCTGTTTCATTGTCTTTTGTATTTGTATGGGTTTCCTCGAGAGAGGTAACGAGAACATTTTGTTGTGTTTGAAATCATAACTTGATATCAATCTGATGTATTAACCCCAGGTCGGGCTGTTTAGAATGGTATTTTGAATTCATAAGCATGTACTGTATAACAACACTGCGTAAAAGTCCAGCTCATGCATCACAATATGATGTAGCAAACACTCGGCTCTACACTGCTGGGCTCCTCCAACACAGAGGACACAGGAAGTTGTTATATAAACTGGTTTATTGCAAAGTTGTAGTTGTTTTTATAGACAGAGCTGTATTTATAGACATGTCAGAGCTCTCCCTCCCTCTCCCTCTCTCTCTCTCTCTCTCTCTCTCTGATTGGCCAATGCACCACAGGTGGGCAGCCTCACCCAGCAGCCCCCATGACTCTATCTATCAGCCTGACTTGGGCCAGGTGAGGCGGCTTAAACCAGCCACCAGCCACGATACACACACACACCACACACACACACACACACACACACACACACACACACACACACACACACACACACACACACACACACACACACACACACACAACCACACACACACAACCACACACACACACAACCACACCACAACTACATTTCCCAAGTGCCCCAGCCCTAGAACGCCGAACCACCAGCCCACCGCGCTGCTGCATGCCACTTCACACCCCGACCACGGTGGGAGTTCGCCGGAGGGGCTGCATGTGGAGGAGGTGCGTTACGGGGAGTTTCCCTGACAGGAGGAGGGGTGCGGGAGGAGGGGAGGAGGGGAGGAGGGGTGAGGGAGCAGGGGAGGAGGCGGGAGCGCTTCGAGGGCGAAGTGATGAAACGCGATGCTGTCCGGCGGCGCCGTCAGACACACGCCTCGCATGCGCAGAGCTCCGTTTAGCACTTAATTAGGTCAACGAAACTCCCGCTCTCCGAGGATCAGACCGATCCAACACTCCGAAAATATATCTCCGGAAAGGAGCTTCCATCGGCAGCCTTGTAGCACAGCGAGGAATG
>PIJE02000062.1:643922-646422 GCA_002895965.2 Coryphaenoides rupestris | reverse complement strand
GAGATACCTTGCGAACGCCCAGTGACAGAGCAGAAGGAATGATGGTAGTTCAACCTCCACCTTGAACAGAACCACCTGGCTGCCTGGCCGGCTAGGCAGCCTTCTTCAGTGTCCTTGCAGGAAAATCGAATTCGGCACGAATGGGCCATGGCTTGTGACCGAAACAAATACGGGAGGAGAAAAAGGACGACTTGCTGGAGAACAGCGGGTGTGGAAACATCATTAGATGAACAGAGCTCACGCTGTGTGCAGAGGAGGCTGAAGCTACTGCAGATATGTGGTACCAGCGTTGCGTTTCGGGAAGCCCAGACAGGCAATTTATTTCTCAGTGTACTGCTTTTGCGTTCAAAGCGCCCTGATGCCAGTGATAGCAACAGAGAAACAACCACCACACATTTAGTGTTCTTTGTCTGTTTGAAAGTTGAGCAGTAACTCAAAGCTTCAGTCCTCTCAACAGGACTCCATCTTGACAACATGGCATTTTTGGCCTTTTGTAGGCTTTGGGTACTTTCAGAGAGCTGCTTAGGGTCTTCCTCAAACTTCTACACAGTGAGAAGAATTAAGTTTCTCTTGCTGAAGTTACTCTTGCTGCGGGAGTCAGCAAAACTACAGAACTTCAGGAGAAAAACGGCTACTGGAACTTGAGAGGCTTTCAAGAGGCCAGAGACCTTGAGACGGATACGGAATTAAAGGGAGACGTTGGGATACACATATAATACACGTCTTGACTCATCTGTGTCGGGAACAAGGACTTGTTCAACCCCGAGCTTCAGACAGTCCTCACATGGTTCCACGTGTCAGCTGAAGAGGGTGATGAACTCTGAGGGCAGATCGGTTTTGTCTGCTGTGTCTGCTGGAGGAATCTGACCTCACAACATCTCTTCAGGGACCGCCACACACAAACACACACACACACACACACACACACACACACACCACACCTTCTCCTTCACGGTACCTCTGCCCCGCTGATAGCCCACCTGGTTCCGGACCCCCTGCTGGTCGTGCCCTGTTCCAGTCCTATGTATTCCCCAAGCCCTGTGTCCGCATTCCCCGTCTCATTGGACTTAACCATCCCGTTTTGTGCTTGATTCCCTGTTGGGCTCCTCACACACCCACTACAGATCAACCAATTCATTAACCACGTGTCAGTCACTCCAGCCAGTCAATCAATCCATCTGTCAATCAACGAGTCTATCATAGCTCTTTCCACCGTGGTCATCATGAACCTATTGGACCCTCTTCCTCCTCCACCTCCACCTCCACCTCCACCCAGCCGGGCCGGACAATCCATCACATCACATCACTCGCTTCCCCGGGAGTTGCTTCTGATTAACAAGTGCCGTGACATCATTTAAGTCAAGTATGGCCTTTTTTTATCGCGAAAAAGTCTGGGTGGTCCTCACAGGCACAGCGGGGGTCTGATAATAACACATCTCTCCTCCATCGACGGCTCTCCAGGCAGACCGGGACTTGAATCACCTCCCCCTTCAACTTCTGATCAAATTCTGCTCCACAAGGTCCGGTCTGAGCGCGGTGTCTGTCCACCAACCCGCTTTATAATGATCCACCTTTTACATCGCCCTGCCCCGCTAGACTCTCTGTCCTCATTATCCTACTCTATTCCCTCTCTCTCCTCTCTCTCTCTATCTCCCTCTCTCTCTCAGTCTCTCTCTTCCTCCCTCTCTCCCCCTCTCTCTCTCTTTTTCTCTCTCTCTTTCTCGGTCTCTCTGCCTCTCCGGTAACTCTCTCTCTCTCTCTGTCTCTGTCTCTCTCTTCCTCTCTCTCAGTCTCTCTCTCTCCCAGTCTCTCTCGCTCTCTTGTCTTGTTAAAACTCTATCCTGTTGTCAAGCTTCCTGAAACTTCGGTCGGTAACCCTGACCACCTTGTCATCCGTCCTCTCTCACTCTATCTCTCTCAATGTCTCTCTCTCTCGCTCTCTCCAATCACCTTTAATTGCCTTTTCCGTCTGTCCTTCTGCCTGTCCTTCTGTCTGACCGTCCTTCAACAACCATTTCCCATTCGGGGGCCAAGTGCTGAACTTAAATTCTGATTTACGGCGAGCTTTTATCTGTATTAATCGCGGCTCCCCGCAAACAACCCACAGTTTCTCTTTTTATTCAGGCCTGATTTAGTGACTACTAAGTCATCACGACTCCTCCTCCTCCTCCTCCACCTCCACCACCTCCTCGTCGATTCCCTCTTCGACGGCGAGACTCAGAGTTTTGGGGCCGTTAATTTTTTAGCGCTCACCCCTCGAGTGTTGATCGCGGCGCCAAAGCAAGACACCATTTGCAGAATAAGAAAAAGAACAGGAACAAGGAGCTGCCATCTGAGAGCTGAGAGCTGCTAACAGGATCTGGCGTGCGGACAAACATGCTCTCCTCTCCTCCAAGGCAACCATCCAGCCTCTGAGAGTGGATCTGTTGAGGCCTCCAAGATGAGCCATAGGTCCGGTGTGGCGCTATGGAAATCACGGAGATGGAGTATGAGAGCTAGA
>PIJE02000062.1:631422-638922 GCA_002895965.2 Coryphaenoides rupestris | reverse complement strand
ATTTAGCTCTGCAAAGTCGAATATATTTAGGATACAACTCTCAGAAACCAGAGACAGTTCGGCCTATTGCAGGATGGTCCAATAGGGTTGCAGCTTTGCAGACAGGATCAATGCTCGGTCTTTGGTGGCAGGTGTAATATATGACCCGATCAACAGCATCATCGGTTGGTGTTTGATAGGACACTATAGACACTGCAATGCAGATCTGACCAGGATACACATGTACACACAGACAGACAACTCAGGTGTTCTTACCTGTAGAAGATCTTCACTTAATACTTCAGTTTTTTCAGCCCTGAGGAGGAAATAAGCAGAGAAAAGAAAGACAGAATGGGTTAGCAAAGCAGTCAGACGAGCAACATTAAGTCTGTTGTAACTGCGGTGAGCTTTGGTTAATGCAGAGATTGATTTAGCTGTTTATATACCTCGGGGGTAGTCTGTTATAATTGGAATGGTTTATTGCGCTATCTCTTGGGAACTGCAAATAATGTGTGTTCAGAAACATAAGAAGCACAACAGTTAAGTGTTTTCCATGCGCTTATTAAAATGTACGTTTACGATTGTGCGCCGAGGGGACCGGATAAACGAGTATATTTATTTATTCCGGGTGAATTTGGGACACAGTGGCTCTCGTAACTCGTAACGCTGCCCTGAGCAGAGTTGCTATCCACAACCAAATAGAATGTCAATCAATGTCAATGAAAGCATACAGGCTCATCTGAAATACTGATAATTGGTAATATAATATTTAATCATTTAATGATTTCACCAATCTAGAATTGGTGAAATCATGTCAATCACATTATATTTCTGTGTGTGCATGTGGGTGTGTGCATGTGTGTGTGCATGTGTCTGTGTGTGTGTGTGTGTGTGTGTGTGTGTGTGTGTGCATGTGTGTGTGCTTCAAGGTGTTCGCTACGTTTACGGCCATTGATTCCTCTCTGAGTTCGTCACGGGCCTGGAGGGATGGGCCTCCTGCACAGCTAGCCAGTCATGAATAACTCACTCAACATTCCCCTAACCGCCATGAATTCACCGACCATACGCGCTACAAAACCGTCATATACCATCATACTCCAAGGTACACCATCATACATCATCATACACTCTCATACAGAATCACAGAGTAAAAGGCAGCAGTATAACTATACAGTACAATGGAATGCTTACTCCCCATTCACCCCTGCAGTATTCTTCTAAACATAAATTCTAAAACAACTCTAAACCATTAGTAATAGTACCTAATAAGTACAGTAAAAAGTAGAAAGTGACAAGTAAAGTAGCAATAGCAAAATGTTAGTGCAGAAATGTAATAAAAGTGTCCGCGTGCAGTACAGTAATATTCTTATACGAGCATACTAGTAGATAGTAGCAGCAACATGTGATGATAAAGTATAATGATGAAGGATAATACGGTGACATGACATTACCACGAACGACATTTGAAAACATTATCTTTTGCTGACATTTAACTTGCACTTTCTGGCATTGTTGAACCGTCACCTCGCCGGATTAAGCATCTATTTCACGGGAGACAGAGTCCTGGACAAGACAGCCAGCAGTGGATGAAAACACAACACTACATCAGAGACAGCAGCAGAGACCTTAAAACACAAACACAAGACACAAACTGGGCACAGCTACAGGACAGGACACGACACAGCAACAGATCACCGCCAGCTCAGCGGGTTCAGGGTGCGAGGCAGCAACACATCGTTTGTCACCGACTGCCTTGTCGTACATTCACTTCCTTCGCAGACAAACTCATTCCAGCGGGAGCCATCTGCGGCCAGAAAGCTGAAGAAGACCCTCGTTGTTTTAACGCCTTAAACAACACAACCCCCCCCCCCCCCCCCGTCACGCTCCAGGGAGAGAGACGCCCTGACCAAGTGACACATGAGAGGATTAAGGGGAACTGGGGAGGGAGTTTCCCCTGTAAGCTGAAGCGACCCCACAGACACTGGAAACTGTAGCATGTCCTCTCACACGGTAATCGGACGCATGATTTACTACTCTTGACACGACGGTGCCAACAAGGCCCACGCTATCTGACAGCAGCCAGGGACATTTGGATTGAGTTCTGTCTAAAACATCTTTGGTAAACTTTGGTGTCTTTGAAAGACGAAAAGGAAACTAGTTTGCCACACTCCAGTAACACAGAGGGGAGTTTATGAGATGACCTCACTGATGACCTCACTGATGACCTCTCTGATGACCTCTCTGATGACCTCTCTGATGACCTCAGGGGATTGGAAGCTCAACGCTGACCTCAGTGGAGAACAAATCCTTTCAGGTTTCATAACCTGAACCATCGTTAAAAAAATATTGCTCCACAAGCAATATTCCCATTGAGATATCTCTCTCTCTCGCTCTCTCTCACTCACAGTCGCTCACACACTATCTCTCTCTCACTCTCTCTCTCTCTCTCAGTCTCTCACACTCTCTCTCTCACAACAAAATATAGTACATAACATAACATGTAACATCTATATACGTATACGATCTCTTAGATTTGGTTGAACAAAGGTTTAAACAATAACACACAATAATACAAATCTAGAAATCTACAACCCACAGTACATATTATGTACACAATACGTGACTGCACGCCACACAGTAAACAAACAAACAAACCACAAACGATTCAGACTAAACAACAGCGGAGGTGGCGAATCAGTGGCTTGCCGAGAACGTTTTAGCACCGTCAAAAACTGACAGCACGACAACTCGACCCATCGCACAAAAAACAACGCAACTCGCAAAGTCAACTCCTTCCAGAAGAATCTAGAGCCACCCGGCGAGGACCAGAGAGACAGAAGAAGAAGAAGAAGAAGAAGAAGGGGCCTGCTTCCTGCACCACCCGAACCCAGCCTGGTGGTGCAGGTGGTGGTGGAGGTCCTGGTGGTCGTGGTGGCAGAGCCGTGCTTTACCTGCGCGAGGAGGCTCTGCTGCGGCTGATCTGCAGCTTTCTCCTCCACATGCCCCCTGCTGCTGCTGCTGCTGCTGGTGGTGGTGGTGGTGGTAGGAGGAGGAGGAGACCCGACCGACTGGCCTTCAGACAGTCAGACAGTCAGACAGTCAGGGGGGAGCAGGGAGCAGTCAGGGAGAGAGACAGGGGGAGGAGGAGGAAGAGGAGGAGGGGAGAGAGAGAGACATAGAGGGAGAGAGAGGGTGGGAGGGAGAGAGAGAGAGAGAATGACACATGAAGAGAGAGAGGAGAGAGAGAGAGAGAGAGAGAGAAGAGAGAGAGAGAGAGAGAGAGAGAGAGAAGAGAGAGAGAAGAGAGAGAGAGAAGGGAGCGAGCAAGAGAGAGAATGAGACGACTAGAGAAACTGAGAGAGGAGAGTAGAGAGAGCGAGAGCGAGAGTGAGAGCGAGAGATATAGAGAGAGAGAGAGAGAGAGAGCGAAGGAGGAGGGAGGGAGAGAGAGAAACCAGGTGGAAGGGGGGGGGGGGGGGGTATTATAAAAACTAAGACTGGCTGATCAGGTCCTTTCACTCTTGTACTCCTGGGCCTTAAGTGTTGACACCTCAGCTCCCCGTGACTGATGCTCATATTTACAGCTGATTGGTCCGACGTGACCAGCCTCACTGACAGGTACACACACACACACACACACACACACACACACACACACACACACACACACACACACACATAGATCACTGTAGGTGCTATACACACACACGCGCACACACGCCCAGATACACATGCCTAGATCACTATAGGTGCTGTACACATGCGCACACACACAGACATGCACGCACATACACACATGCACACCCATGCAGATACACACACACACACTCAAGCACACATGCATGCTCATGCACGTGCACACACACACTGACACACACGCACACACACACATATGCACGCTCATGCACACTCATGCACGTACACATACTCACGCAGACATTCACATAAACGCATGCACACGCACACATGCATGCACACTCACACAGACAAGCACACACACACACACACACACACGCCTAGATCACTGTAGGTGCTGTACACATGCACACACACAGACACACACACACACACACACATGCACGCTCATGCACACTCATGCAGGTACACACACTCACGCACACATTCACATAAACACATCAATCAATCAATCAAACAATCAATCAATCAGGTCGTCCACAGACGGGCCTCCCATCTTTGTCTCCAGTCATCCCGGTCCTCCATACACATGGCGATCTCTCCAGTAGTTTCCACGTCCGCATCCTTCTTCAATATATCCACGAATGTTTTTGTGGAACCACCCCGCGACCTGCTTCCTCGCCATGGGGATGGCTCCCATAGCACCAGCTTGCTGGCCGGAAGCTCGCGGTGTCTGTGACTGTGACCAGCCAGCCTCATTCTCCTCGCTTCCGACTGATGTTTAGTGCTGCACGCAACATTCTGGTGTAGCACCCGTCCAGAGACTTCTGCAGGGCGTTCTTTAGGGTCCAGCATTCACTGCCAAACACATTCATAAACACATGCACACGCACGCACACACACACACACACACAGGCATGTAGACAGAGTACCCACTTAGATTTTACATTATAGAAGACCTGAAGCCATCTAAATATAGATAGATAGAATATAGACGCACATCAGATGCAGGGTGATCAGTAGAACCATTCTGGTGATCTGAGCATCGGAGTTTGCGTAGTCATGTCTCCTAATGACCAGCAGGGGGCAACTACCAATAGAGTATCCTGTCCACACCTTTGACTGGATGGAATCACTGCTCTATAAACTAAAACCACGACCACTATATTAACAGAAGTATAAAAACGATTGCTGTTCGATTGCTGTCGATCGGGTCAACTCACTCACGGATCAAAAGGACGTTACCCTGGTCATGTGGGTGAGGATTCTCTCCACAGAAATGTAGAATGAAGAGTAAACACAGGGGGGGGGGGGGGTTCCACCCACCCAGAACACCATTACAGTGCAACCTCCACTCCACCCCTCAACAGACCCCCAGAACATAAATCATGGATCTGCTGTCTCGGTACGTCGCGATACGTCGGCCGCTAATGGTTCTGGTAAATGAAACGGAGGCGACATTAGCCGAGCGAGGGATAATTTGCCCGTGTGCTTACTCGGCTATGAAGGCGCCGGTGAAAGCCGGGGTCCATTAGGAGGACAGGGCCGGTACCGCGGGCTCTGGGAACGGGGACCCGGGCACCCAAGGCAGTCAGGGAGGCGGTGGTTGTCACAAGATGTTGTCAGAGTGAAGTATTGGTACTTCAGTACGGCATGAATAAATAGTATGGTTATGAACGACCGACAGTGAGCAGTTTGGAGGGAGTTTGAAGAGCAGCGAGGGAGAGAGAGCATGGAAGAGCTGATGATGAAATCTCTCTCTCTCTCTCTCTCTCTCTCTCTCTCTCTCTCTCTCTCTCTCTCTCTCTCTCTCTCTCTCTCTCTCTCTCTCTCTCTCTCTCTCTCTCTCTCTCTCTCTCTCTCTCTCTCTCTCTCTCTCTCTCTCTCTCTCTCTCTCTCTCTCTCTTTCCCTCAGCCTATTGTGTGTGTTAATGGAACAGCAAGGGTAAGTAGGACGGCCTTCCGGGCCTGCAGAGAGTGGAGTGGAGTGGGTGGGTGGAGCAGCTGCCAATCAAATAGCTCCACAGCTCAGCTCAGCCCCGCCCCATCCATCAACAGCCTCTGACGTCACACAAGGGTTTCCCACACAGGCAGAGAGACATAGAGAGATAGCGGGCGAGAGAGAGAGAGAGAGAGAGAGAGAGAGAGAGAGAGAGAGAGAGAGAGAGAGAGAGAGAGAGAGAGAGAGAGAAATAGAGAGTGAGATATAGAGTGAACGAGAGAGAGAGAGAGAGAGAGAGAGGGAAAGATAGAGAGAGGTGAGATATAGATCTCTGGTGCTGAAATGATCAACCAAATGGTCAATGACTGTCTAAAATACAAAACATATCAACCATCTGCTTCATAGGCTTCAGAAATTACACATGTGGTTGATTCTCTGTTTCAGATTACACAATATATATATATATATACTGTAATAATGTGTTGACTAAACCCAGTGTTCCCAGTGGGTCCCACAACACCTCACATCACAGTTGGGGGGGGAGTGTGGGGGGGGGGTCTGTCTTTTAAAACCACCCATTAAAATGCTGCTCACTCCCAAAAGAAACTGCAGACAAGGTCAAAGTCTTTCAGAGGTTTGGCATTTCACAAGGAGTCCTAAATCCCCTCTGCTCTGCTTTTCTCCAGCACGCAACCATAAAAAAGTACTGAGCACTGACTCACGCCAGCCAGACTCACCGGGAGAGAGGAACGCCAGCCCTGTGTGGCTGCCAACAACGCAAACAAAACGTGCAAAAAAAGAAGAAAAGAAAAGTAATTTGTTTAAAAAGAAAATAATATCAATTATATATCTTATATTATATAGCGATATTCGTCATGTGCGATACTACTTCTCACTACTACTTGTCAATACCATTGGCAACTTGTTTTGTTTACTGAATATCTTACCTATATTTTTCCTTATTCACTGTAAATGTTCATTATTCTATTGCTATGCTTATATTATGCTTATGGTATTTTGAGCAACCTCTGGCACACGAATTTCCTTCGGGATTGAGTTCTATCTTATCTTATCTTACCTTGTCTTATCTTACAAAAATAAAGACATATGGTTCAGGGTTCAAAAGATCTCATAGTTTACATTACAAATGTTTTGGGCAAGGCTCGTGATAGAATATCTGCATGTGGGATGGAACCATGTATGAGAAGATGTGATGAGAGATGACTTATACACGTTCTTGGACAGATGTGAACGAAGTGATTCATTGATGACCGCAGCATCTGTCGCCGTGGTCACAAGTCTTTGTCTTACCCAAGTGGCCTGAACGATGCTCGACTACTGGCGGCTAGGTGGGTCGCCCTGAGACTGGAATGAAGCTGTTTCTTCCAGAGCCTCGTTGATTTAAATGGATTGCATTTATATCGCACTTTTATCCAAAGCGCTTTACATTATTGCCTCACATTCACCCATTCATACACCGACGGTGGTGGTGTCAACCATGCAAGGTAACAACCAACACATCGGGAGCAGTTAGGGTTAGGTGGTGTCTTGCTCAGGGACACCTCGAGGAGGAGCAGGTAGGGTTAGGTGGTGTCTTGCTCAGGGACACCTCCACACTTAGCTAGGAGGAGAGGTAGGGTTGGCTTGCTGTGTTTGGGACTCAGGGACACCTCCACACTTAGCTAGGAGGAGCAGGTAGGGTGACCAAAGGTCCCCACAGATCATATCTTGCATGGAGGGACTGACTGGAGAGACCGGAGGCAAGAGTGACCAAACACACAGGATTCCAGCGCTCTCTCCCTCCAAACACTCCAACTCAGGCTTGGTGCAAAGGAAGGCCGTCCCACATCAACCCTCTGTCTGCCCCTTTTATGCCTTCCCTGCTCCCCAGGGTCCTAAAGGCATACCGGCTACACTCTGTTATGGTAACTTCCATGTAATCT
>PIJE02000062.1:628449-631390 GCA_002895965.2 Coryphaenoides rupestris | reverse complement strand
CTCTGTAAAAATGAGATTGCATAGTGTGTGTGTGTGTGTGTGTGTGTCTGTAGTGTCGAGTGTGTGTGTGTGTGTGTGTGTGTGTAACACTGGTCAATTAAAGACTCAAGTAGTGTGTGTGTGTGTGTAACACTGGTCAATTAAAGACTCAAGTAGTGTGTGTGTGTGTGTGTAACACTGGTCAATTAAAGACTCAAGTAGTGTGTGTGTGTGTGTAACACTGGTCAATTAAAGACTCAAGTAGTGTGTGTGTGTGTAACACTGGTCAATTAAAGACTCAAGTAGTGTGTGTGTGTGTGTAACACTGGTCAATTAAAGACTCAAGTAGTGTGTGTGTGTGTGTAACACTGGTCAATTAAAGACTCAAGTAGTGTGTGTGTGTGTGTAACACTGGTCAATTAAAGACTCAAGTAGTGTGTGTGTGTGTGTAACACTGGTCAATTAAAGACTCAAGTAGTGTGTGTGTGTGTGTGTAACACTGGTCAATTAAAGACTCAAGTAGTGTGTGTGTGTGTGTAACACTGGTCAGTTCTGAATAGGTACACTGGAGATTACCTGTGTGTGTGTGTGACGTGTTTGTGAGACGTGTGTGTGATGTGTGTATGCACAAAAGAGACTCGTTATCGTTGTGGAATGGATTTGGTTTCTATGCTGTCATACGTACGCAGTACAAAGTGTTTAATTCCAAGTAAATACTTGGACACTTGGATAGTGGACTATATCGTCACACACCCATGTGTTTAGACAATACTGTCTCTGTCGACAGCAAGATACACAAACAAATCCATGTGCTGTTAAATATATATGATGATAAGCACACTTTTATAACAACATTTGAACAACAGGATGCAAATCTCACTCGTTGGGCGTGTCTGAGGAAGATCTGATCTCTGACCTATGTGTGTGTGTGTGTGTGCATGTGTTTGTGTGTGTATGCATCGAGTTTGCAATCGCCGTGATGCAGTACACATCCTCAACGATGTGGGCTTCATCGATCTACATTAGGGGCAGGGCGGCAGTAGCTCAGAAGCTAAGAGCAGTTGTCTGGCAACAGGAAGGTCGCTGGTTCGATCCCCGGGCTCCTCCCCTCCTAGCTAAGTGTGGAGGTGTCCCTGAGCAAGACACCACCTAACCCTACCTGCTCCTGACGTGTTGGTTGTTACCTTGTATGGTTGGCACCGTTGTCGGTGTACGAATAGGTGAATGTGAGGCAACTGAAAAGCGCTTTGGATAAAATCGCTATACAAATGCAATCCATTTACCATTACATTCGTGACAATGTAAGATAACTTTACGAATACTACGAACTCCCCTGCCGGATCTAAATTCACCGTGCATACACTGTACTTTTTAGTACAGGGGTCCTGATCGTACCCACGAGAACTTACCCTTACATTGCACGGGCCATATTTTTAGCCGCTGTTGAAAAATGTATAAAGCGCCAAAGACAGTGTATGGATCATTAATGTTTCAGTGCCGCCACACACACTTCTCCCTGTCGGACGGCTTCTGTGCGCTTCTGTTCTGAGACTCTGAGGTGCAGTTGGGACTTAGTAAATCGGGGTGGCTGTAGCTCAGGAGGTAAGAGCGGTTGTCTGGCAGGAAGGTTGCTGGTTCGATCCCCAGGCTCCGCCTAGCTCAGTGTTGAGGTGTCCCTGAGCAAGACACCACCTAACCCTAACTGCTCCCGATGTGTTGGTTGTTACCTTGCATGGTTGACACCACCGCGTCGGAGAGAAGAGAGAGAGAGAGAGAGAGAGAGAAATAGAGAGTGAGATATAGAGTGAACGAGAGAGAGAGAGAGAGAGAGAGAGAGAGAGAGATAGAGAGAGAGAGAGGGTGGTGTCAACCATGCAAGGTAACAACCAACACATCGGGAGCAGTTAGGGTTAGGTGGTGTCTTGCTCAGGGACACCTCAACACTGAGCTAGGCGGAGCCTGGGGATCGAACCAGCAACCTTCCTGCCAGACAACCGCTCTTACCTCCTGAGCTACAGCCACCCCGATTTACTAAGTCCCAACTGCACCTCAGAGTCTCAGAACAGAAGCGCACAGAAGCCGTCCGACAGGGAGAAGTGTGTGTGGCGGCACTGAAACATTAATGATCCATACACTGTCTTTGGCGCTTTATACATTTTTCAACAGCGGCTAAAAATATGGCCCGTGCAATGTAAGGGTAAGTTCTCGTGGGTACGATCAGGACCCCTGTACTAAAAAGTACAGTGTATGCACGGTGAATTTAGATCCGGCAGGGGAGTTCGTAGTATTCGTAAAGTTATCTTACATTGTCACGAATGTAATGGTAAATGGATTGCATTTGTATAGCGATTTTATCCAAAGCGCTTTTCAGTTGCCTCACATTCACCTATTCGTACACCGACAACGGTGCCAACCATACAAGGTAACAACCAACACGTCAGGAGCAGGTAGGGTTAGGTGGTGTCTTGATCAGGGACACCTCCACACTTAGCTAGGAGGAGGAGGAGCCCGGGGATCTAACCAGCGACCTTCCTGTTGCCAGACAACTGCTCTTAGCTTCTGAGCTACTGCCGCCCTGCCCCTAATGTAGATCGATGAAGCCCACATCGTTGAGGATGTGTACTGCATCACGGCGATTGCAAACTCGATGCATACACACACAAACACATGCACACACACACACACACATAGGTCAGAGATCAGATCTTCCTCAGACACGCCCAACGAGTGAGATTTGCATCCTGTTGTTCAAATGTTGTTATAAAAGTGTGCTTATCATCATATATATTTAACAGCACATGGATTTGTTTGTGTATCTTGCTGTCGACAGAGACAGTATTGTCTAAACACATGGGTGTGTGACGATATAGTCCACTATCCAAGTGTCCAAGTATTTACTTGGAATTAAACACTTTGTACTGCGTACGTATGACAGCATAGAAACCAAATCCATTCCACAACG
>PIJE02000062.1:618449-620949 GCA_002895965.2 Coryphaenoides rupestris | reverse complement strand
CAAACACGCTGAGGTGAGACATAATTATAGTCACGTAATGTGGAAAGAGCATCGACAAATGATTTACAACAGTTATTACAAATGAGAGTTGTTGTTGTTGATCGACGTGGTGCATTGGTCGAATTTAAATGTAGGGCATTTAGCAGACACTTTTGGCCAAAACGACTGACAATAAGTACATTTGTCCAAAGAGAGTGAAACAACAAGATATCATATAGCATTGTTTGGCATATTATTTTGCATTGTTTAGCATATTGTATGTTCTTAGATGTTGGTAATGCACTCAGAATGGCACTTCTGCTCTTATCCCGGCTCGCAATTATGAAACTCATTCTATTATCCTTGCAACTATGAATGCTTGAAACCTGCTCTGTTCTTATCTTTGTGGACCACAGTGATATATTGCTGTCTCTCTTTCAACAAATGCACTCATTATAAGTCGCTTTGGATAAAAGCGTCAAATGCCAAATGCCCTAAATGTGAATGTAAATGTAAATGTATATTGCTGACAGTAAGATTTGAACAGAACAAGTTTCAAGCGCTCATAATTGCAAGGTTGACCCCAAGTCAGCAAAAGACTGCAACCAACCCTCGAAACTCGCCTGTTACGTGCCCGTGCATCATTTGCAACAAAATGCAACAAAATTGTCGCATGTTCACAACAACAACAACAACAACACCAACAGCCACCGCATTAAAATAGAGCGCGATGAACCAGCATCAGCAGAAGGGTTATTGCCACTGCAGTGATGTCTGTTAGCGGCCTCAGCATCACATGCTCGAGAGAATAAGAGCGAGAGAACAAAAGCGAAGGCGGTCCCCATGTTCTCCTCTCAACACGTTTGGTCGCTTGTAGCATCACCGCGGTGGCGACCTTTGCCCCCCACACCGACGGCAGCTTATCATCACATGTCCAATCGGCTGCCTCAGGGGGGGGGGGGGGGTTGCCACGGCAGCAGGCAGGCAGACCGCACACACACATCCACCCGGAGCGGTGTGTCGACACCAACACACGGCGAGGAGAGAGAGAGAGAGAGAGGGAGGGAGGGAGGGAGGGAGGGAGGGAGGGAAGGAAGGGGAGATAGAGGGGGAGGACAGAGAGGTAAAGGGAGGGAGAGAGAGGAGAAAGTGGAGGAAGAGAGGAGGGAGAGACAGTGAGGTGAGAGAGAGGGAGGGGGAGATAGAGGGGGAGGAAAGAGAAAGTGAGAGAGAGAGAGAAATAAAGGGAAAGAGAAAGAGGAGAGGAAGAGAGAGATGAGGTAGTGAGAGGGAGGGCGAGAGAGAAGTGGGAGAGAGCGGAAGATAGGAGGGAGGGAGGGAGGGAGACAGAGATAGAGGGGGAGGAAGAGGAAGAGAGTGAGAGAGAAAGAGGGGTCTGGTGCCTGAGTCATCACTCCTACCAACTGCAGTCATTCTGATACCGATATTAATAGCTGCTGCTATTATATTATATTTATACACATGATATGTCTCCATTCCCAACGACGATGTGGTCGAGCTCTAGGGCGGGACTTCGCCGCGCTTCAAAACAATATTAAACACATTAAAAACACAACCAAGATGAAACAAGACATCGACATCTCAGTAATGTCCTCCCGCTCAAAATAAGAACGATGCGAATAAGCCACTAAACACACAACAAACAAACAAACAAGCAAACAAACAGAAACAGACATTTTTCATTTCACTGCATATCCTGTATGTGTATGTGACAAATAAACATCTTGAATCTTGAAAAAGAAATATGTGAATATCAATAAGTAGGCCTGGTCTTTGGGGGTTGAGGTGGGGGTTGAGGTGGCGGTGGGGGTTGTGGGGGTGGAGGTGGAGGAGGTATCTATTTCTGACCACCGGTGTACCGGTCGGTGTACCGGTCGGGTACCGGTCGGGTACCGGTCGGGTACCAGGTTGCACCGGGACATCGGCGCAGACGGGAGACAGAGAAACCCACTTAGGGAGTCGCCGAAGTGGGTCAGAACTCCTCCAAGTGTGCCAGAGAGAGACACATCTCCAACCATTAGACACACACCCAGGGAGGGAGGGAGGAGGGAGGGTGGGAGGGAGGGAGAGAGCGAGGGAGGGAGGGAGGGAGAGATGGAGGCAGGGAGGCAGGGAGGGAGCATGGAGGGACATGAGGGAGGGAGGGAGAGAGGGAGGGAGCGAGGGAGGGAGAGAGGGAGGAACGGAGGGAGGGAGAGAGGGAGCAGGGAGGGAGGGAGGGAGAGATGGAGGGAGGGAGGCAGGGAGGGAGCATGGAGGGACATAAGGGAGGGAGGGAGGGAGCGAGGGAGCGAGGGAGGGAGAGAGGGAGGAACGGAGGGAGGGAGAGAGGGAGCAGGGAGGGAGGGAGGGAGAGATGGAGGGAGGGAGGCAGGGAGGGAGCATGGAGGGACATGAGGGAGGGAGGGAGGGACGGAGGGAGGGAGAGAGGGAGCGACGGAGGGACGGAGGGAGCATGGAGGGACATGAGGGAGGGAGAGAGGGAGCAACGGAGGGACGG
>PIJE02000062.1:513449-615949 GCA_002895965.2 Coryphaenoides rupestris | reverse complement strand
GTAAAGCTGCTGGCAGCGAACTAACGAGAGGACAAACTGAGTAAACACAAGCACTCAGCTTGTATTAAATCACTGCTCTCGTGGACACAAAAATCATACAAGGAAGGCACATGGAAGCCAAAATGCACAGCTATAATTTTTTTGTGTTTTTACCGGAATTTGTTACCGGAATTTTGTTCCCAAAATCATTTTTTTCAACCAAAATATATTTTTGTAATCAAAATGTACATTTCATTTTTTTAACCAAATTTCAAATTTCACAGTTGCCGCAAATTTTGTCCATGAATTGGAAAATTAAGACATGTTGAGAATGGACTATCCACCTGGCAAGCAAGCGATGATAAGCATTAGGTGAGGAAAAATAATTGACCAACCAAATCTGTGGCCGATTCAACACAACGTCCTACGATTGGCAGCTCGACCTCATTAGCCTCACTACCATCAAACATCGAGTCATCGAGCGGAAATCCCAAATCGTCGCCATCCCTCGGAGTCAGGACGGAGTCAGGGCGCGTCGGGGCGGAGCTGCATGGCTGACTCAACAGTTACCATGGGAACCCGGCAAAGAAAATAAGGAAGCCAAGACATGGGTACGGCTGCAGTGCTGGTGTTGGTGGAGGTGGTGGTGATGGTGCTGGGGGTGCTGGTGGTGATGGTGATGGTGATGGGGGTGGTGTGGGGTGATGGTGGTGGTGCTGATGGTGGTGGTGCTGGTGATGATGGTGATGCTGATGGATGGTGGTGATGATGATGGTAAAAGCAGAGAGAGAGAGAGAGAGAGAGAGAGAGAGAGAGACCTGATGGGGGATGATCTGTGATTCGTCTCTCGCAAGCCACCACAAATCTTCCCTCTCGCCTATTAGCTGTGTGCTGATTGTTACACCACCCTCCACCCACCCCCCAGACATCACCTTCACCCCCCAGACATCACCCTCAGCCAGACTTATGTGTTGCTGTCCAGAGTTAATGAGCTTTTTTCGTTTTGTTTCCTATTTCACTCAAAAGCTCTCTCTCTCTCTCTCTCTCTCTCTCTCTCTCTCTCTCTCTCTCTCTCTCTCTCTCTCTCTCTCTCTCTTCTCTCTCTTCTCTCTCTCTCTCTTCTCTCTTCTCTCTTCTCTCTCTCTCTCTCCTCCCTCCTCCCTCCCCCCCCTCCAGGCCAGTCCTCTTTCTCTCCCCCTCTCTCTCCCCCTCTGTCTCTTTCGCTCTGTCTCTCTGTCAATGTCTCTGTCTCTCTCCCTCTCCCTCACCTCTGGCCGTGGGCTCACCGCAGCGTAGCGGCGGGGGATAGCGACACCTGAGCCCCGAGGGGAGGGATTAGCTTCCCATTAAACTTTAACCAGGAGGAGGCGTGGCATTGGCGCCAGAGTGACGACAGCACAAGGGGGTGTGGCCCACTCCTGGCCACACCCCTTTAGCAGCTGGAGGGGGAGGGGCCAGGACATAATGGGTAAGGTTACTGGATTGTTTATGCGCCAAATGTCCCGGTGAGAATGGTCAACAGAGCTAAGGCACACGCTACAATAACAATAATCCACATATACAATAAAATGTATTTACAGTATATAGTGCGTTACATAGACACCCACATTGCTTTACAGTGACTAGTAAGTGTGTGTATGTGTATGCGTCCACAACCAGTGAACGCAGGTGAAAAAGCCTAGTTCTCTGTTTGCCATGCCAGTGCAGCATCCAGGTGGGTGGCTTGTTGTTGTCGTTGTTGTTGTTGACGTCATGTGGATTCAAGATTCAAGATTCTTTATTTGTCACATACACATATGAATGTGCTAAAGAATAATATAGATAACACGAATTGGAGGGATCAGAATCAGAATATTTACAATATTTATAATATTTAACAGAAAAAAACTAGCAGGAATGAGAAATATCAAATATAGAAAAAATATAAATTGTGCCGTGTTGTCATACTGTGATGTCAAACGTAACCACCTAACTACTGCTGCTTGTCATGGATCTAATGTGTCACCTCCTCCTCCTCCTCCTCCTCTTCCTCTTCCTCCTCCTCCTGGGTGGGGTGGCGGTTGGCGGGGTCCCTGAAGGACATTCAGCTACTAAAGACGCACGTTTAGCACATTTAGCACGTCTAGTCACTCTCTGGGGAAGCAATCAACCATTGGCTCATCAAGGAGAAATTTTTTGGGGAAAAGCCGGAATGTTTTTTTTCCCTACTACATAGTTTGGCATTGATGTCACGATGATGAGTAATCGTTTCATGTTGAGTTATTCATTAGAACATTGTGAATTCATGTTAGCTTCTTATAGGTTTGGAAATACTCACAGAAACACGGAAAAATCATATTCTTCAACTCTGTCATTTTGACCTGTCTTTTTAAGTGTTTTGTGATGTTAATTGCATGCTTAAAGGAGGCATATTATACCACCAGGTGTGAGTGTGATTAGCCCTTCCAGGCGGTGTCGGAATCTCCGGTTTTTGACATCACAAGTGGGAGTCGTGTCCACCTAGATGTATGGTGTATAGATCAGCCTACCAGTTGCTACTACAGTCCACTGGGTAGTAGGCTGGTAGGCTGATCTATACACCATACATCTAGGTGGACACCACCCCCACATGTGATGGTTAATGGTTCTGTGCCTCGACTATACCGTCCACATACTGTATCTCTGACTGTCTCTCCATCGACGACAACGCTACCAAGCCACACACACACACACACACGTATATACGCCACACTAGTTTTAATCACACACACACACTGCACCCCAGCCTCAGAAAGACTCCCCAGCAGCAGCCAAGCCAGCCATTGTCACTTGCACTCTCATCACCGCTCAGAGAGCCACACGATGGCGTCTCCCTTCGTGAGTCTCGAGCAGCCGTGTGAATAATAGGAATAGTTTCACGCTTCCCCGCCCCCGACGACGACGACGCAAACCCCCACCTCCCTTTCTCCGGAAACATCGGATCCGTCAGCGACAACGGACCGTGATTACAAAGAGCGGGAAGGAGAATCCCAGGGGATGGATAAACAGAGGGGGAGCGAGAGAGAGAGAGAGAGATACAGAGAGAGAGACAGGGAGAGAGACAGAGAGAGATACAGAGAGAGAGACAGGGAGAGAGCGAGAGAGATACAGAGAGAGAGACAGGGAGAGAGAGAGATATACAGAGATACAGAGACGGAGATACAGAGGGAGAGAGAGAAATACAGAGATACAGAGAGAGAGAGAGACAGATACAGAGAGAGAACGAGAGAGTGATAGGGAGAAACAGAAAGAGAGAGAGCGAGAGAGCGATAGAGAGATACAGAGAGAGAGAGAGAGAGAGAGAGAGAGGAGAGGGAATAGATAGTGAGAGAGATATACAGATTGTGTGTGTGTGTGAGAGAGCGGGAGAGAGAGCGAGAGAGAGAGAGATGCCGAGTAAGAGATACATAGAGAGAGAGAGAGAGCGAGAGAGAGAGAGAAAAACAAGAAAGAATCGATCAATTAATGGCGAGTACGTCCAAACGTCCGTAGAAACAGATCCAGAAGATAAGAGCCCTGCGCCTTCATCTTAGCTGTCAAAACAACCCATAATTGCAACCATTCTCCTCCTCCTCCTCCAACCCGAGTGGTGTGTGTGTGATGCAAGCTCGGCTCGGAGTCCGACACTTGGTCCTCCGCCTCTCCATCACGTCCGCACGACGGGGAACAAACATACACTCTCATCAGCACCGATATCACTTCCCCTTTGCAAAGACGACACGCCGTTGGGAGCGCAGTGTTTACGAGTCTGGACGCTAAATCTGCGATCTTCGACCGAGGCTCGCATGGAGCAGCCTTCACCGCGACGTTAAAGGCTAAACGATGCTAAACACACGTGGAACACAACGTTAGCTTGGCGACGACAACGCATATTTCCATATAAGCTGCAAATATAAAAACCCGATATACTGTATATATATTTTGGCACGGAAAAGCTTCGGCAAACAATTCTGCCGTCGTTTCCAATTAGACGCGAGTTAGCAAACTGACTTTTGGTCGACAGATAGAAATGTCAATATATGAGCCGACTGCTAATTGTCATTTTTATCTCTCAGACTCTAACGAGGCCATTCCTGGCATTCAAAGTCGACAAAAAATAAATGAGGCTAATACGGAGCTGCAAAACGATGATATACTCGCGACTTCACAAAAACCAAAATCCTGGCTCGAGTTACACTTAATACAGGATTGTTACCATGTTACTGTTATTAATGAGAAAATAATGTCTTCCCAGTGCATAGACGTGGTGAGCATGGCGGATGGGTGGAGCATTGGAGCTATGATGTGATTTAGAAACACACCAGACGTCTCCACAACACACTGAAGGAGTGAAAGTCTGTGTAGGGTGTGTGCTGTGCTAGTAAACATGTGTGTGTGTGTGTGTGTGTGTGTGTGTGTGTGCTGATGCTATTGCAGTGTACACTTGGGAGTTGTGAATCAGCGAACCTGCTTGCTAGGCTGGCGACGCAAGCTTGGCGTGCAATAATAATAATAAAAATAATCACACGTAAGTCCACACGAGTCCAATCAGTTGGATTTCATGGCCTGCTGACTGACGGAGCCCAGCTCAACAATCGCACGCTATTACAAATATTTAAAAAAGTGCAACAGGCGATATATGTTCACATTTGGTTTAAAGATGAACTCCAAATTGACAGGACATTGACGTATTTATCTTGACGAGTCTTTTTTCACACACCACTGGATCAGAACATCGCAGTAGTTTGTAGTAGTTTGCTGTGTTTCTGCTTTGCGTGTAGACAGCGGTTCAAGTTCAAGTTCATATTTATTATTTGTCCCGGATGGGCAATTTGAGCAGCGGCAAGCATAGAAACACAACACATAACGCAACATAAAAAACATACAATATACGACACAGACAGGACACACAACAGGCAGTTAACGTACACATTGTCCCAAATAAATAAAGTAAAATAAATAAAGTAGCTCCCCGGTAACAGGCTGACAGGCCAACAGTGACAGTGGCAGGGTGTTGGCTACTGTAGACACTACTGGGACAGCGTTGGTTCCTGTGGGGCAGGGAGAGAGGGAGGGAGGGAGGGAGGGGGAGGGAGGGAGGGAGAGAGGGAGGGAGGGAGGGTGGGTTGGGTGGAGGGCCGATGTGTCAGCCCCTCCTCCTCCCACAGTGACCCCGGTTGGCATGGCGACGGAATGAGTGCCTCACCATCACCGGAAGCCCCAGTCACATTACCCGGCGCGCTTTCTCTGAATCATGTGTGAATTCCCTCCCTGTTTTCCCATTTCTTTCCCGTTTCCCAGCGCGGCGAGGAAGAGGAGGAGGAGGAATCGTGATGACGAACGCTCCAGTGAAAGAAGAGGCATGCAGTGATGGCCTACCGCTGTGTGTGTGTGTTGCTCGCTGCTGTGATTCCCTGGCAACAACGTTTCCTGCCTCTCCGCGCTGTCTCTGTATGCACATTAACATGCGTGTAGCGCACACAGAGTGAGTCACGTCACAGACACCACCCGACGGGGGCGGAGGAGGGCGTTTGAGACTGTATGTTTGTCTTAGCGAGCCACGGTGGCGTTTGTAGCCTTAGCTAGTGAGCCGCGGAGGAGTTGTTTCTTCTTCGACACGATCACATGAGCATCTGGAAACAGCGACCAACTTGTCCTTTTTACTGCAGCGACGGTTAGCCTAGCGTGGTCGTACACACACACGCGCACAAACTTGAGGACATACTCTGGCATTGTGTTGAGGTTTCAGAGTTAAAATGTTTTAAATGTACAGTAGTCTTCATACATGCATGCACCAACGCCTCGGGAACAACATAACGGACCTGATTTCAAGGTAATCAGGTCAGCTGAGTCAGTGGTCTCCTTTAAGTCCCTTCTTAAAACATACTTTTATCTGAGAGCCTTTCCATTCTTCTATCTATTTTGTACACCATATTTTTTACTTTCTTTTTAAAGCATTCTATGACCCCCCTATTTTCCTGCCCTTGTAAAGCACTTTGTAATCATGGATTTGAAAAGTGCTCTATAAATAAAGATTATTATTGTTGTTCAATTGTCGGACACTGGTACTGGACCCCTGGTACTGGACCCCTGGGACTGGACCTCTGTACTGGATCCCTGGTACTGGACCTCTGGTACTGGATCCTTGGTACTGCAACCTCTGGTGCTGGACCCCTCATACTGGACCTCTGGTACTGGACCCCTGGTACTGGACCCCTGGTACTGAACCCCTGGTACTGAACCCCTGGTACTGGACCTCTGGTACTGGACCATGGTATGTTGGTAGGTCGGGCCCAGAGTGACTGTGTGTTCTTCTGACCAGCAATGCTGTAACCAGGGCTGCTGCTGCCGGTGGATCATCTGGATCAACATTTGGGGCGTGGTGCCGGTCCGGTCTGGCACGGTCTGGCCGGCTGCTGGCGTGTTTTACGGTCCCGAGGGAATCGGCAAACAATCCGAAGCTGCAACATCACGGTTGAGCCGGCTAGCTAACGCGCAGCAGCAGCAGCAAGCAATCGTCTTAGAATGCCCTTTAAAAGGAGCCCATGAGGTGTACTGACGATGACTCCTCGGAGATGGAGACTCGTACCGCTCCACTCTCATCGTCTCAGAATGCCCTTTAAAAGGAGCCCATGAGGTGTACTGACGATGACTCCTCGGAGATCGAGACTCGTACCGCTCCACTCTCATAATCATAACTTCAACATCACATCATAACTCCGTCATCAAGCAAGCGTTCCGGTCACCTGTCACCAAAACTTCTTGAGGTCATGAGTGAGGATACCCCACTGGCCTCTGGTGGCAGGCAGTAGCTCAGGAGGTAAGAGCGGTTGTCTGGCAACAGGAAGGTTGCTGGTTCGATCCCCCCGGGATCCTCCCCCTCCTAGCTAAGTGTGGAGGTGTCCCTGAGCAAGACACCATCTAACCCTAACTGCTCCTGACGTGTTGGTTGTTACCTTGCATGGTTGACACCGCCGTCAGTGTATGAATGGGTGAATGTGAGACAATACTGTAAAGCGCTTTGGATAAAATCAATAAATGCAATCCATTTACCCCTGTATGATATTCCCTGATTGATGTATTAGAATTCCCGATGCTAGGAGAGCTACAAAAGATAACGCAGATGGATTGAGATTTGGAAAAAATCTCATTGAAGTGACAAAGTTAGGAGAGGAGGACGATGGTTTGGTGTGGGCCCGCCTTCCCGCCTTATTGGCAGGAAATGAAAAACTTGAGAAATGGGCTCTGCCTCGCGGCGAGACAATGAGCACGGGTGAATGGCCATGCACAGACCAATTTGGGTTTCGCTAACTACCCAGAATGCATCTTTTTAGTTTTTATTTGCTGCACAAAGCAGCCAGAGTCAGGCTTTAATTGTGTGCAAAATGGACCCATTATGGCTTAATCTCTCTCTCTCTCTCTTGCTCGCTCTCTCTCGCTCTCTCTCGCTCTCTCTCGGCAACCGGTAATCAAACAGTAATCACAATTTTCCATAAGTAAACAAAACCCATTGTTTATTCATGCACAGAAACAATGCTGAGAAATGTAAATAACCTGTTAACCATGATACACACACACACTGACACACACTCAGGGAAAGTCCTCTTCCCAGACGTGGTAAGACTAGACTCCACCAATCTAAACACGGACTCTATAAACAAGTCAAGAGCCCGGGTCCTTACACAAGTGTGCCACTGCCTGACCCTGCTCCACGCCGATCACCGTAGCAACAGGCAGGACCGGCCTACGTCGGTCACGGAGATAGCGTGTTCAGTCCGTGTTCCGCATGTAAATGAGTCTATTCTATTATGCAGCAGGAGCAATCAGCCAGTGTGGACTGGAGTGTGTGTGAGCGTGTGTGTGGTGTGTGTGTGCGGTCGGTGGCTGGTTTAAGCAGCCTCACCTGCCCCCCCCCCCCCCCCACCAGGGTGATTAGACCGTCTGGGGCTGCGAGGCTGAACACCTGCACACCTGTGGTGCATTGTGGGTGATTAAGGCACACATGATGGACAGGATGCACTCAGGGAGAGAGCGCGGCTATGTCAGCATATGTGACACCGGCTCTGCTCTGCAACCTTTTTCGTTGACCAGACAAGGTGTCCTGCAAAGCCAGGCTAGGCCGCCGGCTAAATGCTAGGGAAGCTGTTGTGATGAACACTCTCTCTCTCTCTCTCTCTCTCTCTCTCTCTCTCGCTCGCTCTCTCGCTCTCTCTCTGCACCGTGTTTGACAAATGAGCTTCATTATCTTTTCCCGCTAAATGTCTCCGGCCCCTTTCTGCAGGCGGGACAAAAAAAACAGATTCGCATAATTTATGTCCCCCTCTCAAGTACTTACATCCGAAATACACGCGAGAGCGAGAGACACGACACTTAATTATTAGAAGCTAAAGGGTTAGCCACGAGCAGGAGGCTAACCCCCCCCCCCCCCTTCACCCCCACCACTGTCATAACCAACCAAGCACGTTCGTGCGTTTTGACAGGGGTCACGACCCCAGCGCGTCTGGTACACAAGCGGTGGCCATGAGCTACCTACCGTCTGATTGATGGACATACACGACCACATTTAGGACCCCTGGAGGAATCGGACACCACCCCCCCACCACCCACCACCCCCTGCTGGCGACACAGATACGCACGGCTGGTGTGTGAACTGTGTAACGTCCCCCACCCCCCCCCCCCCCCCCCACCCAGTATGGCCGCCTGGCCGGGGATGTGACAGGGAGAGTAGAGAGCAGAGCGCGACATAACTGAGATAGCGGCACGCGTGTGATTTACGAGGAGTGACCGACGAGGAGGAGAGGAAATATTTGCTGCTGCTGAAACTGGACCACGACGACAGGATGGCGATGGAAGTGTCATTTTGGCTCCGAGGGGTGCACAACATATACAGTATCCTGTAATAATAATAATAATAATAATAAATATAATAATACCATTGCCAACTAGTTTTGTTTACTGAATATCTTACCATATGTTTGTTTAGGCTTATTCACTGTAAATTCCGTAAATGATTATTTTATTATTCTATTGTTTGTTATTCTTATACTTGCTATGCTTATGTTGTTTGGTTTTTTGAGGCAACCTCTTGGCCAAATGAATTTCTTTCGGGATTATTAGTTCAATCTTATCTATCTTATTCTTATCTTACTTATATAATAAACTTCATTTTATAGCACTTTTCAATACACGCAACAAAGTTACAAAGCTTCACCACAGTCACACACACAAAAGAAGAAGATAAACAATCCCCAATGAAAGCTTTTTTATAAAAATGTGCCTTAAGAAGAGAAATTAAATGAGGGACTGACTCTGCAGGCCTGGTCTCCTCTGGCAGGTGTTCTACGGGCTCTGACAGCAGGTCCTTTGCTGTCAGAGCCCCTAGAACCCAGAGCTCCGCTGGTTCTCAGCCTAGACCTTGGAATGGCTAGCAAGATATATATATATATATACTGTATATATGTACATGTAAGTGTGTCAGAGAGAGGAGGCTAGATGCTTGTTCAGTGACACCATATGGAGCGTTGTGCCCTAGATGAAGCATCCAGTATCGCCCGAGCACCACGGGTCCTCGACATGTAGGCAGAGCCACGGCCACCACGACAGCGTTACTCCGTCTCGACAAACAACAACAACAACCCCCACCTCACCATTGGGCAACAAAAGTTTTTTAATTGTGTCGAAGGTGACGTGAGTGACAGGAGCTGCTACGAATCATTTATTCTGTTCCGCGGCTCCACCGTCCTCGATCCATAAATCTGTCCGCGAGCGTACGTCGGGTTAAAAAAACTATACGGACGGATGAAATGGAAAGAAATATTAGAAAGCTGTTAGCAGAGTGCATGCAACCCCCCCCCCCCCCCCCCCCCCACACACACACACACACACACACCCACACCACCCATCCCTTCACCCACCAGAAGCAATTTTCAGTGGCCTCTTCAATCACAGCAGGAGCTCGAGGGGAGCGATCGATAATCGGGTTTCAGATCTGAAATGGAATGTGTGTGTGTACGGGCCGGGCAGACAGACAACACAAACACTAACGCTGACAACGACTCCAGGTTCCCTCCCGCGAGGCGATCCCAACCCAGCGCTAACAAATCAGAGAGACATTTTGCAGCACGTTGTAAAGCAAAGCTAAGAACCATTAACACGTCTCTTTTTTTGTTGTTATTTGTAACCTCCATCCTATCAGTTTGTAGCTCAGCTCAAGGATGATTTTTAGGCGGGAAAACAACACTTATCATGGAATGGATGACCGTCATTCTGTTAACTGGCTGATTAAAAAGCTCCCCTACCTGCATTACACACCACCCCTGACGGCTGCAGAGACCAGACTCAAAACGAAAGCGGAAGAAAACGAAAAAGACAATGTGAATGAGTAGAGATGGACTAAAAATACACACAGAGAGAGGGAAGTAAGTGAGAGAGTGGACGAGTGGAGGATTAAGCCTGCCGCCCCCACCCCATGTGCCCCCCAGACAGACACCGACGATTTGATTCGGTCATAGTTTGCACAGCATTATGCAGGATTAATGACGCAAGCCAGGGCTTCTGGAGATGGACTGAACTGTGTCATCGAAAAATCTAAAAATACTCTTCTCGTCTAGGCCTACATCCTTAAAGCATCCCGGATGTAGACTAGTCTTAAACAATACTGTGCCATCTTCCTTAAACTTCTTTGCCTGAAGAGTGCATTAAAGGTTTGGAGTGTTTTCATATAAGCCTATATATGCATTTTTGTTTTTACATAAATGTTCACGAAATGCATTTGACTCAACATTTCACTCCGCCAGATAAAAGTGGCACGTTAGCTAAATGTGGTGCTGTGCTCTCATAATTATAAAATACGAAAAGATTTAATTAAGCCCATTTTCCGTACAAAGCAGGCTAATTTAAGATTGTGCGGCTATCTCCTAGCCAAACGTTGGCGAGCGATGTGGCAGTCCCCCAAACGAAGGGCTTCTTCTTCTGCTCTTCTGAGCAACAGGGAAACAGGAAAAACTACAAACGAGATGAGAAAGAGCACGAGGCCGTGTGGGGGAGCAGAGGCGGCCTTTCTTAAGTGCCGATCTCTAATGCCTAATGTACTCCCCGACTGTCTGAGGCGTCCATCGCGGAACATCCATCATCCGCCGGTCGGCACTTAACAGATATGGAGACTTCGGAGAGGACGTCTTAGTGCTTTACGAGGTAACCGCGGAGAACGCTGCACAGCCCTATCATTTCAGCAACTGCAGACTGCTAAGAATGCTAAGGCACGCAGGCTGGGCATCAATTGGCTGTTTGTTGTTGTTGTTGTTGTTGGTGGTCCACCTCCTCGGAAGCCTGGTAAACAAAAGTAGGTCATCGATAACCACTAGCCTCCTCCACCAGACCACCCACCCACCCACCTGGCATCCATTTGTGGTAATGAAATATGATTGCAGGAGGAGGAGGGGAGGGGGGGTGTTCACAGCAGGGGGGCACGGGCGACGGTGGTGGTGTCGTCGTCGGCGACCAAGGTCACGGAGCTGACCCCTGAAGTCACCTGTCTGGCCAGCCGTCAGGGGCCAGCGGCCGGAGCCCGGCTGCTCTCTAAACATGACTAATTGGCCCGTCTGTTGGTGTTGCTCGTTAGGGCGCAGGTGAGAACTCGTTAGCACAGATGATACGCTCTGCCGCTGCCTTGCTCCTGGGCAGCTGATGAGGGCTATGAACACGTTGACTGCACACACACACGCACATGTAACACACACACACATAGCGTAATACGTGGAGCACCCACATGTAGCACACACACACACACGCACAAGCATGCACACACACACACAACACACACACATAACACAGGTGACACACACATAATATAGACACACGCACATACAAGAACGTGCACAGCACACACACACACACACACACACACACACACTTGACTACTTGTTGGGTTGCTCTCCTCCAGCAGGAAAAGCGCCAGGTGGATATAACAATAATAATAATAATAATGATAATCATCGCCATTATCATAATCATCATCATTATAATCATAATAACAATATCTCCGCCAGGCCCGTTGTGTTCAACACGCTGTGCATTGATCAACACCTGATAATCACCTACTGTTGCGAGGAACACAAAAGAGACTAACCCTAACCCTAACGAGGCTCTTCCACAGCGCGGTATGCAGGGGCACCCTAACCCTAACGAGGCTCTTCCACAGCATGGTATGGTATGTAGGGACACCCTAACCCTAACGAGGCTCTTCCACAGCATGGTATGGTATGTAGGGACACCCTAACCCTAACGAGGCTCTTCCACAGCATGGTATGTAGGGACACCCTAACCCTAACGAGGCTCTTTCACAGCATGGTATGGTATGTAGGGACACCCTAACCCTAACGAGGCTCTTCCACAGCATGGTATGGTATGTAGGGACACCCTAACCCTAACGAGGCTCTTTCACAGCATGGTATGGTATGTAGGGACACCCTAACCCTAACGAGGCTCTTCCACAGCATGGTATGTAGGGACACCCTAACCCTAACAAGACTCTTTCACAGCACGGTAGGCAGGGACACCCTAACCCTAACGAGACTCTTTCACAGCGCAGTATGCAGGGACACCCTAACCCTAACGAGGCTCTTCCCCAGCGCGGTATGCAGGGACACCCTAACCCTAACGAGGCTCTTCCACAGCGCGGTATGCGGGGACACCCTAACCCTAACGAGGCTCTTCCACAGCACGGTAGGCAGGGACACCCTAACCCTAACGAGGCTCTTTCATAGCGCGGTAGGCAGGGACACCCTAACCCTAACGAGGCTCTTCCACAGCACGGTAGGCAGGGACACCCTAACCCTAACGAGGCTCTTTCACAGCGCGGTAGGCAGGGACACCCTAACCCTAACGAGGCTCTTCCACAGCACGGTAGGCAGGGACACCCTAACCCTAACGAGGCTCTTTCACAGCGCGGTATGCGGGGTCACACGCATGATGAGTCAGGGGAGGTCGAACGAGTTCCTCTGGTTGACTCGTTGTCTCGGCTGTCGTGTCATTTGGCCGAGGTCTCCGCTTGGCGCCGTGACAAAACAGAAATGCTAAACAGTTCAGTGCAGGCACAGTGTTGTTGACACACCACATTCACATGAGACTATTATTATGAGATGGGCTGGGTTTCGCAGCCCAGGAGATGGGCTGGGTCTGCACACACACACACACACACACACACGAGGAAGCAACGGCCACAACACCTGATGTCGCTAACTGATAATCGCGTGGCGAGGTGCGAGGTGTACACCTGTGTGCATTGTTCCCATGCAGAATCCCTCATACATGACGCTGTACGTGGCACCATGAACTAAACTAAACACCACTGGAGTTCAATTTACTTATTGTTGAGCAGACACTGCTGTGCAAAGCCATGTACTTCCAAGATGCATTTCATTGTTATCACCGCAGGTAATGGTTGAATGATCATGCATCCAGCGATGTATTCTGACACCCTCACTTACCACCCACGCTATGAGTTGTATTCTGACACCAACACCAAACTGTGCATCAAAAATTATACTATTAAAGCGATTGCACCTCGACACACGCACACACACGTCTTCACCACACCACACACACCACCACACCACACACACACACACACCAACACACACTACACACACACACACACACACAACACACACTACACCACACCACACACACCACCACAACTACACACACAACAACACACCACAGCAATGGCCATCTCCCTGAGAAGCAAACGGTAACAACGCCTCCTTAAAACTGCGCCTGCTGCAATGTGTGTAATTTATGAGTTGACAATGTGACATATTCGAAAGCAACTGAGCACTGAAGTCACAGTGTCGGCTAATCATTACACGTTGAATAAACATCCAAAGAAGAAAAACGTGAATCTACGCCCAACAAGGGGTAGAATAATATCCAGCACTATTCTTATAAGGGTCCAGATCTATGCCATAATAACAACTCCAGGCCTGTGAGAGGTTTTATAGCCTAGTCACTTTCCTTTGCTTACGATTCATTGCACCTGCATTAATCACTAAACAGAACAATAGGCCAACAATAGTCACTACGGATTAGTATGCCAATCATTTAAGAAGAAGAGATTATAGTATTATAAGGCGAACCATGACGTGTAGACAGACATGTTAAAGGCTAATAGAGTATAATGATGAAGGCTATAAGAAGGAATTATACAAAGTCAAAGAAAAACCCCCAGTTTAGACATATTACATGATGCCTTTGCGGTTTGTGGGATAGATTAGGCCACAGGTTATTTGGCGACGGCATCCATCCATCCACCTCCCACAACCCTCACCCCCCCAACCACCCCTCATCCAGGGTACCACCTTCATCATCATCATCATCATCACCATCTGAGGAGGAGGAGGAGGAGGAGGACGATGAACCCTCGCAGCAGCAGCATCATCATCTTCATCAACAGTCAGCAGAGCCCAAGCTGAGCTATCAATCAATCAATCATATAACACAGTGTCGACCATACAACTGTATTTAACCAACAGTCATCTGAGGAGGAGGAGGAGGATGAGGAGGAGGAGGATGAACCCTCGCAGCAGCATCACCATCTTCATCAACAGTCAGCCAAGCAGCCAAGCCAAAGCCGAGCTATCAATCAATCAATCAATCAATCACTCAATCAATCATACAACAGGGTGTCGACCATACAATGCAAGTGTATGTCAACCCACCTACAGGCTATATATAAAGATATAAAGATATAAAGATATAAAATATAAATATAACTATAGTGTAACATTCTAAGTGATTCTTACCTGCCCACGGTCTGGTTGGCGAGCTGTCTCATCCGATTGAACTGCTTCTTCATCTTTGTGTTTGTATCTTAGTATCTTTGTATCTCGTCAGATCTTACATGATAAATAAAGAGATCAACACACGACTGGGCTAATTTCTGCCCATTCTGTCATCCTCCTCATCCTCCTCCTCCTCACTGCTGCTGCTGCTGCTGCTGGAGGAGCGACTCCTGCGAGGAGCGGCTGACTGACAGCCCACGACGCGCGGCGCTGGTGCATCCTGGGAAATGTAGTTCCCGCTACTGCTAGCGAGCCCAATCCGACGACTGTGCTACTTAATATACCCGTTTTCGCTTCTCTTCTTTCTCGCTTGCACTGACAATATGCGTAATTATAATGTTATTATATTTTTCACTGTGTGTTCTGTGTGCCAACATCGCACATGTATTTGCATCATGGTGGTTAGCCACAGGCGTTAGGCTGATGTATGTTTGAATGTAAAAAAATAATAAATAGACATACATACTGATAGACTACATACAAATAAAAAAGTCATGTATTGGATTTTTTTTGCAGTTGATTACATTTATTAACTAATTTGAGGTCAAATAAGTCACGATTAAAACGGCCGCATAGCTAACTGTCACAAATAGCGGGTGAGCAACGCCCCCTGGTGGCCACAGCGGTACTGTCTGAGACCAGTGGTGTATAAAAGAAAGTATAAATAATTATTGACAGTGGTTTTGTTGGAATATCTGTACTTTACCAGGGGTTTTCTCCTTCTACTTTTATTTCACGACATATTAAAAACTACTGTACTATTTTCAGACTAGTAGTAATATTTACATTTACATTTAGGGCATTTGGCAGACGCTTTTATCCAAAGCGACTTACAAAGAGTACATTTGTTGAAGGAGAGGCAGCAATATATCACTGTGGTACCTGAAGATAAGAATAGAGCTGTTTTCGAGCATTCCTATTTACGAGACGAATAGAACGAGTTTCATAATTGCCAAGTTGCCTGCATAAGTAGCTGGCAGGCGTGTGATTCTAAACATGCTACAACATCTGAGAACGAACAACAATGCTAAGTGCCATTAATAAGTGTAATATGTAGTAACATATAGAGTAATATATAGTAATATATAAGTGCGGCCTTGATAACATTTAGATATATTTCTTTTAAATGAGGGTACGTTTATAGCTGCTATAGGTGCATTTTTATGTCAAAATATGCCAAAATCATCCACATACTCTTCTAGGTATGAATTATGATCATATGATCAACATCATTTGCAATCCTCTATCATGTGCTATATTATTGTTATTATTATTATTATTATTATTATTATTATCATGTTGACTATGAATATGATCTATAACACTACCTCTCATCTCCTCTCATCATCATGTGCAATATTCTTAATGTCATGTCTAATAATATTACACTTCAATTATGCCAAATTGTTTTCGCCGTCTGAATATCTTATCTTGCCTACATATTTGTATATTTTAAGTGTACATTTGTAAATCCGTTAGTTTATTTTAATTATTCTGTTGTTTTCCATATTGTTTTATTGTACTGTATTGCTATCTAACCTGGCACAAGAATTTCCTTCGGGATAAATAAAGTTCTATTCTATTCTATTCTAATTAGTTAAGTGAGTACCTTCCAAGCCATTAGGGGGCGCTGTCTCTAAAACAACCGGGTGTGTTATTACCCTCCAGGCCGCCGGGGGGCGCTGTGCGTTATTACCCTCCAGGCCGCCGGGGGGCGCTGTGTGTTTATTACCCTCCAGGCCGCCGGGGGGCGCTGTGTGTTATTACCCTCCAGGCCGCCGGGGGGCGCTGTGTGTTATCACCCCTCCCAGGCCGCCGGGGGGCGCTGTGTGTTATTACCCTCCAGGCCGCCGGGGGGCGCTGTGTGTTATTACCCTCCAGGCCGCCGGGGGGCGCTGTGTGTTATTACCCTCCAGGCCGCCGGGGGCGCTGTGTGTTATTACCCTCCAGGCCGCCTGGGGGCGCTGTGCGTTATTACCCTCCAGGCCGCCGGGGGTCGCTGTGTGTTATTACCCTCCAGGCCGCCGCCGGGCGCTGTGTGTGTCCGCTGCTCGGACGGAAGCCCCGCAGGCTGAGTGACACCAGAGTGCCAGAGACAAGAGAGCAGAAGTTCAACTTAACTGTTGACTTCTAGGAGTTTTCACCTCTGAGTTCAGCGCTTTTTCCGCGTTGCACGACTTGATCTCGTCTCCCTGCCTCGTGGCAACATGCGGGACCGAACTAAAGAGTTGGGAAATGTAAGTTTGTTGTGTTGATTTCCCAGGAAATGGCTCAGTTTAGAGCTATGCTGCTAGCCTGCTATCCTGCTGGTGAACTCCCTTCAGGAAGAGCTGTCTGTCTGTCTGTCTGACTGACTGACTGACTGACAATCTGTCTGTCTGTCTGTCTGTCTGTCTGTCTGTCTGTCTGTCTGACAATCTGTCTGACAGTCTGTTCTGTTCTGGTCTGTCTGCTGACTGGACACCATAGGAGGTACTAACTCTTGTCAAAGCTCCTTTATCTCGCTTATATCCAATATTCTGTGAGGGTTTATAACATGTAACATTGGAGCAACTTTTAAAAACTTTTTATGCGAGTTTTCCACAAAGCATTGGTTTGACCATACAGGCCTAAACTCAGCTTCTGCAGGACTCTGGTGTCACAATAACCAACATTAGTCATGTATGCTTTAAGTCTTTGTTGACTTCAGTGTTGTTTATTTTCAACGCATCACAGTGTTTACTGACAGAAAGTTGCTCACAAGTTGACACACATTGATAAACAATGTTTGTTTGTCCAATGTCTGCCGAAGGCCGAGTGCTCGGATGAGGATAACGAGGGCAAAGCGTTGATGGTGAGGCCTGGGACGGCCACAGCCAAGGAGGAGAAGGAGAATAATCCTTTCTTAAAAAAGGTGAGATTGCTAATTCTACCTTTTCGCTACCAGTTGGCAGATACTTGTTTCTAGAGCATTTTGCACGATTGTTTCTCGTGGAGGTGAATCGTTTTAATTGGGCATCATAAATGTCTTATTGTGTAAATAAACATTTGCTTTTGGGGAGGAGGGGCTTATGGTGAAATATTTGTAGCCCTGTCATGCAACGCATTATTTCAGCTAAGTTTATATTGGATACTATTAGTATTAGATACTCATACCATCACAATCTGTGGTCTATACTATAAACATTGTGCAAGGTGTAGGAGGTAGTAACTACTGGTAACTAAATGTGCGCTCGATTGTAACCGTTCTCGGTGCCCAGGCGCTGGAAATTCGGGAGGCGATGGAGTCCCTCAAAAGGAAGGTGTCAGACCTGGAGAACAAGCAGAAGACAATCCTGGGCGAGCCCCTGCCAGAGGAGAGTAAGTAGCCATGTGGTGGAGGGTGGCTTCTGGTTTAGATCAACAGTCATTACCAGGAGAAGTAGAAGAAACATGTTTGAGGCATTCTATGACACTGAGTATGTTTACATGCACACGGATACTCCACTATTAGTCTGAATATGACAATATTCTGAATTTGACACGGGTCATGTAAACAGCATATTCCGTTAGGATATTCTAAATTAGGCCTTATTATTCAGAAAGTAGCATTTTCCAATTAAGACATGTGGAATATACTGATGTTATTCTGGTTTTAGGAGTATTATTTGGACATGTACACTGATAGCGAATTCGGAATATGGGGTGTCAATCGGGGTATTTACTGCATTTCGCGACACGTAAACTGCCCTGTTTACGGTCAGCTCTGTGTGTTGTAAACAAACCAACTAACAGTTTGCAAGGCTGGGGTAGAGATGCATGCCCAAAAGAAAAGCCTGCATTTCTGGTCTGAAGGAGAAACACATACTTTTGAAACATTTTGAAAGACTTGGATATCAAACTGTTTTTGTATATGCACAAATATAAAATATATATATATACAATTCCTCGCCATGGGACTACGTCATGGGGCCGTGTTATGTTGATGCTGCATGTAAACAGGAATATTAGTGGAATATTAATTTTCACAAGCTATGTAAACAGCTTAATAGGAATATTTTCTTTTTCGGAATAAGGGCAAAAACCGGAATATTGTGTAGAGGATTAAGGACATAACGGCCTTCTGACCCCATTCCCTCCATGATACGACCATCCATTTATAATCCTTCTAAACATTCTGAGACCTTCACCGGTGACTGCTAGACGCATTATTCCTTGACCCTGATTTAAAAACTAGACAGATTTAATATTTTTAAAAGTGAACCATGAAAGTTATTAGACTTTTCAACCCCAGTGGAATTAATAATCAATTCCCCATTGCTCTCCATTTTTCGGATGTTCAGTGAAGAGCGTCTTCAGCAAGTGTGAAGTCGATCGGGTTAACGGTCGTTGAGAAAATGCATGCATGCAGAGATTCCTCTGATTCTAGTTGGCTCACTGAGGGACTAAAGTGATGATGGTGTTCTCCTCTCTCCTCAGAGATGAAGAGGGACTTGCAGACGCTCAGAGAGGAGATCAAAACCATGGCGAGCCAGATCCACAAGAAACTGAAGGGTGAGTGGAGACGTGGACACTCACTCACTCACTCACTCACTCACTCACTCACTCACTCCACTGATGTTTTCATTGGCAGCCATCGAACCGAAGAAAGGAGAGGAAGACGATAAATACGTTGACGTCAAGCTGAGGATGCAGAGGACGCTGGTGAAGCCTTTGCTCTCCTTTCTTATGCACTTTGAACCCTTGAACACTTTGGTCAATGAAACTCAATAGTCAAAGTGTTTTATTGTCACATGTACATCACAACACAGGGCCATTCTGAACAGTGAATCTCTTGTGAAATGGCAGGCAAAAAAGATAATGGCAAGAAGAGAAGAAAATATTTTTATATATTTATATGCATTGAAAATATACATATAAAATACAATAAGTAAGGGCAGATGCACACGTGAGGGCAGCAGTAGCAGACATATGGCACATAATAGCAGAAATATAGCGTGTTGTTATTACAATCATAACAACAACACTTATTGACTGAGTGTGTCTCCTCTCTATGCCCCCCCCCCCCTAGCACGGGGTCCTGTCCAGGGAGTTTGTGGAGCTGATGGGTCACTGCAACACCGTTCAGGCTCAGTACCGCGACCGCAACGTGGAGCGCATCCAGAGGCAGCTCAGGATCAGTGAGTCAGAGGGCCGATTCACGCTGACGTTGTGTTGTTACCGAGAACGGGGATGAAAAATATCATATTGAGATCATTTTCACATTTCACCCTTATGAAAAAAATTGCAGCTCCTGGAATTTAGATTCTGCACTAGTCGGCCATATTGTGATTTCCATATTTTGATGAATTCTTCCGCTGTTTTTGGTGTCGCTGATGGGACGTAAAAAAAAAATGTAATTTCACTGAGCGACAGAAGCGCGAGTACTCACCGCTGGTGGCGGTGGTGTTGGGTGCTCAGTGGTGACACCCAGTGGTGAGCGGGGGGGGGGATAACACGCTGGTGTCTCTGCAGCCGGGAACGACGTGAGCGCGGATCGACTGGACGAGATGCTGGAGAGCGGACAGACGGATGTGTTCACGCAGAACGTGAGTACAGGGGGAGGGGGAGGGGCCACCTGGTGTTGACCTTCTGGACACCTGGACTCTTCTTATCTTTATGCACCACAATGATATAAGTACCTCCTCCGCACGTTCAGATCCTGAGCGACGCCAAGGCCACCAAGCAGGCGCTGAATGAGATCGAGTCGCGGCACGACGAGATCTTGAAGCTGGAGAAGAGCATCCGCGACCTGCACGACATGTTCCAGTACCTGGCCATGGAGGTGGAGGCGCAGGTGAGCCCACCACCACCACCACCACCACCACCACGCCCACGCCGCTGCTCACCTGCGCTCAGCTAGGGCTGCTAGGCTAGGTCTGCGACGCTCGGTCTGCTAAGCTAAAATATGTCAACCCAGTCATGAGTTCAAGGAAAGATGTGACGGAGAATTCAGAGACTCGGATAAGATAAGATAAGATAAGATACGATTACGAAATTCTTCAGTTTGTCCGCCTGCGCTGCTGAGCCTCTCCTCACCCCACCGCGGCGTCTCGTAGGGGGAGATGGTGAACCGCGTGGAGGCCAACATCCTGCAGTCGTCCGACTACGTGGAGAAGGCCAAGGCGGACGTAGAGCAGGCCGCCACGTACCAGCAAAAAGCCCGCAAGGTGAGGGCAGCGGCCACATATTCTCACTACATAACATGATACTAACATTTTTTATATATTGCCTTGTTGTTGTGATATGCCGACTTGTTTATATGCCTTTTGCTGTTTTATTTGCGTATTATTAGTATTGCATATTTCATATTTCTCATTCCGAAAAATTAAAAAAGCTGTTCTTTTTGCAGTAAAGTGCAGTAAATAGTGTGGATATTCTGATTCTTACCCCTCCAACTTGTGATATTTGTGTTGTTCTGTTGCACATTCCGCTGGGCATCGCCACTTTTTCATTTCACTGCACATCCTGCATGTATGTGACCATTAAACTTCTTGAATCTTCAGTTTGCCTTTTGATCTGACGCCTTCTAATCTTCTTTCTCTCCGCGCAGAAAAAGATTTGGATCGCGCTGTGCGTCGCCATCCTCATCCTCATCCTCGTCATTTCATTGGCCGCGTCCTTCGGGTGACGCCTGCGCTGTTGTTGCCGTGATGTGATGTGATGTGATGTGATTGGCTGCTCAGATTTCGCCGCCACCCGCCTTTTTTTTTTCTACAATAACAAGCAGGTCAATGGGGTCATGGGGGTCGCGATGGCTTCCTCTAAACCCCGCCCCCCTGCCCTGCCTTTTTTGAAGAGACGCTCTGCTCTCACTAACCTTTTAACCGACCCCTTCGCACAGGCAGATGTATAGGTGCTCACACACTACACACACACTATACACACACTACCCACACACACACACACACGTGTATAACCTCAACCCCCATAGCTATGGGGTCATGCTTTTTGGACGATGGATTCTTTGCCGTGCTCTGAACTTCAGTGGCCCCCAGAGAACGCTGACATGGTGAATTATTGCATATTGCATCTCTCCATGTTGGACCCCCCCCCCCCACAAAAAAACCACACGCGCAAGTGCCTGTGAGCAAGGAAGAATGCAGTATTTGACACTGAAATGGATTATTATATTGTACTCAGGAAAACTGCTTGTGGAGTTAATTCTTGTTATATGATCGATAGTGAATACACTTTATAGAGCGGGGTTCTTTAAAACAAAAAGGCGTATATAGAGACTAATATAAATGTACATAGGCAATGTTTGTTTTGTGAGTGTTAGTTTGGGAACTCTTTGTGTTGAAGGGTTCTCAGCCTGCAGCTGTGCGCCCGTTTTATAAATAAGAAATGTCCACATCTGGAGCAACTGGCCGGAGAGCGTTGGAAGGACTTTGGAACAAACTCTTCAAAGTCCTCCGAGCAGGTCCCCCACTGTCACTCACTTATTTATATTTTGTACTGTTTGTTTGGCTTATGAATAATTCTTCCACAGCAATGTCTCCTTTAGGAACTTATTTTTTTGTTTTAAAGATTTTAAAACAGTTGCTTTTTCATTATTCAAGGTCTGTACAGGTGAAGATTAAGTCAATTCACGTTATCAAGAAGGGATGAAGTTTTGTGCTGTAACAGTCTGCTTTCACATCTCCACTGTTTTTCTGTTTTAATTTACAAGATTTGGAATTTTAATTTTCGCTTTTGTTTTGCAGCCGCATTCATGCTTTACGTGTCATGTGCCCTGAAACTTCATTTCACTTTCATCTGTGATGTTGTCCTCGGTTATAATTTTTTCTAGCGTTTATCGTTGAGCTAACAGCAAATGTTCAGTAACTGGGGGACTTGGGATCGTACTTTTTGTACAGAACTTCAGACGCAGAACGATCTTTGCAACTGTATATTGATGACATTTTACTTTTGTATTCATCCCAATGCCACTTATTCTGAGGTTTTTAAAATAAAAATCATGTTCTACAATCTGCCTCGTCATATTCTATTCTATACAAAGTCTCTCGAAAGTGATCTTATATTCCTCTACAGGCTGTAGACATATTAAACAAAGTCCAAATCTAGACTTAAATACTGAGTAATCAGTGTTTGAAAGCAGTTTAGCAATAGCTTAAGTCCACTTATGCAGTTATGCACTTAAACTGGAGTTTCCCACTATTTGTGGGACATACAAAACCAATCAATTTATACATTTTAGTCACCGGGAACATCAATTCCTCCTGGTACTTTGTTTAATGTTCAATGTGATGCACCAATTCACAAAAACACATTCGTCTGTGAAAACTACATGAACCTGATATACCTGATTCTTATACCCTGAAGCTCATTACAAACCGTGCAGACATCTTAAAGGGCTCCCATTACACCACCACAGGAGCGTGATTAGCCCGATGACATCACAAGTGGGAGCATCCTGCTGGGTGGTATAGTAGGAGACCTTTAAGGACAAGGACACATTGCCTCCAAGAACACAAAAACGGTCAAATTTTGGTCTTTTTATTCAACTGTCTCTTCAATTATTCAAGTAAAACGATGTGGAATTACAAGGAAACAAAAGGAATGTAACAAATGAAATCTAAATTAGACCATCACCATAAACTACCATCCACTCAAATAGCACCCAGCCCCAAAAATTCAATTCCGACAAACAAGTCATTCAAAAGTAAATTGACAATTTACATCGTTATCTGGAACTGTACCAGTATTTTTATTCACATACTTTGCTGAGGTTCATTACATGAAAGAAGAGCAATGAATTCATGGCAACAGTACAATAATCAGATGGAAAAGAAACAAAACAAAAAACAATTCATTTGGTTGCACAGACACACAAACTGCCATCCTTGTTGGTTTGTAGGGAGACATTTTATTTTATTTTGTCGAGTTCAATGCCCCCTCCCCCCCCTGCAATTTCAAGAGCTTCAGAAGGCAAATGGAGGCTTTTGTTAACCCTCTTGGCCAATCAGGCACTCTTATTGTCAATTACATCCATCATGACCAGGTTGACCGATTATAGAAGAACAGAACTTTGAAAACCTTCGCAAAACAAATCATAATCCATCTGCTGCTGCACTCACGTCTGCAGTCCAGGTGTGCCAACCAACAGATGTGCACATCTAGAAACACATCTGGAGTCGGGGGGCTTGGAGACCGGCATGGGGCTTCCCAGACGCAGTGGCCTGCGGTCCCAGTGATTGAGCAGATGATTGAGGCTGCCGTAAGAAAAGAAAAAAAAGAAAGGATAAAAAAAACAAAACCAAAGCGACATGACGACGCAGTCGGGAGCGACGGGGCCAGTGAGCAGATGTGCAAAGAATAAACGTAAGGCTGGATGTAAAAATGACAGGAAACCGACAGATGGAAAGCAAGAAGAAACAACAAAAAAATCCCCCCCCCCCCCCAGTAAGGACAAACTCCAGCATAGTGCAGAAAAGATCATGTTTACAGATCTGTTCTCCTCCAAAAATACCCTGGAAGAAATAATAAAAATATCCATAACTTACGCATCGACTACCAAAGAGACGACGAGTCTGAAGGGCCAACTTTTTCAGAACCCATCCGTCTGAAAGCCGCCAAGGTAGGACGACCGCTCTCTGGAAAAGTGTTTTCCTGTCCGTTCATTTCATAACCCCGTCAAGCGGGTGCATTTGAAGCCCACCACTAACACTTGTTATTTTTGCACATTTTCGTTTTTCCATCTTCTTCCAGTCTTTTAAATGATTACAGTACATAACTGTGAACTAACAACAACAACGTGTGTTTTATCACCTCTCGTATTCAATCTACCCCCCCGCCACCCTCCTCCTCCTCCTCCCTCCCCCTCCACCCCAGGGGGCGGGGCAGGGAGGGGGGAGGGGGGTGCATTCAACCACTGTCAGATCTCTCCAAGCCCTGCCCCCTGACCCCACCACCACACAGGGACCCACAGGCTTTTCTTATTTTGACCCCTCCCCCCCCCATAAGTCTGCCACCTCTGAACTGGCAAGGAGACCAGCTCCCGATGGGAGGTGGGGGGGGGGGGACCCAAGAGACTGAGGAGGAGGGAGGAGGAGGAGAGACCCCCTGGGCGCGTACGGCGTCACAGTACTCTCGCGCTTTTATTTTGTAGCGTAAAACAAAAGCGGGGCGGTAAGGTCGTGGAGGAGGTCGTGTCATGCGCTCCCCTCGATGCCCCCTTGAGCAGCATCCCTTTTCCTTCCAGGTTTGGTTGGTTGGGTTGTGGGTTAAATTCCCGCCCCCCCGTCAGGTCTTGTTGTGGCGCTGCTGCTGCTGTTGCTGCTGTTGCTGCTGCTGCTGCTGCTGCTGCTGTTGCTGTTGTTGTTGTTGTTGTTGCTGCTGTTGCTGCTGCTGCTGTTGCTGCTGCTGTTGCTGCTGGCCGGCCGAGGAGCGTGTGCTGGCGGCCGGGGAGCGGGCGTGCGCCGCAGCCAGCGCCGCCACACTCCGCAGCACCCGGTCTGGCGTGCCCTCCGCCCCCGAGCTGCTGCTCACCTCCTGGGAGAGCTTGTGGCGCGACCGCCGCCGGCCCTCGCCGGAGCGGCTCTCCCGTCGGCCCTTCTTCCGCGCGGACCGCCGCTCCGAGCTGCGGCCCCGCTCGCTGCCCGAGGAGGCGGCCCGGGAGCGGGAGCCCCGGGGCCCCGTGCTCTGGGAGCTGGCACTGGGCGTGCGCCTGCTGCTGCTGCTGCTGCTCCGGCTCCGGCTGCGGTCCGCCTCGCCGTCGCTGCTCATGCTGCTGCAAGCGCTGTGGCCTCGCGACGACTCCTCTTCCTTGCACGCTTTCTTGCCCCGGTTCCGCTTGAACTCCAGGTCCATGGGCGGCACAAGGGAGCCGGGGTAGCGCCTGGTGGAGCGGGAGGGGGTGGGACCCGACTGGCCAGAAGCCTGGCTGCTGCTGCCGGCTTTGTTGTTATTGTTGCTGAGGTTCACAGAGTTGGTCTGAGGCGAAGCCGGGACACTTTTGCATTTAGGCTTTTGGTTCTTGTCCGTGGCCGGGGTGCTTGTCCCCGCCGCGGTGGCCTTCGGGTCTTTCCTCAGGGTGTGTCCGGGCGTGTCCACCCGTCCCTTCATGGCCAGGAGCTTGGCCGCAGCATTGAGTGCTGAACACCTCTTCCCCAGGACCTCTGGCTCTGGGGGAGAGCTGTTGGAGACCTGCGGTTTACTATGGGCAGTGTGCTTCCCGGTGGTCCTCACCGATGACGTGTCGCTGCCTGACTCTCCCCCTGTGGACGCGGTGGCGTTGCCCCTCTCCGAGCTCCGGGTGGGCCTTTTCCTCGGCCGGTCCCCCTCGCCTGCCTTCTCGTGGTCCTGCAGGCCCCGCTTGGCCGAGCCCAGGGACTGGTGCTCCTTCCGCTCCGCCGATCGGTCCGAGTCAGAGGAGGAGGAGGAGCGGGAATGTCTTCTCTGGGAGGCGGCTGCGTGCTTCTTGTCCTTGTTCTCCTCCTCTGAGCTGGCTTGGGACTTATCATCATCATCATCATCATCCTCCTCCTCCTCCTCCTCCTCCCTCCCCGGCTCGGAGGAGGCGCCCACCCGCCTCTTCTTGGCGGGGTGGCGGTTCTCGTAGGTCTTGCGGTGGTGTGCCTGGCGGGTGAGTGTGGCTGTGGAGCAGCCCGAGGACGGGGAGGAGGAGCGAGCTGATTCCCGGCTGCTCTGGCGGCTCAGGGATCTCTTCTGGCGGGGAACCTTCTCGTCTCCGTCGCTCTCCTGCTTCGAGGCTCGCCGGTGAAGCTCTGTGGCGGGTTTGGAATCAGGGAGGAGGCCGGGGGATGAGGCAGCGGGGGGAGGCTCGGGATCCTTCACCTTCTCCTCTGAACTCTCAGAAGTTTTCTTTTTGGCCTGAGCCTTGGACATCTCTGCTTTTTTGTCTTCTTTTTGCAGGGTGGTTGCTGCAACGTCCATTTTCGATTCCACAGCATTTGCTGCCATTTTGGAATCTTTCTCAGAGTCTCTGTTGGGTACTGGCTCTTTAGGAGTAGATGTCAAGCATTGTAGTTTGGAGTCTGCAGGGGGCAGGGTCTCAGTCTGGGGCAGGGCCTGGGTCTGGGGCAGGGCCTCTGTTTGGGGCAGGGCCTGGGTCTTGGGCAGGGGCAGGGCCTGGGTCTTGGGCAGGGCCAGGTTCTCAGTCTGGGGCAGGACCTCTGTTTGGGGCAGGGCCTGGGACTGGGGCAGGGCCTCTGTTTGGGGCAGGGCCTGGGTCTGGGGCAGGGCCTCGGATTGGGGCAGGGCCTCGGACTGGGGCAGGGCCTCGGACTGGGGCAGGGCCTCGGATTGGGGCAGAGTCTCGGACTGGGGAAGAGTCTCGGACTGGGGAGGGGCATTGGCCTGGGGAGGGGCATTGGCCTGGGGAGGGGCATTGGCCTGGGGAGGGGCATTGGCCTGGGGAGGGGCATTGGCCTGGGGAGGGGCATTGGCCTCGGGCAGGGCTTTGGTCTTGGCTGAAGGCGATGCTTCTGACGGTGTATTATGGGAGGCCACTTTCTGCACTGGGGAAGGGATGACCGTGGGAGTGGTGGAGGAGGAGGAGGGAGGAGGTGGAACAGTTTCTGTTGGTGTTTCTGTGGACACGGGTACAGCAGCCGTGCTGCCAGGAGCCGGCAGGGTATTCTGAGGCAATGAGACCTTTGTTAGCGTAGCAACAGTGGTAGGTTCTACCGTTGAAGATGTAGACGCCGTAACTGATATTGTCGGGGATGTCTCAGCCTTGGTGCTAGAATTCACTTGGGGAGTTGCTACGGCTACAGTTGAGGCGGTGGTGGAGGTCGATGTTCCTCCTGAAATTTGCCCCACCATTTTAACATCCATCACTTCCTTTGACGAAGGCGATGACATTGGCATCTTTGTGGAGGCTGAAGTGGTGGTGGTGGGGTTTGCAGGTGGGGTAGGCGCTGAAGAAGTGGGAGCATTGACCATAACAGGCTTTGCCAGGGATGTTGTTTGTGTGAGAGTTGTTGTGTGAGGGAGTTTATGTGGGTCTGCAGTTGCAGCCGTCTTTGCAGTCTCGGCAGTCTTTGCAGGGGCAGAAGCTTTGTCCGGTTTCTCAGGGACCTCAATGGCTGTCGCCACAGAAGTCTTTGTTAAACTCGGAGGTTCAGTAACTTTGTTCACGACGGCGGTGGACAACAAAGGAACGCCAGCTCCGATGGTGGTCTCATCACCCGGTGATGGGAGAGGTGACTTTATGGCAGCTGGCGACGTGACCGATGTGGCAGATGAAACCGCTCGGTCCACCTTCTGCACAGCTACTGGTGCAGTTGAAGAAGAAGTGGTGGTGGTGATGGTGGTGGTGGGAGCAGGAGGAGTAGTAGTAGTAGTAATAGTAACCGTACCAGCTGGCCCCAGAGCTAGGGGTCCAGTAGGTGTGGTGGTGGTCTTCTTCATGATGATGGGGGTCGTGGAGGCGGAGGTTGTGAGAGCAGGCCTTGGCTGCGGTGTTCCAGAAGGGGCCGTGTTTTTCACGAGCAATGGTACCGTTGGCGAACAGTTCGACGTCGTTTTTGAGAGCGTGACTGGGCCTTTTGTGGCAGGGGCCGTCACAGCAGTTGCTGCTGCTGCCACGACTACCGTGTGTGAAATGGTGGCGGCAGAAGGTGACGTGTGCAATGGTTTGGAGGCTGCTGTATTTGCCAGTGTCGTCGTGGATACCGCCGTTGATTTTTCCACAGTTGGGGTGGTGATGGTTGTTTTTACGGTTGTGGAACCGCCGTTGACCTCAGACGTCACGGGAGCCGAAGGAGTTCGTTTAGCAGCTGGGATGGTGCTCGAGACTGTAGTGGTGGAAGGAACTGGAGCTTGGACAGCTGTGGTTGAGTTTGGACCAGTAGCTGGTGGTGGTGGTGGTGTTGGAAGAGGAGGCGTAGGACTAGGTGGAGTTGGAGGAGGTAGCACTGCCATGGCAGGTGGCCCCATAGCGCCACCTTTAGGGGGTGGAGGTGGATGTGGAGCCAACGCAGGTGTTTGGGGCGGACATGCGGCAGGACCGGGCGGGGGGGTGGGGTTTGTCAGAGGGGTGGGGTTGGGAGGAGGCTGATCTCTGGGGGAGGGGCAGACGGGTGATGGGGGGAGGACCGGAGCTGCTGGAACAGCCGGGGTTTGGGTCTTCAAGACATCAGGCTTCGAGGGCGGGGAAGCCTGACTGGTGCCATCAACAGTCTCTAAGGGAGACTTGGGGAGGGGCTTGGTGGGCAGTGGTGGCGGTAGCTGAACCTTAGAGTCCGAGCCGCCATCCACCGGCTTCTGAGCGGAAGCGGTCTTTGCCAGTGGACCGGCGACAGCAGCGATATCGTTGTTGGGTTCCCGTCTTGCGTAGTCTGGCATAGCCGAAGCGTCCTTCCGGGGGCGACCCCTCTTGCGCTTCGGGGACATGGTGGGGCTGATCTCTACCTTGAGCGGGGGCGTTTTCGGAGGCCTTCCCCGTTTCCGCTTCACCGGCACAGCAGCAGCAGGGACGACCACAGAGTTCTCACCGGGCTCCACCCCCGTGGCCGTCGGCTCCTGGCCGAGGGGCGTGTCAGTTTTGTGGGGCTGCCCGGCCCCCTGGCCCCGCCCCAGTTGCTCGCTGAGCTGTGCGGCCATGCGGGACTCGGTCTCCAGCCGACGTCGCACCGGGAGGTTCCTCAGCACGGGCATGTCTGGAGACAGGTGGGGCGGGGAGTAGGGAGGGTAGCCTCGGACAGGCTGGGGGGGCGGCGGTGTGGGGAGTGCAGGGCCAGAGTCCTTGTCCAGAGCGGACTTATTACAGGGGAGTCCTTTAGGTTTGTGGTCGGGGGGGCTCTGGGGGGCGGAGTCTCTGCTGGGCTCGTGGGCGGAGCCCCCCGCTTGCTCCTCCTCAGAAGCGCCGTGGCCACAAGTGCCGCTGGCCCGTCGGCGCCTCTTGCGCGGCTCCTTCTCCGTCACCACGGTGACCAGCCGGCCCGGGAGCTTCCGCAGGACCTTGGCGGATGGTGAGTCGTCCGACAGCCCCCTGAGCACCTCCCCGTCCGCAGACTGCCGCTTCCGGGGCAAGCGGGAGCAGGCCGGGAGCACCAAGACCACAGAGTCCTGGTCGTTTGAGTCCTCCCTGGCAGAGTACAGCTGGTGGTCCACCGGGCAGCTGGACTCCTGGGGCGAGACCACCGTCACGGATCTCTCTTTTCCGCCCGCCTCCTCCTTCTCCTTCTCCTCCTCCTCCTCCTCCTCCTCTTTACTAGCCGCCTTTACCTCCCTCTCCTTACCACCATTCTCCTTCTCCTCCTTCCCCCTCTGCTCCGGACCGGCAGAGCGGTGGCAGTCCGCCAGCCCGTCAGCCTGCGGTCTCCCCTTGGCGGGTGAGGAGGGGGCGGGGGCGGGCAACGGAGGCACCGGGCTGGAGACGGAGCGATTCAGAGTCCTGCCTCTCGTGGGCTCCCTGATGGGAGAGGAGTCTTTAGTGTGTTTGGACGAGTCTTTGGAGGAGGAGGCAGAGGAGGAGGAGCTCTTAGTGTTGTGCGGGTCTGTGCGGGTGGGGGTGGCGGTGCTGGGTGGAGTGGCAGCAGAGGAGGAAGTGGAGGAGGAGAACTTGGAAGGCGGCCGCCCTCTCAGACTGCGGGGTCTCTCAGGCACTTCTCGGGGGGCCGGCTCGGGCTCCGGGGACGCGCCCCGCAGTCGCCCGCTGACCCGGGTGGAGGCAGCGCTCTTGTCCTTGGGCTTGCGGCCGCGACGGGCCGGTGTGGCCACGGGGGTCTCCGCGGAGGCCAGCGGCGAGGACATGTCGTCGTCGTCCGAGGAGGCGTTGTGCTTCAGGCCCTCCTCCTTGGCCTGGTCCAGGCCCTTCCTGGCCGCCTCCACTTGTTCCTGCAGACAAGGGGGGGGGGGGGGGGGGGGTCATCAGGTCAATAGGTCATCATCTAATCTAGCCTAACTGATGGAGCATGGCGTCTACAATGCCATTGCCATGATTACAACCAGGGTTCCCACACCTTCTTAAATATCAAATTCAAGGACTTTCCAATTTGCCCAATTCTCTCGAAAACAGAGAAATTCAGTTTCTAGAGAATACATCAAGTCAAGCACTTTCAACAATGGAGGTCTATTTTCAAAAACTTTCAAAGCATTGATTTTTTGTTTTCCTTCACAAACTTTCAAGGATTTCAAGGTGGGAACCCTGGAAAGCTCCACCCATCCCAAGGATGCATGCCAGAGGCTTTTATTCACAGGTGTGAATAAAAGCCTGATCGATCAGAGAACACAAGGCAGGCGTATTGTTGTTGTTACCTCTGCTTGTTTCAGCTCCTCTTTGCACACATCTTCCAGCGAGGCCTCCAGGAAGTTCATGGCATAGCGCTCTATGGGCGTGAGCTGGAGGGGGGGAGGGCAAATTTTGAGTATCAAGCACTCAATTATTTTGCCGCAGATACAATTTTTTGTTTGAGCCGGTCAATTTTGTCACCGGGACAAGAATTGTTGTAAAATGAAACTAGAATAACATAATAGCTAGGATTGCTGTGGTTTATGATGACCCCTAATAACTTGGAAGGGCTAATCACACTCACGCCTGGTGGTATAATAGGTCTCCTTTAATAATAGCACTTATTACAAACAGGAGAAGCGTTCACCTGCTCCACCAGTGCGGCTATCTCCTGCTCCGCCTTGGACAGCTCCTCCACCTCCTCCTGGTCGCCGCCGTCATCCAGCGGGATGTTCTCGTTGAACTCCGCCAGCTCCGCCACCTGCTCCGCCTTGGCCTGCGATGCCGCCACGATGTCCTCCTCGTCCTCGGCACGGCAGAGCGCCTGGAGAGAGAGCGAGAGAGACACACACACGCGCAGACAGACAGACAGAGACAGACGGAGAGAGACGGCGGGAGACGGAGAGAGACGGAGAGAGACGGAGAGAGACAGACACACAGACAGACAGAGACAGACACACACGACCAGTTAGAGGCCATCTGCTGAAGGAACCACCAACACAATAACAACCCCTTCAACTGTTGCGTCATCTCGGTCATTAGTTATGTAACTTGGTAATGTGTACACTTTTGAAATGCAGAAATACAAAAAGGAGATAATTGGCAAACAACAACAAAAGGTGAACGTCATCGACAACCGTTTTCCCTCCTAAACCCAACGCTTGCTTTACAGTTGGCCATGTCTGATCAGTATGTTTTTTTAAAGAGGTCCTATTACCACGTATCAGTGTGAAAATTGTAATTGCGACAGTGACATCACAAGTGGTAGTGTTGTCCACCTAGATATATGCTGACTAGATCGGCCTGCGAGCCTACCCAGTGGGCTGTACCAAATGGTAAACTGATCTAGTCATAATACATCTCAGTGGACACTCCCACCCCTGATGTCATAATTGCAATTACAGTTGGGGTCGATATGCATTCACAAATCTTCTAATTTGCGCATCATAATTGCATGCTCATAATATAGCAAATAGACAAACCAAAAGGGTATAATTCACAGCAGTCACCACAGTAGCGAGCTAGTCTACAGACACAGACACACCCACACCCACCTGCTCCAAGATGGTGGTGCTCTGTTTGCTGGCCGACTCCTCGTCCTCGATGGGCGGGGCCACCGTCACCTCTGTGGCCGCCTCCCTCTTCTCCCCCTCGTTGACGTCAAACAACTCCCGGATGGTTTGCTGTTCGGATGGCGGGTTTGGGATCAATTAATGAACTAATTTGATGCAATCGGATGAAATCTCATCTTTCAGGACATGGAAAAGAAAGAAAAGGTGTCCTATTGTGTGCGCCTTGGTACTTGGCCTCCTCCGTGCATGCGTGCGTGCGTTGGATTGGTGCAGACAAGTAACGGAGTCATGGTTGCACAACAGTCTTGTGTCTTGCACAACTTAAAATTCACTGCGCAAGAATAACAACATTGATGGCGATTTTGGTGATAGAACTCTAGTCTTTTGACAGTTGAACTGTTAACTGCGATGTTGTAAATCGCCCAACCCTATTGGATACTGCAAGGCTATGCTCTTTGGTCAGAGGTGTGTGTGTGTGTGTGTGCGCGCGTGCGTGTGTCATATTGTTGCTTGCCATTGGTCAAATGCCAATAAAAAGGATTCTTATCAACTGTATTATTGGCCTGTAGAAGAGAGGCAGCAGAACAGTGATGCAGATGAATGTCAGAAGCCCCTCACCTCTTTGAAGAAGGCGGTGGTGAAGTTGCCTCCGTCGATGGCCATGTCTCCCAGCAACCTCTTCTGGTTGGCCTTCTTCAGGATGTTCTCCTCCACCGTGCGCTCGCTGATCAGCCTGTCACAGCAGCAACAACAACGTCAACAATGTCATCAACCTGGGATTCAAACCAGGAAACGCGCTGCTCATGAATACGTGAATAGAATCAAAATAAACTTTATATGTCATACATGAAACAACTCCAAGTGCTGAACATAAGCACGGAAATAAAAGTAGAGTAGGTCAACAAACGAGTCGGTCGGGTTTTGAAAAAACTAAAACATGAAAGTCAATAAAAACATTAACATCGTACCAAGTAAGAAATTTATAAAAGTGCAGAGTAAAAGTACACTAGTTAGAATCCTAAGGCTGAAAAAAAAGGGTGATTTAAGTATTCATTTGAAAATAATGTCAACAAAACAGACGAAAGGGCAAATCAAATCTAAATATATTGCATAGACGTATATACGTGGTAATTCTACTATAGTGTGCGTGCGTTTGTGTGTGTGGGTGTGTGTCTGTATAGAAATGTATAGTAATTCTACACTATAAGACTACAACACTAGAAGCACAAGGTTCTATTCCCAGAAGCAGAGCAGCGGTGGTCCACCATCACCTGTAGATGTGCACGTCCCTGGTCTGTCCGATGCGGTGGCAGCGGTCCTGGGCCTGGGCGTCCATGGTGGGGTTCCAGTCGCTGTCGTAGAACACCACGGTGTCAGCGCCCGTCAGGTTGACGCCCACGCCGCCGCTGCGCGTCGACAGAATGAAGCAGAAGATGCGCCGGTCGGCGTTGAAGCGTTCCATCAGCGACTGAGGAAGAGGAGGGCGAGAGACGTCAGCCACAGAAGGAGACACCCCAGGGTTAGAGGGGTCTGCATTTTATATACAATCGAAAGAAAGAAAATGTACTCAATGGCATCGACTTGAACTATGTAAAAAAAAAAAACAAAAAAAAAAAACAGATACTGTAAAACAGTTTTCAGAGAGAGCGAGAATCACTGACACACACACACAGACACACATATACAGTGACACAGACACACACACACACAGTGACACAGACAGACAGAGACAATAACAGTACCCTGGGTTCTCCCACTTTCTTCTTGTAAACACACACCCCCCTAACCCCCACCTGTCTCTGCTCCACGCGGGTGCTGCCGTCCAGCCGGAGGTAGATGTGTCCGTGGTAGTTGAGGAACTGCTCCAGCACGTCCAGCATGCGCGTCATCTGGGTGAAGATGAGGACCCGGTGGCCCCCGGTCTTCAGCCTCCGCAGCAGCGTGTGCAGGGTCTGCAGCTTGCCTACACACACACACACACACACACACACACACCACACACACACACACACACACACACACACCACACACACACACACACACACACAACACACACACACACACACACACACACACACACACACACACACACACACACACACACACACACAGTATTTGAACAGAGCTGCTGATAGCCAGTCTCATATCCACACACTGTGTGCAGAACAAAATACATATACTGGAAGCACGCGGCCAAACCCAATAGCCTAGATGTATTCCTCCCTGCATTACCACTGTATTGTGGGTAATTTTCAATGTGCATGACATTAATATTTATTAATATGTGGAGATAAATAGAACCTGGGCACATCATCTCCACACAGTGAAGTTACTTTATATATAGAGTGCAGGTTGACTTTGGACCAATTCATCACAAATATGTTACTACTTTTAGCTATAGGCTTTACATGATGGCCATTAGAGACAATGGAAGTATTTGAGTCTTTGTAGTTTTCCAGATTCAATTTGTCCTACATTTGAGCTTTTCAAAGACCTTAAGACAGGGATCCTACAGCTTCTTAAACATCAAATTCAAGGACTTCAAGGACTTTCCCAGGCCCAACTCCATCAAATTCAAGGGCCCAACGCGGCATAGTTTGAGGCACGGATCAAGGTTAATTACTGTTATGGGAACCGGCAGGCTTTACAGAAGCTCACAGACTACAATTAAAAAGAGTGAGAGGCTTGAATGCGTGAACACTTCTCAATTATGCTGTAGCCTATTTACTGATGTCAAGGACAAAATATAAATGGAAAGAACTTCTTGAACCAAATGTATAAATTCAAGCACTTTCAACGACCTATGTCTTATTTATTTCCACTTTCAAGGTCTTTCTTCCCTCAAATTCACAACCTTCCAAGGATGTCCCGGAGGACCCACGTGGTGGTCCAGACCACCCTGGTTCAGAGTGTGTGTGTGTGTGTGTTGTGTGTGTGTGTGTGTCCGGCTACCTACCGCAGTCGTACTGGATGAGCCTCAGGTCGGGGAAGTGGGTCCTCATGCTGCACTGGATGCGGTGGAGGTTGCGCGCCAGCGGGGCGAGGCGAGCGGACAGCGCCGTGGAGAAGACCGCCGCCTTGTGGCTCAGCGAGGGTGGCGGGTGGCAGCAGTGCATGGTGATGGGGGCAGCCTCCACCGGGGGAATCACAAAGGTAAACCTGGGAGGGGAGGGAACAAGACCAGAGGTGGTGAGGAACCGGGGGTAGTGGGTGGGGGGGGGGGTGGGGGCTTTGGTGTCATCCCTCACGTCAGACTTTGGATTCATCTCAAGTCTTAATTGTGAGACTTGAGATGAATTTGAAGTCTGATTTGTGATTCTTCTCAAGCCTCACTAGTCAGACTTTGGACTCATCTCAAGTCTGTGATAACAGACTGAGCTCAAATCTATCTGAACGATTTCACTTTCTCTCGCTTTATATTTGTTTGACCACGTTTATGTGATTGGTTACTGTGTAATTGGCCAACAACAACAACCACAACAAATAATTTCTGTCTCGCAACAGTTGAGCACATAACATAAGCCGTACCTGTCTATCATGTGCGTGAGCAGGTCCAGCCGCTCCCCGGGGCTGTGGATGGCGTCCCTCAGGGCTTGGCTCTGGAGCCAGTGGTCCGCTTTGTGGTTGGCCTGCGCCAGCAAGCAGGCGCCGTGGCCGGCCCGGCCCCACTCGGCCCTGAGGGGGCTGGCGGGGGCCGGCGAGGGCCTGGCACCGGGCAGGAAGGTGAGGAAGTCCAGGACCTCCCGGCCGTAGACAGGCCGGGCGGCGCAGTGGAGCTCGTTGACCCGGGATAGGAAGTCCAGCTTGCTGCGCCGCTGTTCCTCGCGGAGTTCTGCCAGCGTGGACTGAGGTAGGGAGAAACGCGGAGCGATGAGCATTTTAACATCCGCAACGCCTGTTCTACGCAACGAAGAGTGTTGACATCACAAGTGGGAGTGTCCACCCAGATGTATGGTGGATAGATCAGCCTACCAGTTGCTACAGTCCACTGGGTAGGCTGGTATGCTGATCTATCCAGCATACTTCTAGGTGGACACTCCCACTTGTGATGTCAAGTGGAGTCATTCCAACCGTTTTTTGAAACCGCTTAGAATGGCTAATCACACTCACACCTGGTGGTACAATATGTCTCCTTTAAGGTGAATTACAACCTGTTCATATATTGGCAATTTAAAGCAACGTATGCATTGTGTCGTCCCTTTAACGCAGCAGGTGTAGTAAAGAGACACTGACCATGTAGAAGAGAGAGCGTTGGGGCGGGCGGGGTGCGAGCCGTGGCAGGGGGGGCACCCTGGCGGGGGCGCTGGGGGTAGGCTTGGGAGGGGGAGCGGCAGAGGGTTTGCCAGAGACGCTTGTGTCCCGTGGTGGTGGTGCTGCTGCTGCTGCTTCTGTTGCTGCTGAAGACTTGGAGGTTGAGGAGGCTGATGAGGAGGAGGAGGAGGAGGAGGATGGGGTGACCTGGACAGGAGCTGAGGAGCAGATGGGAGTGCAGAGTAAACGGCTGCTTTCTGACTGGAGTACATATTTTAACGATTGTATATTACGTCAACAAACAAATGATGGAGCCACTAGGGATAGGTCATGATTTTCGAATCTTCTAATCGTCGTTTCATTATAAAACATTCTGTATTTGAATATTCAAAGCATATTGAAATAGTTCCGGCTAATATCCAATAGCATTCTTTCTTGAAATGCCCATCCTAACCACATGGTCAGTAGACTTTAAAAAGCACAATGAAAATCAAAAAAACCAAAACAAGAGATTGACTACAAGAATACACTACAATATGATAAATAAAAATTAATAAAATCATATTGTGTTCCCTTTGATAGATATTGCGATTGTGATTAGTTAGCATGTGTGAATTAGGATTACAATTTTCATTTTCACGGAATAAAAAACGAAGTAACCAACTACGGACATTTGTTGGGAGTCTGCACCAAACAAACATGTTTTCTTACATATGGAGGATCTCTGCAGCCCGACAATACTTCATTCACAACGGCGTCATAAACGTACATTTATGCATTTTACTCCATCAGAAAACTAAATTGCAACTCCTGCAATGTGGATATCGCTCCACGCCAGTCAGCAAAGCAGCCTGGTTCAGCGAGACCCACCTGGCTGCACGGCGGGGCGCACGGGGGTCTGCAGCACCTTCAGGAGGGGGCGTGGCGGGAGGGGCAGGCCGGGGGAGGCGCTGGGGATTCTAGGGGGCGCCATGGTGTAGGTGGCGGTGGCGGGGCCGCAGGTGCGCTGGGGTTGTGCGGACACAGGGGTTCGGACGACGGGGGTGAACTGCAGCGGGGCGGGGCAGTGGGGCGGGGCCAGGCGAGGGGAGGGCGCCACGGCCAGCGTGGGCACGGGGCTGCCCTCCTTGCCCGCGGCCTGCCGCACCACGATCTTCACGATGCCGGGGCTGCTCACCATCGAGGAGGACACTGCGCGGGAGGAGGAGGAGGAGGGGAGAGGAGATGTTTTACTGTGAGGAGAGCAGGGAGAGCCCTTCATCTGGATAAACTACGGCCCTTCAAGAGACGAGGGTGGTTCCGATTAGTAGAAATAGAAGATGAGCATGCCCCAAATAAAAAAAAATACGAAGAGGAGCACTACAGCAGGGGGTGAAATGTGAAACTTGTAACTGAAGTTAAGCACAAATGTTAAGGCATGCTCACTTGAGACAAGTGAGCATGCCTTAACATTTGTGCTTAACTTCACAGTTGTGCAAACGCAAAAGTATGATGAAAAACACCCCAAAAATGTAAAATACTTTTCATCGAACGTCACCAGAGTGGACTTCCTGCCCAGACTTTGTTTATGCAGATTGGAAACAGAAAAGGCTTGGTGGTGGATGAGGAGGTGGTGTGTGGATGATGAGTTTGCGGGGGAAATGGTAGGGGAGAGGAGGGAGGCAAGGGGAGGAAAGAGGATGGGAGGAAAGGGGGGGGTAGAAGGTGAAACCTTGCGAGGAGACACTGAGAGGCAGCTGGGTCCCAGCGGGAGCAGGAGAGGTGTTAACGGGGTGTGTGCTGGCCGTGCTAAGGACAGCCACCTGGTGGGCCGGCTGGCTGATCAGGTGGTGCTGCCCCCCACTGGACACCAGGTGCATCACATTACCTGTGGAGAGACGGGGAGAAAGAGGAGGAGGAGAGGTGAGTTGAGGCCATTTAAGCAAGCACCACGTATATATATCTCAGCCCTGCTAACGAGGCACGCAAGGCTCACCTTGTACTGAGCGCGGCGGGGCGAGGGGGACCTGGTGGATCTGCGCTCCAGACAGGGTCAGCTTGTTCCCCTGCAGCTGGAAGGTGACCGGTTTGCTGCCCTGACACGACGACACCGGCCGGCCCGCGAGCGAGGCCAGCTGGGCGATGCTCACCACCTCGCCAGCTACACACGGACAGAGAGAGAGAAGGTAGTTCAGTAATGATAGTTCAGAGCACACAAAAAAGGCAAACAAATCCCTCCACACATCCCAGGGAGATCGGTGGGTGGGAGGGTGGTACTCACAGGGCAGCCGGGCCTGCATATCGGGGCTCAGCAGAACCCTCTGGGGCATGACGTGGCTGGGCATGGGGGCCGGTGTGGGCTGGGCGGGCACGCTGGGGGCCCCGGGAGCGCCGGGGGGCCGGACCGTCAGCACAGGTCTGGGGCCGATGGACCTCACCGCCGTCTGCGGGGTGTTGTGCATGATGGGCCGAGGAGGCGGGGGCGTGGCCGCCACGGAACACACAACTGGGAGACAGAGACAGAGAGAGAGAGAGGAACAGAGAGAGAGACAGACAGAGAGAGACAGAGAGAGAGACACAAACAGACAGAGAGAGAGAGAGGGAGATGAACAGAGAGGCACGGAGACAGACACAGAGACAGAGACAAAGAGACAAAGAGAGAGAGGGGTAAACAAAGACAGCGAGAGAGAGACAGTCAGAAACACTATTTTTGTTCCAATGGTAAAGTTGTTCCCCCAAGTCTCGTAGTATTGGTAGTGCTTTACTGACCTTGTTGAATCACGGGGGCCAGAGTCTGGGGGGTCTCCACGACGGGGGGAGGTTTGGGGGTCTGAGCAGCAGGGGACACGGGGCAGGTGGGCTTGTTCACGAGGAGGACCGGCCGGCTGTCCGTCTTGGATGGTGGTTGGAACGTTCTGACACGAGAAGACAATACAACAATATAAAACAGTGGGTTTGCACATTAGCCTCATGGGAAGGACAAGCACCGCTAATCACACCGCTTAATTGAGCATCTCGTTAATTTAGCAGAGACACATTTTGTGTGGAGAATAGATCTATATACACATCTATATAATCTACATTTACCTGTTGACCTTCATGCGCACTGGTTTGGGTCGCGGAGGCGGCTCTGGGGACTCCACGATCTCCTGGATGAGCTGGCGGCCCACCTTGTGGCGGGGCACGAAGACGTCGGCCTGGTACCGAGAGACCCGGCCCTCCAGGCCCACGAGGTCAAACGTGGAGAGGTCACAGCGCTGAGGTCACAGACAGGACCGGAGGTCAGTAGGTTTGTATACAACATCACTACAGTGTTGCATTATATGAAAGTGAATAAACAATACAAATACATAAACACCAATACAAGACATGATCAAAAGAGAGAGACATGGAAGTCTCAGAGTTAGTGTTTTTGAACAAGGATTGATCCATCATCAAATGTCACTTTCATGATTAGAGCACATTAATTATATTGGAAGCCACCTTGTCATCAATTAATGCTTCGAGCTTCTCTCTCTTGCTAGTGTATCTGGTGCTCAGGGGACACACACACACGCACGCACGCACGCACGCACGCACGCACGCACGCACACACACACACACACACACACACACACACACACACACACACACACACACACACACACACACACACACACACACACACGCACGCACGCCTTAATTGGGTCTCTGGGGAGGGAGGGGGTTCCCTCTCCACACTGACCTTCAGAGGGGAGACCTCCAGGGCGCCCTGCACCAGGGAGGCGGTGTGGAACACGATGGGCTTGGTGATGAAGGGCGACTGGATGGGCCGCGGGTCGAACAGGTTGGGGTGGTTGCACACCTTGCGCAGCTGCATCAGGATGTTGATGACCGACATGAAGTGTCCGCTGGCCAGGGTCTCCCGCGTCCTGAGAAATTATGACAGAAAAATAAGTGACCCAACATAGAGGAGGTTAGAGGAGTCTCGGTACGACATCTGATGGACTTCAGCCTAGGCAGGTGCATCGCAGACGACCCAAGGAAGCCCAGTGTTGTCGAGTGTGAGGTCGTGTCTGGGTGAGCTGCAAGCATTGGCGATTCCGGAGGCCATGTTGTTCATGAACAACAACAACAACATGGCTAGCTCATTATGAAAGGAGATTATAATGTAATTATGTCAACAAGCACTGAACAAAAATGTTCCGACATATTTGCGATATTTTATGCCTGACGGATTTAACAGTCACGCAAGATAGACTGAGATCTGAGAAACGCAATCATTCAGTTGAAAACTAAAATGTGTCGTTGATTTGATAATGCATCTCAGGGTCACAATTTTGTTCGGTTAAAAATCCCAAAAGTCTAGGCTATGCTAGGCAAAGGGCTGGCACTGTGTGGCAGGTGATTGGCTGAACCATGTGTCTGTCACCTCGCCCGCAAGCTGCCGATTGGTCCGAACCGCCGTGGTTCTGCCACGAGCGGATACCTTGAAGCCTGGCCGGACGGATTCGAAGACCCACCCCCCCCCACCCCCGTGGATGAAAGATAAAGATAACTCCGCCCACTACTTTACTTACGTGGCCTGGGCCATGAAGTCATCGTAGAGGAAGCGCTGCCTCTTGGACAGGCGGCATCGAACCACGTGTTCGTACTTCTTGGGCATCTGCTTCTCCACGTCGAGCTTGATGCGGCGGAGGAGGAAGGGCCGCAGCACCTTGTGCAGGCGCTTGATCAGGCCCTCGTTGTACTCCTGGCTGCCCTCGATCATGCCCGTCAGCGGGTTGGCGAACCACTCCTTGAACTCGCGATGGGACTGGAAGACGTGGGGCATGAGGAAGTGCATGAGGGACCACAGCTCCATCAGGCTGTTCTGCAGTGGCGTGCCCGTCAGCAGCAGTCTCCGGTGGCTGCAGCCAAGCAAACACACAAACAGGTTACGCATGGGAGCATAATTGTAAATGGATTGCATTTATATCCCACGCGCTTTACAGTCTTGCCTCACATTCACCCATTCATACACATCGGATAATGCTGTTTGTATCACATGGTATCGCTGTATCATCAGCGATCAAGAGTCTTAGTCATGGCCTGTAAAAAACAAACAGCAACCGGCATCAGTCTGGTACCAAGTGCTCAGCGACAAAGTAACCCAAATCTACAGCTGATGTACGGCTAGCTACAAGATCCATCACTGGACAGGACTGAGTCTGTCCGAGTCTCATTCCACCCCACCATGAAATATGCAGGTTGTGCAACGACCTGGCAACCACTGGAACGGACTGGGAGGTGGGAGAGCGACATCTAGTGGCTGAATGTGATGTCAATGTTATCAATTGTACCGTATTTTTTTAAGCCTGCCGAACGAATTTAAAATAGATTTTGTACATTTATTTTAAATGGTGAATTGCACCTAACCTGGTTGAGGATGTGGGTTAGTTTAACATTATATGAGACAGACCCAGATGGACAGTAGACGCATTTCAAACGGAAATAACTTTGAAATGATGCAGAAATGCGTAATTTGATGCCGACTTGGAATTTCTCCCGCCCCTCCCAGAACGGAGGCTCAACCCGATCCCCGACCGAGAGGAACCACTCGTCTAGATTTACCGACCTGTTGAAATTGAGAAGGCTCTGCCAGCGCTGGGACTTGAAGTTCTTGATGTTCTGGGCCTCATCCAGGATCAGGTATCGCCACGACTTGCGGCGGAAAGCCTGGTGGTCCTGCAGCACCAGCTTGTAGGACGTGATGCACACGTGGAACGCGTTGGGCTTGGTCCATCCCTGAGGATATCAAGGAACCCAACCAGGGTTGAAAAAAGCCATAACTAACACAGACTCACTGCATGTCCTGTGTGTGTATGTGACAATTAAACAACACTTTTTTTTTTTTACACTCTTTGAATGCGTTTGTGTTTTATCGCCATGAAATGAAGACATCGAGTTATGGTGATACCCAGTTTTAAAGTACAAATTAATGGACCTTTCCCTACTCAAGCGGCAAGTCCCGCCCCCCCTAGTTACTGTTGCTATGTCCCCCAAGCTTCCCCACACCTCTGCAGCATGTTAGTAATGTCCACTGAACAACGCCCCCCTGCTGATGATTCTCTCTCAAGGATTCCTGACAATATCGCTGTATGTTATTTGCCAAATACCGCCACATTATCTAAGAGAGTTCTACAGAAAGGCCTGAACTATTTGACACAAGGATATATCCATGACATTCGGATTTCGGACGGAGCAGACGACAACATAAAACTTGATGCTAAGTGTTGGCGATCTATGCTGAAGACACAAACGCCTCACAAACTCCACATTGAAATTCGTCGGGACGACATCGTGGAGTCCTACTGCTCATATAAAGCACGGTGAGTACGTTAGTGATGTGTTTACAATGAAAATAAGCCTAAGATCTGCTAACTACTAGCTACAATGGGCTAATCACCGAGCTATGCTAATCACACGATGGCGCGGTAGCAGTCTGGTCCTAGCGAAAAAAACATGTCACTGCTCAATGTACCTGTACACTGAAATAGTTGACAAATAAACCTTTGAATTTTAACTCATTAGCGAGCTTTGTAGCTTTTTGCGTCGGCGCTGCTGTAAATTGATGTGTGGAGTCACTATCAACCATTTGATTGTTGCACTTGTGAACTTTCAGTGTTTTAAGTACATCATAAAAACCACTGCATTCAGTAATTGTCTTATCAGATACAGCACCTGTAAATAACTCGGACACAAAAATGACAGACCCACATGGATCACATCCAATCAATGCTTTGAGGGTTGTGCTTGACTTATAGTCACTATAAAGCTGACTCTGTAAAGCCAGTGCAGATGGCACCTGGGTCTTACATTCAGTACCATCAATAATGACGAGTAGAAGGAAATTATTTTCTAAAGTTTTCAGGCATGTTTTTAATAATAATGTCTCTATGAGGCCATATGTAGTTGTCCAAATTTAAAATCCATAAGCTCTATCCATGTATTAAAAACAAGTCCTGCAGACTGCATGGCTACTCCAAATCTCAATGAAACGCGCTCCCTGTAATCTCTTTGGATATCTGTGGTCATTATAGCACGTTCCCCCAAGCGCATCTAAGAACCATGTTGTTCTAACTAAATGTAGCTGTAGTCTAAGCTATGAACACAACAACGCGGGACAAGCTTTGTTTGTGGGACATCATGGCGGCTCTATTGCAAGGGCCGTGGTCTTAAGAAATCAGGCAATCTTATTGGTTATTATTCTCCGCGTGACTGACAGTGTGGAAAGGTCCATTACAATGAGAAGATATGCATTTAAAAAGATCAAGTAAGAGGTTTGAAACATCCAAGGCAGAAATTAAAACTAGCTCTAGTCCAATAGCATACTTTAAATATCTGTATACTTCAACGTAATGAGCCTCGGTTAGATTGTTCAGCAAAGTATTTAGAGTTCATAAGCATATTGTGATATCAATATTGTGTAGAATCCCCAGAATTATTGTGACAACACATTTTTCCATATCATAATTGAATAATATTTATCTATCTATATATCTATCCTATCTACTACTTTATTTTTGCACCCATTTGCAATTGTAAACCCATTTCGTGTTGGGACTCTGGCATTAAAAATTAAAAGGCGGCCATTTTGCGTTCGCCCATGCGTTGGCGGCGTACCTGTCTCTTCATCTTGCGCTCCTTCTGACTGCCAAAGTAGGTGAGGATCTTGAAGCCGGGACACCAGCGCTTGAGCTCCATCTCCCAGTTCAGCATCACGCTGGTGGGGACGATGATGAGATGGGGGCCCCAGTTGCCTGCATGCAAGGGGTTGAGGGACAAACCATTACACACACAGAGACAGAGAGATATTGCAGCTTTGTTTACATATTCTTTGTTATAGAACATCTGCAATTGTACATTTGTAAATCGACAATTGTAAATTTGATTTGTTTTGTTTTTGTTTTTATTTACCACTCACTTTGGCAATGTAAATGTACGTTTCCCATGCCAATAAAGCTCTTTCAATTGTAAAATTGAGACAGAGAGAGAGAGACAGAGGGAGAGAGACAGACAGACAGACAGACACACACCTGTCATGACATGAAACAGCCATTTCTCTGTTTTACTTCTTTAGAATGATTTCAACTTTTGTTAGGGTTGAAAATTAGCAAAACATTGACACAGATCCTCCCAGAATAGACACTGGGGTCTATGGAGGGGTCTAATGTCACACAATTCTGTGTGACATTCGGCGAGGAGAGGAGCCTCCTGTACAACGCTGCAGAAGACACGTATCCACGTACCTTTCTCACAGGCCAGGTGGGCGAGCAGGGCGATGGTCTGGATGGTCTTGCCCAGGCCCATCTCGTCGGCAAGGATGCCGTTAAGCTTTTTCTCGTACATGGTGACCAGCCAGTCCAGGCCGATGTGCTGGTACTCCCGCAGGGTGCCGTCCAGGAGGAAGGGGATGGGCGTCTTCACCTGGAAGGCCATAAAGGTCATCGTAAAGTGGTATTGTATTCATTAGTTAACGCGCCGGTAGGGTCTCACTAGGGGCTGGGCGGTATGATCACGATAATTATTGGGGAATTACACACATCATGATATATATTCATGACATCAACATACCATTCTAAACAGTCCAACTGAGGGTCATGACATTAAAGTATATGGGAAATTCAAAGTATGGTATCGTATTTTCCTTTCTCTTTGACGTTTAAAACCTCATATTTGATCGTTTTAAGGGCATAGCTTAGCCTGGAAATCCAGACCCACATCTAGAAAGCTGTAGGGTCTGGTAATGAGTAATGAAAATGGCCCAACTCGAGGGGCAGCACCAAACATGCATTTGAAACTATCACTGCACGCAATTGGATAACACTACGACCAATCAGAAGAATACACGGGGTGACGTATCCAGAGCGACGGAAACGAGTTTGTTTTGGAGAATAGTTTGACAGAGAGATTTAAATGTAGCCTAATGGAAATTGAGCCACTAAACGACTTTTGCCGTTTTTGCAAGCAGAATATGAGAATAGTTGGTTTGTACAGATACTCAGTCAACATTTTCGATAGCCATCTTGCAATGTTTACTGACTGATTCCGGACTGATTCTGTCGCAGCGCTGACGTCATCCGTTTAGCCCGCCTCTGGCCCGCCTATATCAGATACACCGATGTGATTGGTTTACGTTCGGAACAACAGGAATTGCTAATGAGCATGTTACTGATTACCAGAGTGACTCGCTGAGCAAATTCAAATTGTGCTCTCGCGAGAACTCCGGATTTCCAGGGTAGGCATAGCTTGCAATTGTAATTCGCTGATCCTACAAATCTGGGTATCGTAATATTACGTCGTTATCTTCATTTCAAGATGTCACAATGGCATTCAAACTAAAGACGATAGACTTTCTGCCCATCCATACGATCTCTCCTGGACGTGGTCTCCTCTCACCTTGGCGGTGGCCAGCGTGTAACCTTTGGGCTGCAGGCTCTCGGCCGTAGCGGCGATGTGACTGATCTCCTTCTTGGGTCTAGAGCCGGCAGGCTGAGGGGGGCTGTGATCTCCCTCCTTGAGCAAGACCTCCATGCCTTCGTCCCCACTGCTGTCCTCGCCGCTACCTTCCTCCTCCTCCTCCTCCTCCTCCTCCTCGACGTCCTCCTCGCTTGCCTCTTCGTCCTTCTCGCTGTCCACCTCTTCCTCGCTCTCTTCTGGTGAATCTGAGACACATGCACACAAAACACTTTATTTTGTGGACGAAAACTCATGTACGCAGACTGTTCCACCAAGACAAGCACCAATCATAAAAGGAGGAGGAAGATTTTATTCAGCACAATACCCGAGGAGGAAGAGTTGGTTTCCACGTCGCTCTCGTCTTCCTCGGTCTCCTCTTCGTCTTCCCCAGACGCCTCAGAGTCGGAGCTGGCCTTGGAGGCGGAGGCCGACGGCTCCTCGAAGTCCGACGCGTAGGCACCCTTGTACTTCTCCAGGAGCTCGTCCATGCTCATGTCGCCTGGCGGTCACAAGGTCATGGACACATGGTCACGCAAGGCCTGCCTGTGGGTTGGCCAACAGTTTGCAGCGCGATCAAAACAAGACTACTGCTCTACCTTCTTTGGCCAGGTCATCCAGTTCTTCTGCGTGGTCCATGTTGCCCTCCACCTTCTCCTGGGCGTCGATGGTGTCCTCCTGGTCTTCAGCTGGAACCACCGCAGAAGAACAACACTTCAGTCACAACTCTGAGACGACACCAAACCATGAGACACTGGAGACCAACTGGACATAAATAAAGAGTTTCCGTTGAAATTAAATATAAGATCGAGATTGTGATTGGAAACACGATATTGTCTCAGATTTTGGGTATGATGGTATGGAGTGTTGCCTTTTCCTGGTTTTGAAGGTGCGATTTCTGAACACATCAGTTTGATTATTTGCACAGAAGTTCTTCATAAAAATTTGCAAATACTCAGCAAGTATGTTTCATTTGTCAAGTATTTCAAGAGTCAGGAGTATACAAAGATCGGCTGGGCTTTTTTCATAGACCACCTTTACCAGAAAAATGCTATACTAAGATATATCGTTGTCAAGATATTAAATTACTTGTATCGGGATACAAGACTTTGCCCAGCCCTAGTTGGAACTGAACTGCTAAACATTTCAACGATGCATTTTTGCTCCGAGTGAATACGGTGGCGTAGAAATGTCTTACCATCCTCCTCATTGGCGTTGAACTCTCCATCCTCCTCCGCTGAGGAGGCGGTGTCATCCGAGCCCTCCTCCGAGGCCGAGTCCTGCGAAACAACCGCCGTTACTCAACCTTCTAGAAACCAAGCGGCTCTGAAAGCACACAGGAATATCTCGCTGGCCGGCCACAAACTGGAGCACCGTTATACAACAGACTGAAAGCAGTCCCACGAAAAAAGTCTCGTACCTGGATGCATTCACACTAAACTATTAAATTAAGGAGTTTGGAATGACCACCCCCTCTAGAAAAACTAATATTCAGTCTCTTCATGGGATGCTACCAGTACACAATGCTACAGCACTGTAATATGACCAGAGATTAGCATGCATATCTCGGGCTCAATCTCAATAGGGACACACTTCCAAAATTGAATCAAGAAAAAAAACAAAAACCATGTGGAGTGATATGCATTGTCCGTGTGAACACAGACACACACACACACACGCACACGCACACGCACACACACACACCTCTACTGATAACGACAATCCATCATTTCAATGAGGAAACAAAATGCAAATACATCATCGTCTCTTTAAAAACACTTTCAGCCAATTTACGAGTCGGTCCTTGAATGATTTTGGAACATCCGTCATGAAATTCACCATTGTTGGGAATTTCAAACATGGATAGGCCTGGACTGCAGACTCCAGATCTCTTTGCATGTGACTCCTCCCTTAAGGCGGTGTTTCATGCTTGTATGCATGCAAAACATGACCAATTCAGACCATCGGGTTTCAATCCAAGCTCCACATCTGTTGCAATACTCTTTCACCCACCCCGAGGATTGATTATAATTTTTTATGAATGGATTGTATTTATAAATCGCACTTTTATCCAAAGTGCTTTATTTCGCAATATTGCCTCTGATTCACACACCGACGGCGGTGTCAACCATGCAAGGTAACAACCAACATGTCAGCAGCAGTTAGGGTTAGGTGGCGTCTTGCTCAGGGACACCTCCACACTTCGCTAGGAGGGGGAGGAGCCCGGGGATCGAACCAGCGACCTTCCTGTTGCCAGACAACCGCTCTTATACCTCCTGAGCTACTGCCACCCCGTTTGTCTGAGACTGTGGTGTGAATTCGACGAGCCCCCACGAAACATAAGGGACCAGTGACGACCCCAACAGCACCCAGCAGCCATCTTGGACCCTCAGACCCCCCCCAGCAGGGCCATGGTGTCCTCCTCCTCCTCACCGGGGGGCGCTTGAGGGAGCGCAGTAGCTCCTCCAGGGGGAGCTGGCTCTCCTCCCTCAGCAGGTCCACCTCCCGCTGGTGGCTCTCGGCGTCATTGCCCTCCTGCTGCTCCTCCACGTCGATGGTCTCCTCGTCGTCCTCCTCCTCGCACGGGGGCTCGAAGTCTCGGTCTGCAACAACACATCCAGGAGAACTGTTATGGTATCAGGTACCGCACACACACACACACACCACACACACACACACACCACACACACACACACACACACACACACACACACACACACACACACACACACACACACACACACACACACACACACACACACACACACAAATATTTTATTAAATCTATTCATGGGACAACACTGAAGAAATGACACTTTGATACAATGTAAAGTAGTCAGTGTACCAGCTTGTATAAACAGGTCTAAATGTACTGTCCGCCCTCAAAATAACTCAAACATAGCCCATTAATGTCTAAACCGCTGGCAACAAAACTGAGTACACCCCTAGGGGTGGCACGGTTTCACAAAACCCATGGTTCGGTTCGTATCACCGGTTTTAGGGTCACCGGTTTTCGGTTCTGTACGGTTCTGTTGTTATTTTTTCTTTTAATCTTTAACACTCCAGCAAATGCGGTGGCTGGTGGGGGGGGAAGGGGTGCCCAATGCGTCGATCGCAAAGGAAGTCCAGGTAGATGGCATGCCATTACAATTTTTTTTGATGTTATCATTCATCGGATGAATGATAACAGAATGTAGTGGGGATGCTGGGGACATGTCCCCATCAATATCCACCCCCCCCCCCTCCTGGATCAGAACCGCGAAGTAACGGAGCACCCCCCATCAGAACCGCGACTGAACGGAGCTCCCCCCCACCCCCCTTTATATGAAGTATACTCGGGATATATTTAGCATTTTTAGTGTAGGTAGATCATTTTGGCTTGGTCATTTTTAAGCGATTTCGAGCGACTGTTTGCGCAGAGGATACCCATGCTTTTTTTTTTTTTTGGATAGCCCGTTCTGTCTGGTTTCTTCGTGCGTGTGTATGTGATGACGTCATCAACGACACGTCGACGTTACATCGACTTTGATAGAAAAGTCGACTTGAAAAAAAAAATCAGAAGTCGTGCAACCCCTACTCCACACCTCTTCTTTCGCGCGAAAGGGAAACACACTGTCTGAGGTCACATACAGTCACGAGGCTGCGCACGCCATGAAACGTCGAACCGTACAACGCACACATCCTCCGAACCGAGACAAGCCAACCGAACGGTTTTCAGTTTTTTTTCCATTAACAGTGCCACCCCTAGTACACCCCTAAGTGAAAAGGTCCAAATTGGGCCCAATTAGCCATTTTCCCTCTCCGGTGTCATGTGACTCGTTAGTGTTACAAGGTCTCAGGTGTGAATGGGGAGTAGGTGTGTTAAATTTGGTGTTATCGCTCTCACACTGGTCACTGGAAGTTCAACATGGCACCTCATGGCAAAGAACTCTCTGGGGATCTTAAAAAAAGAATTGTTGCTCTACATAAAGATGGCCTAGGTTATAAGAAGATTGCCAACACCCTGAAACTGAGCTGCAGCACGGTGGCCAAGACCATACAACGGTTCAACAGGACAGGTTCCATTCAGAACAGGCCTCGCCATGGTCGACCAAAGAAGTTGAGTGCACGTGCTGAGCGTCATATCCAGAGGTTGTCTTTGGAAAATAGACGTAGGAGTGCTGCCAGCATTGCTGCAGAGGTTGAAGGGGTGGGGGGGTCAGCCTGTCAGTGCTCAGACCATACGCCTCACACTGCATCAAATTGGTCTGCATGGCTGTCGTCCCAGAAAGAAGCCTCTTCTAAAAATGATGCACAAGAAAGCCCGCAAACAGTTTGCTGAAGACAAGCAGACTAAGGACATGTATTACTGGAACCATGTCCTGTGGTCTGATGAGACAAAGGTCAACTTATTTGGTTCAGATGGTGTCAAGCGTGTGTGGCGGCAACCAGGTGAGGAGTACAAAGACAAGTGTGTCTTGCCTACAGTCAAGCATGGTGGTGGGAGTGTCATGGTCTGGGGCTGCATGAGTGCTGCTGGCACTGGGGAGCTACAGTTCATTGAGGGAACCATGAATGCCAACATGTACTGTGAAATACTCAAGCAGAGCATGATCCCCTCTCTTCGGAAACTGGGCCGCAGGGCAGTATTCCAGCATGATAACGACCCCAAACACACCTCCAAGACGACCACTGCCTTGCTAAAGAAGCTGAGGGTAAAGGTGATGGACTGGCCGAGCATGTCTCCAGACCTAAACCCTATTGAGCATCTGTGGGGCATCCTAAAACGGAAGGTGGAGGAGCGCAATGTCTCTAACATCCATCAGCTCCGTGATGTCGTCAAGGACGAGTGGAAGAGGATTCCAGTGGCAACCTGTGAAGCTCTGGTGAACTCAACGCCACACACACACACACACACACACACACACACACACACACACACACACACACACACACACACACACACACACACACACACACACACACACACACACACACACACACACACACACACACCACCACACACACCACACACACACACACACACACACGTAAATAATTTATTAAATCTATTCATGGGACAACACTGAAGAAATGACACTTTGATACAATGTAAAGTAGTCAGTGTACAGCTTGTATAACAGTCTAAATGTACTGTCCCCTCAAAATAACTCAACATAGCCATTAATGTCTAAACCGCTGGCAACAAAACTGAGTACACCCTAGGGGTGGCACGGTTCACAAAACCCATGGTTCGGTTCGTATCACGGTTTTAGGGTCACGGTTTTCGGTTCTGTACGGTTCCTGTTGTTATTTTTTCTTTTAATCTTTAACACTCCAGCAAATGCGGTGGCTGGTGGGGGGGAAAGGGGTGCCCAATGCGTCGATCGCAAAGGAAGTCCAGGTAGATGGCATGCCATTACAATTTTTTTTGATGTTATCATTCATCGGATGAATGATAACAGAATGTAGTGGGGATGCTGGGGACATGTCCCCATCAATATCCACCCCCCCCCCCCCTCCTGGATCAGAACCGCGAAGTAACGGAGCACCCCCATCAGAACCGCGACTGAACGGAGCTCCCCCCCACCCCCCTTTATATGAAGTTATACTCGGGATATATTTAGCATTTTAGTGTAGGTAGATCATTTTGGCTTGGTCATTTTTAAGCGATTTCGAGCGACTGTTTTGCGCAGAGGATACCCATGCTTTTTTTTTTTTTTGGATAGGCCCGTTCTGTTCTGGTTTCTTCGGTGCGTGTGTATGTGATGACGTCATCAACGACACGTCGACGTTACATCGACTTTGATAGAAAAGTCGACTTGAAAAAAAAAATCAGAAGTCGTGCAACCCCTACTCCACACCTCTTCTTTCGCGCGAAAGGGAAACACACTGTCTGAGGTCACATACAGTCACGAGGCTGCGCACGCCATGAAAACGTCGAACCGTACAACGCACACATCCTCCGAACCGAGACAAGCCAACCGAACGGTTTTCAGTTTTTTTCCATTAACAGTGCCACCCCTAGTACACCCCTAAGTGAAAAGGTCCAAATTGGGCCCAATTAGCCATTTTCCCTCTCCGGTGGTCATGTGACTCGTTAGTGTTACCAAGTCTCAGGTGTGAATGGGGGAGTAGGTGTGTAATTTGGTGTTATCGCTCTCACACTGGTCACTGGAAGTTCAACATGGCACCTCATGGCAAAGAACTCTGAGGATCTTAAAAAAAGAATTGTTGCTCTACATAAAGATGGCCTAGGTTATAAGAAGATTGCCAACACCCTGAAACTGAGCTGCAGCACGGTTGCGAAGACCATACAACGGTTCAACAGGACAGGTTCCATTCAGAACAGGCCTCGCCATGGTCGACCAAAGAAGTTGAGTGCACATGCTGAGCGTCATATCCAGAGGTTGTCTTTAGAAAATAGACGTAGGAGTGCTGCCAGCATTGCTGCAGAGGTTGAAGGGGTGGGGGGGGTCAGCCTGTCAGTGCTCAGACCATACGCCGCACACTGCATCAAATTGGTCTGCATGGCTGTCGTCCCAGAAAGAAGCCTCTTCTAAAAATGATGCACAAGAAAGCCCGCAAACAGTCTGCTGAAGACAAGCAGACTAAGGACATGTATTACTGGAACCATGTCCTGTGGTCTGATGAGACAAAGGCCAACTTATTTGGTTCAGATGGTGTCAAGCGTGTGTGGCGGCAACCAGGTGAGGAGTACAAAGACAAGTGTGTCTTGCCTACAGTCAAGCATGGTAGTGGGAGTGTCATGGTCTGGGGCTGCATGAGTGCTGCGGGCACTTGGGAGCTACAGTTCATTGAGGGAACCATGAATGCCAACATGTACTGTGAAATACTCAAGCAGAGCATGATCCCCTCTCTTCGGAAACTGGGCCGCAGGGCAGTATTCCAGCATGATAACGACCCCAAACACACATCCAAGACGACCACTGCCTTGCTAAAGAAGCTGAGGGTAAAGGTGATGGACTGGCCGAGCATGTCTCCAGACCTAAACCCTATTGAGCATCTGTGGGGCATCCTAAAATGGAAGGTAGAGGAGCGCAATGTCTCTCACATCCATCAGCTCCGTGATGTCGTCAAGGACGAGTGGAAGAGGATTCCAGTGGCAACCTGTGAAGCTCTGGTGAACTCCATGCCCAAGAGGGTTAAGGCAGTGCTGAAAAATAATGGTGGCCACACAAAATATTGACACTTTGGGCACAATTTGGACATTTTCACATAGGGGTGTACTCACTTTTGTTGCCAGCGGTTTAGACATTAATGGCTGTGTTGAGTTTTTTTGAAGGGACAGCAAATGTTCACTATTAAACAAGCTGTACACTGACTACTTTACATTGTATCAAAGTGTCATTTCTTCAGTGTTGTCCCATGAAATTATATAATAAAATATTTGCAGAAATGTGAGGGGTGTACTCACTTTTGTGAGATACTGTACATAACAGTGGCACCCCCACACCTCTGAAGGCGCATCCCCTATGCTTTAATGGAGGGTAACTAGGCCGACTCAAAGTGGTGATGGTGGGCTATGGTTTCAAACAAACTTGCTACGACAATGAAAGCTTTCACCTGAGCCGAACTCAGCAGAGTCAGTCAGCAGGAGGAGGAGGAGGAGGAGGAGGAGGAGAAGCTTTCAGTCAAATAACTAAATGTCGAAGTGGCCTTCAATGACGGGAGTTACGATCGTCGGCAGCCATGCGGTCGCCGGCACCTCGACGTCGCTAGCTCGGGTGTTGCCAGGTTGTAAATCGAAGGTGGCCGTGAGGACGTGACTTGGCAACCAAGTCAGGCCAAGTCACTTCCTGCGCCTGGCCCAACAAGCCCCGGCGGCAACCAGAGCGATCCCTCACCACTATGGCCGTTATGGCTCAACAGACACCGGTTATCGGCGGGCGGGTGGCAGCCTGGAGTCAGGAGACAGGTGAGGCCGGTCTGGGGGGTGTCGACGCCTCCCTGGCAACCCGTGCCTTTGTTCCAGCGGGCGAACGTTTGGCATACGATCACCAGCGTCCGTTATAAGTCGTCGGCCAATCCAAAAACACCATCACAGAGCGAGCAGTAGGGTAATGTAATGATCTGGACCCGCCAGTACATTAGACTTTGACAGACACACACACACACACACACACACACACACACACACACACACACACACACACACACACACACACACACACACACACACACACACACACACACACACACACACACACACACACACACACACACACACACACACACACACACACACACACACACACACACACACACACACACACTTCCTTGTGGGAAACCGAGAGAACACTTCCTTCTCTGGAGTGTAGCCATGACAACGTCTCCAAATGACTCATCTCACGGTCGTGGCGCTCCGTTCACCGGCAACATTGGACAATCCAGCATCCACCCGAATAGAAAGTTATCCGAGCGACAGAGGAAACGGCCCCAAGTGCTAAAAACGACCCCAGTGGGAGGAAGACGAAGGGCTCACCAGCTTCGTCGTCCCCGGCCGACGGGCTAGCCTTCCTGGGCTGCGTGTCGGTGGTTTCCGGAGGCGGATGCGGTGCTGCCACCACTACCGGCGTGGCGAGGGACTGGCTGAGCAGGTCCGAGTACTTCTCCGTCTGGCCCACGATGAAGTCCAGCTGGAGGTCCAACGCCTTCTTCCGTTTCTCCTCCAGGCGCGACTGCTGCTTGTACTGCACCACCTGGACGGACACAAAACACCGTACCCCACGACACGTTTATTAATATCGGTGACACAAGCTTGCAAACATTTGATGATGTTTTCACAAATTCCCCCAAGAGACAAAGGTTTCATTCATTAAAAAAACATAACATGTCGGCCCCTGCAAGACATGACAGTGGTGCCACGTGCGGTAGGAAGGCATCCGAACCTTTTCCACACTGCTCCAGAAGGCTCGGACCTCCTTGGCGATGGACGAGGCGATCCTCCTGACCTTGGCGTGTTCGTCCCTCTTGGCCTTCTCCTCCTTCTGCCTCAGCTCCTCATGGTGCCTCATCACCATGCGGACCACCTGACCACCACAACGGCCCTCGTGAGTTTTCCCTTTCAAATACACTCATGGAGGCCTCCTCCATGGGCAGTTCACATTCACCCATTCATACACCGACGGCGGTGTCAACCATGCAGGGTAACAACCAACATGTCAGGAGCAGTTAGGGTTAGGTGGTGTCTTGCTCAGGGACACCTTGACACTTAGCTAGGAGGGGGAGGAGCCCGGGGATCGAACCAGCAACCTTCCTGTTGCCAGACCCGCTCTACCTCCTGAACTACTGCCGCCCCCCATGTCGCCAGTGATGTCTGGAAATCGAATCTGGGTCACCAAGAGACTATGCATCGTCTATGTGGGTAGTAGCAGCGCTAGCTAGCATGTTAAGCAAACCAAGCTGCTCGTGTTAAACGTCAAAGCCCGCATTATGGGCGTGAAAACACAGATGTTTTCGTTTTGTTTACAGCTTGTTTGTTGTTGATGTTGTTTACAGGTCGTCCGGTGGCTTACCTTCCTGGCCACCCCGCGCTTCCACCGCCTCTCCTGGGCGAAGTCGGCGGAGAGCCACTGCATTTCCTCACAGAGGTAGTCCCAGTGGACCTTGGGGCGGACAGGCTCCGTCAGGCGGGTCAGCCGCTTGGTGGACCAGAAGCCCTCCTTCTTCAGGAACAGGCTGCGATGCTCGATGTCCGCTTCCTGGAGGACAACGACGACAAGATCACGATACACAAACATTCTGTAGGTCAGACTCAAAGTGCACGGTTGATATCATTCTGAAAGGAATACGAGATGGGAGGATAAGGGGCAGTAAAGATAAGCATGGTAATGTATATGAGCCCTTTGAATGAGATTCTCATTTGATTTTGAATCCATTTAAAACCTTTAAACCTGAGACAGGAAATGAAATTCTAATTTTCTCAGGTTAACAACTCTACTGGGTTTGAACAAACACCATGTATGCACTTGTTTATTTTACGCTGGTAAAAAAGACATGCATCGCTTAGCAGCATTTAAACCAAGACATGCATGTTGAACACATGAACCAGACATGACCCCCGATTCCCTACTCCTCTTAAGCCAAGATAAAATAAGATAAAACTTTATTAATCCCAAAGGAAATTTCTGTGCCAGAGGTTGCTCCGAAATAACAACATGAGAATAAAAAGAAAAAAAGTCTAGGCCTAGGACTGCTAAATCACACGTTCATTTCCCCTTCAGGTGCAAAAAGGTGAGGGAGTGTAACAACATAGAGGTGCTTCATTCAAGGTGCCCTGAGAACCCCCCCCCACCCTCTTACGTGTTTGGCCAGCTCTGCCATGTCCTTCTCCCCGCGAGGCCGGTGGGGGGTCTGGTCCCACGGCGAGGAGAGGAACTTGCCCTGGGGCCCGCGGAGGGGCGAGGGCTTCTCGTTGTGCGGGGTGGACCAGTCGCTGGCCGGCGAGGGGCCCGGCGACAGGGAGGAGGAGGAGGCGGGCGCAGGGGACGAACTGGCCGCCACCCGGCTAGCTATCCACCTGCGCACCTGGAGGCCGGCGATGGGACAGGAAGCAATTATAACTCAACACCCACACATGGGACGACAGGGAAGGCAGAGGAGAAACAGTAACAATTTTAATCATGTTTTATTTTGAATTTAAATACATTTTATTTAAAATGTAATAATAATGTAACTTTAAAACATTTTAATTATAATTTCTTGGTTATTTTTTTTATTTTGTCTATTATTTATACATTAGATATTATTTTGTATACAGGGTTTTTTTTCGGATTTCTACTCTGTTAAATGTTCAATTCCACAAAAGCACATTCCTTGTTTGCAAAAAAACAACAACAACAACAACAATCTGTGAACAAAAATATCCACAGATTACATGAGCGAGATGGGCATGTAGCACCAAGTCAGCGGTGGTTCCTTCTCTCTGAACGGCGGATGCCTGCACATGCAACAACTTCCTGTCCTGAATACCGGGCCAATGCCCCCCCTCAGCCAATACTCTGCATCGTAAAGAGGCGCCACAATGCAGCATTGGGATGCGGCACAGAGAACGCTGTTAACAGGGATCAGCCAATCATCAGGTCAACCTGTTCATCACCACCACTCACCTTGAGGAACCCTGCCCGTCTGTCTGTACTGCTCTGTCCAGGCTGGAGAACACACACGACTTAGCGTGCAGCTAACTTACACTACCAATAATGATGATGACGTGGGGGTTGGATGTTTAAGTATTAAAAAGCTTTATGCTACTGTTGTATACTAGTACAGCATGTGCAGAGTTGACTAGTTACTTAGTTTCAGGTTTTGTAACGATGTGATGTAATAAAAATGCTTGAAGTGCAAAGGTGCCCTGTGAATTGAAACCAAACCTCAAAAAAAACGAATGTGCCGAATCTGACATGCAACTCCATACGTGAAATGTGAAATTCAAGTGTGAAATGTTCAAATCCAGTGTGGCAGATTGTGATACAGGCCCACCTCACTTTCCCCGGCTGTGTGAATTACCGACAATAAAAACATGTTTTCCCTACCGTATGCGCTGGGGTGGTCATCCCACAATCTGTCTTGTCGCACTCTGCAACTTCCTCCTCCTCCTCCTCCTCCTCCTCCTCGTCCTCCTCCTCGTCCTCCTCGTCGTCCTCCTCCTCATCCTCCTCGTCGCTGCCGTCCTCCTCCTCGTCCTCCTCTTCGTCCTCCTCCTCCTCGTCCTCCTCCTCCTCCTCAGTGCTGCTGGCATGCCCTGAAGCGGGCTCCTGGGACGGGGCCTCCTCAGGGGAGCCCTCCTGCTCCATCTCCTCCCCCAGGAAGTCGGCCTGGTCATCAGGATGCTCGGCAGTGAGAGAAGCGGCCTTTGGCTGGGGGGTCTGGCTCGGCAGGGCCTCAGAGGTTTTGGCGGGAGCCACAGGCGTCCCGGTCGGGGGCTCCGTCACAATTAAGGCCTCGTTGTCAGAGTTGCTTTGAAGGTTTGCATGGCAGGCGTCCTCTACGGGTGGGGATGGGCACAAGGCCTCGGTGGAAGGTGCTGTGGCAGGGGTTCTGTTGACCGCTTGCCGGTGCTGTGCCTGTGCCACCTGGTCGATCTGGCAGCTCACAGTCACGGTCTCGGGTGGCGAGTCCGAGACCGAGCCCGACGCTTGGGGAAGGCACTCTTCGGAGGACACCGAGACGCCGGTCGCGGAGTCGTGGGCGTTGGCAAGAACGCACCGGGCCGAGTTCTGCCGCTCGGACAATGCTCGTCCGAAGAGGGAGGACTCTGCCTTGTCGTGGGCAAGGGACTTTGTGTTTGCAGCCGGGGAGGCGGGGGTCTCTGGTGTGGTGTGTCTGATGCTCAGAGTTGATTTGTCTTTGGTCCCGCGGTCTGTAGACACCCCTGAGGCCTCAGGCTGCTTGGCATTTAGAACAGTGATGCCCGGCGGAGGTGGTGGAGGATCGAGGCGGGTCTCTTGCTGTATCGAAACGGCGAGCGATGAGTCTGCGGCTGCCACCACCACCGCCGATGCCGCCACCTTCTCCGGGATACCCAGCTGCACGTTACGAGATATGAGCGGCGAGGACGCAGCCGTCGATTCCGTGCCACACACGGGCAGCATCTGAAGAACGGGCTTGCAGAGCTCCACGTGGTACGAGACCACAGTGTCACCGGGCAGACATGCCACCGTCTGCTGTGCCACGAATAAACCGGGCGCCGTGGCTGCTGCGGCCTGGAGCACACACACCTCGCTCATGTCGGCCACTTGGACCGCTTGACTGGCGTCCAGTACTAACTGCTGGCCCACGGCGGCCGCTAGCCCCGGGTTGTGGATGGAGACGTTGTGGTGTGTGATAACCTGGGAGGAGTCTGCAGGCACGGGGACGGTGTGCTGGGAGATCAGGATGCCGCCGCCGGCCTCGCTCACGGCGCAGAGGGGCGGCTCCACGTGCAGGCTCAGGCCGCCCTCCTTGCCCGCACACTCCTCCGAGTGCTCCAGCAGGGCGTTGAACAGGTTGACCTCGTAGCCGGGCGAGTGGGGCTCAGCGCTACCGCCGCTGACGCACACCGTCTCCTCTGCCACGCCCTCCACCAGGCTGCAGATCTCGTACACCACGGGCGGGGAGTCCAGCCGGAGGCCCTCGCCGTAGAGCTTGGGCTCATTGCCATCGCCGTCGTCCACCACGGCCGCCTCGCAGATGCTCCCGTCCTCCTGCTGCACCAGGTAGCTCTGGTTGACGCAAACCTCCGACCAGTCGCCACCCAGGTGGGCCGGGTCGCCCACGATCACGATGCGCTGGGTGTCCGCGGAGCGCACCAGCTCTGAGATCAGCGGCACCTCCACCGCCGAGACCTGGTGGTCCCCGAGGGCCGCTTCCACGAACCCCTCCGCCTGGCCGGAGCCCGCCTGGTCCGCGTTGAGGAGGTGGGGTGCGGGGGGAAGCAGCTGTGCGGGGCCCTGTTGCAGCAAGGAACATTCCGGCAGCACGGTGAAGCCGGACGACGTGAAAGCGACGACGCTGTAGTGGTCCACCGCACCCTCGCTCTCCGCCGGCTCTACCTCGGCTGCACATGACGGGTCGACGGGCGTGGGCGCCGTTTCGCCCGGCCCGGCACCCTCGAGTCCGTCATCCGACAGAGGCGTGTGAGATAGTGTTTGTTTAATTTCCTCTCGCATCTCAAGCGACACCAATCCGACCACTCCCGTCGACTCAGCGCCACAGTCTGAGTGGCGGGTGATGATGATTTGAGGCTGCGTCGATGTGGGGATGTCAGTTTGTGGCGCGTCATCGTCGTCCCCGCTGTTGGCCAGGAGTACGGGGCCGGACGGCAGGGGCGAGGCCCGCTCCATACCTCGGCCCTCCATGGCGACTTTGAGTGAGAGATTTGCAATGGAGTGTTGGGAGGAGGAGTCGGGTGGTGAGGAGGATTGTGGGAGGGTGTCTGTGACCATGTGCTCTCTCCCACAGAGTTCCTTGTCTGTATGAGTCTCTGAATTATATTCCAAAGTGTCCACGGCTGAGACCACTGCCTCGGTAATTCCACCAGCCCCTCCCGCCGGCCCTGGTCCAGTCTGAGTTTTACTAGACTCTGACTGGCTGCTTTCTGTATCAGTTTGTAACCCGTAACGCAGCTCTGGTCCCGTGACGTCAGTCTGTACGCCTGATGATGGCGCAGCAGGTGGAGGCGGGAGGGGAGGGGAGCTCCTCTGCAACCCAGCAGAGGAGCTGCAGTTCTCAGTGACGGGTGATGGCAAAGTGCCTCCACCTTGGACACTCGTGGGGCCCTCTTCCGGAAGCCCTTCCTCGGAGCCAGTCCCGCGTGGAGGAGAAGTCTGGGGAGGCGCAGTGGACGAGGGGACCTCCTCCGCAGCAGCAGAAGCAGCAGCAAGGGCCTCTGGGACGTGGCTCTCTGCCGTTGGCACCGGTGTGGGCGTGTGGGCGGGCAGTGGTGGGACTGGGCAGGGGGCAGCTGCGACCGGTCGCGGGGCATGCCGAGGTGACAACCCAGCCACATGCTGTGCAGCCCGAGGGTCGACACCCAGCACATCCACCGCCGGGGGGTCCTGCTGCTGCACCAGCTCCCCCCCGGAGCTACCTGCCCCCGCGCTGCTTTGGCTACAGACTGGACCTGGGGGGGGCGGGGACAACACAAGTATTAGGCGGCAGTAGCCCAGGAGGTAAGAGCGGTTGACTGGCAACCAGAGGGTTGCTGGTTCGATTCCCGGGCACTAGCTAAGTGTCGAGGTGTCCCTGAGCAAGACGCCACCTAACCCTAACTGCTCCTGACATTGGTTGGTTGTTACCTTGCATGGTTGACACCGCCGTCGGTGTATGAATGGGTGATTGTGAGGCAATGCAAAGCGCTTAGGATAAAAGCGTTACATAAATGCAATCCATTAACCAAGTAGGGAGCTTTGTGTGAATGACTCAAACGAAAATGTACCAGTCTACAATTTTGGGATACGGTGGAAAGGGTTAATTGTAAACAAATCGTGTAGGTTAAATGTTGTATGTTCCAAATATGCATGCAATACTAGAGCTTTTCATATAATGTGTAGGACAAAACTAAGTTGGGCACAGCATAACTAGTGTTTGCAGCATCAGTAGCCCAAGAAAGTCCCATCCCCACTCATAACAAGGATTCTGATATAGACCGGCCAATTCGGCATGCAATGTTCACAAGCAAAAACATAAAAAAAAAGAAAAACACAAAAAAGTTGTTTCTTTGGGACATCACGTTTCGGCATAGACTTTTAATTACACACACAGAATACAGTCTGGGCAACAATTATGATTATTACCTGTCTGTGGTGTCACACACAGATCTTCTGTGCTTTCTACTTCCAGGATGCTGAGATTAGGATCCCCTCCACATATTCTAGAGACACACGGGAAGCAACGTTAGCCACCACAATTACAACCTGGCAACTTGTACAACACAACACACACACAACAAAGCAACACATTAGCATGCTAACAGGCTAGTCAAATTAATGTCAACACACACACACACGGGGGGGGGGGATGTGGTGCTAGCTAGCCGATGCTAGTGGTCGTCGGGTACGTGCCTCTATTATTTGGACTTGCGTGGGCCGCCGCTACTCTGAATTTTAATCGTTATTCTCAAAGCTGGACGCTGCGTACGCGACCGATCAAACTGTAACGATATCACGAAAAGTGCGCAAGTTTTTCGTGCGGGTGTCGCGGAGCGGAGGCGCGCGCGCGGATCCTGCAGCACGAGCTCGGCACCCGGCGGACGGCAGACGGCGCGAGGGCCTCCGCTCGCTCATTCATTCCGCCCGCGCGCACACACAGACACACACATACAGACACACGCATACATACATACAGACACACCTCGAGGTGTCCTGTGTGTGAGTCACAGCCAACTTGGAAATATATAATGCTGAGAAGAAATAATGTGGTGGTGGATCTAAAGTGGCTTAAATGTTACTGGTGTGTCTGGTGAAGTACAATACACACACACACATAGTTGCTCTAGGTGCATTCATTGTGTGCGCAGGCGCCTTATCCCCGCCCGCAATTATGTAATAATGGTGGTCCTCGCTAGCAGAAGACCCCATTGATCGATACAGATAGATATATATATCGCAGGACTTTATATTTATTCACCAATTTGCACAGGAGGAGGAGGACGCAGAAAGTCGCAGGATAAAAGCCCCGCGTTACGCACTACAGCGAGGAACAATCGGCCGTGACGTCATTGCGTGGGGTGGCGTGTGTGTGTCCAATTCTACAAGTCCAAAATCACATTAAAACTATTTTTTTTTTTTGGGCGTTGGAGGAAAAACAAACAAAAAACACGAAATCTGTCCATATGCAAATAATAAAAAATAAAAAGGACATAAAATAAATGTAAAGTTTTTCATCTAAAATGTGCACAACGATTACAGGAGGGAGGGGGGGGGGGGCGCTGGGGGTGCTCGACAGCCCACAGGTGGGGGTCTTTCTGCAGCGACCGGGACCGGTGGGTGGGTGGGTGGGTGGGGGGGGCTGTCAATTCAATGAGTTATTTTGTTATTCATTATTAATCATCCATGTGCTGTCTGAGCGCCACGTCACAGCGACTCACTTTTATATTATTACAATTGCAATTTTTTTTAAAATGTGAAAGGAAGCGTAATCCAGACACCGTCCCGCTAGTGTGTCACCCCCCCTTAATGCCCCCCCCACACAGCTTCCTCTATACCCCCCCCTCCCTCCCTCCCTCTCTCTCTCTCTCTCTCCCCCCCTCCCTCCCTCCCCCTCTCATACCCACGGCCGCCATCTTAAGTTCCCACCTACCTTAAATTTCCGACCAATTTTCTTTTACTAAATTCTCGCTGAAGACGTCGTCATCCGCGCGAAATCGCACTCAATCCGTGACGCCGGCGGCGCGAACTGTCTCCCGGTACCCAACGAGGTACACGTCGGCGTCCGGGAAGAAGTTAAAATGCGGAGCGGCGGGGGGAACAGAGAGTCCGGGTAAAGCGGATTGCGGCGGCGGCGGCGGGGAGGAGGAGGAGTCTTGTACGCAGCGAAATGGTGGAGGACCGCGCGTCGTCGCCGCCGCTGCCGTTGCCGCTGCTGCTGCTGCCGCCTGCTGCTGACAAAGTGCCGGACCGCGGCTCGAGATCTCGCGAGACTTCGGGTCGTCGAGGCGCGCCAGTTTAATTGTTCAGTCTTTGGAGCTGCGGCGTCTTCGCGATGTTGGAGATCGAGATGATTTTATCACTCAGGGACTGTCGGAGATTTGCTTTTATTTGTAACATTATTCCATGTAAAATAAAGTTTGGCTCTTGAGCTCAGTTTGTGAATTTAAATAGGCTTATTTTTTAACGCGCTCCTATTTTCCTATAATATATATTTATTAAGCCTACTCAATATAGATTTTATACAGACTAGGATAGATCCTAATAATCAGCAGCTCAATATTAATGACATGAATAATTCGTTAGTCATTTTTGTATACTTTAATGACCAAATTGGTTATACATTGAATTCTACTAAAAGGGTTTATCCTTACCGTTTTAATTGGGTGACGTTGGCTGTCAGGTTCATAGCCAGGGAGAGCTCAATTGCGTCTTCCCCAGGACTTTTCATGAAGTGTGAGAAATATACTGCTTAACATGGTACGATGAAACATTAACATTTAAGTTGGATTAAAAGGTGCAAACCTAATTGGTTACTCACCCTCCCCCCAGTCCCTAATCTTGACCTTTTAATGTTATGTGATGCATGTGAATTAAATTATATCAGATGGCCTCACTGCATGGTATATATTTCAATTTCAAACAAAATAAGAGCCACACAACTCAGTAAACAACAATTCATTTAATAATTAATATATGTGGTCTCTAGGGGAGGGGATTTTAAAGGTATAAAATGGTCATATTAAAATAATTGACCCATTGTCTGTCCTCTCAGAATACCCACTGTCCAGTTGCCTTTTGACACGAGACCTTGCATTTCTGTTCTTTACCGCTGGTGTCCCAGCTTTTTCCAATGTATATAACTTATCTTTGTGGACGAAACATCTCTTGCTATTCACATAAAAGCCTCCCATAGTCCCAAATGTAATGTAACACACGACCAATGACACCTACACACACACGCGCCAACCTCCCTCCCTCCCTCCTCTGCCACACAATAGCCATGAGCTCCTGGAAGAGGTCGGAGGTCACGACGAGTGTGGCCTACAGTTCACCAGCGCTTCAGTTCTTTGTGAAAATGAGCCATTTGCATGATTTTAATTATGTATTATGACTACCTCGGGAGAGGGTACTGATTGATACCTGAAACAATGACAAATAACATAACAGTGAATATATTTAATATTATTATTATTATAGAAGATAATTAATGTTGAGAATAATAATTACAAAGGCATTTTCACTATACTACTATAATCTGGTCCTGGTCATATACCAAATTAGAGGAGTGGGGGGGGGGGGGGGGGAGAGAAACGGTCAGAGGAAGTCCTAACAGGTCCCGTTCACCCACGCGGCGCAGCGAGTTCATATTCATCCTTGAAAACAAGAGTGGAGGCGCTCCAGTCACAGAAGTGGTCAAGTTCAGGGTATGTATTTTGCAGGGCGAGGCAGAGAAGGTACAGAATGTGCACTGAACTTTTGTTAATTCATACATTTCATGGTAAGGAGACAAAATAAACGAAAGCAAAAACAACCCTTTACCACCGTATTTTGTAAGGCCTCGTCCAAAATACAGGATCATGATTTAATGTAGAGGGATTTATAATATCCCGTAGAGTTTAAACAAGACAAGGATCAACCATTAATGTGTTGTGAAAGTGCACACCCTTCTGGAAGAAATCATCGTTTTAATCCAACAGGAAAAGGCTTGCTTAAAACAAAGCACGAATCACGAGATTCACCTGACGAAAAACAAAAACCCAGAAACTGCCTCGTCGTATAGCGAGAATAACTACTGTATTAAGGAACAGCCTATAATAAAACAAAATAAAAGACAAGGATGCACAGAAAACATGTACCTTTAAATTGCACTGATAGAACTATTGGGGAGGGCGGGCGGGGGGGGGGGGGAGGGGGGGAGAGGGGGGGTGGTATTCCACGTCATTCCGAGTCTCACATCCCCGTCCTTCCTGGGGGGCGGCTGTGGCCTCTCTGGTCGAGACTGGATCCACTTTGGTTGGTGGGCCGCGTGGTGCGGGGGGCCGGTTGGCCATCGCCACAGACGACCACGGGGGGGGGGGGGGGGGGGGGGGGGGAGGAGGGAGAGGGGGGGGCAGGTTGAGAGCAGCACAGTGATCTTTACGTTTCCCTTGATCTCCAGTGTTGTGCCTGTACTATCTGGACTCCCCGTCTTTGTGGGTGCCGTACAGAGTCATCTCGCCCGGCCCACCCAGCCTGGAGCCGCGGGGGGGCGTGGCCGAGCGCCCGGTCACCGAGGGGATGAGGGGCGGCGGTGCGCCCACCGACAGCGCCCCCACCAGGCCGGCGGGGGTCTTGGTCAGGATGCCGCCGTTGGACATGTGGTGCGGGTGCAGCGGCCCCAGCCGCGAGTAGAGGCCCGGGTGGTGCTGGGCCCCCCCGGCTCCGGCCCCGTGGGACAGGGAGTGGGCGAGGAGGCCGGGGTGCAGCTGCTCCAGGTGCGCGGCCGTGGCGGCGGCGGCGGCGGCAGCGGCGTGGGACTGGCTCTGCAGGTGGGAGCCGGCCGAGAGGTGCGGGTGCGGGTGCATGCCGAAGTAGCGCGCCCGCTCAAAGTCTTCCCTCAGGATCTGGGCGCGCTGCTCCTCGTCCATCAACCCGCCGCCCGGGGGGCCCAGCTGTGGCGGGCGGTCAAAGTGATGCGCCATGAGGCTGAACTCCTGGCGCACGGCGGCGGAGGTGGCTGCGGCGGAGGAAGAGGTAGATGTCTGAGGGTGATGAGGGTTGGCCGCCGCCGCCGCTGCCACAGCCGCCGCCCTCTCCGCCTCCAGGAAGCGCTGAGCGTGTTGGTGCTGTAGGAGGCGCGCTAGGTGGGGGTCCGAGCGCAGCGCCAGGTGGGGGTCCGAGCGCAGGGCCATGGCCTCCCGGCGCTGCTGCTGCTGCTGCTGGGCTGCCAGCTCCCGCCAGGGGTCCCAGGTGAAGGTGTGGGGGTTCTGCGAGGGGCCCGGGGGCGGGCCGTGGGCAAAGCGCTCCCCCCCGGGGCCCATCACCAGGCCCCCGGCCCCCGCGGCGCTCCCCAGGTAGGCCTCGATGGCCCTGGAGTGCTCCAGCAGAGAGAGGTGGTGGTGGTGATGGGGGGGAGGGTGAGGCGTGGGCGGGGGGATGGGCACCCCCGGGGTGGGCGTGAGGGACATGGACGACGAGGGGGTGCCCGAGTTGGGCTGGTGGGGGCGGCTGTTGGGGCGCTCGAAGCTGTTGCCGTGGGCCGGTGGCTGGTGCAGCGTGATTGGGATGTGCTCCGGCTCCTCCTTGCGCTCCTCCTTGACCTTGACGGGCGGGAGCAGCAGGGGGTGCTTGGAGACGGGCGTGGTGGTCCGGTCTGGCTTCTTGCAGAGGGCCACGGAGAAGGGGTGCTTGGGGACGGGCGTGGTGCTGATCCGGTCCGGCTTCTTGCAGAGGGTCATGGTGGGGGTGGGGCCGGCGGCGGCAGTCCCCGAGGAGGAGGAGGAGGAGGAACACGGGTGGTTGTCTCTTTGGGAGGAGCTGTGGTGGGGGGGCTCGGCATGGTGGTGGTGGTGGTGGGGGTGGTGGGGGGGGCCATGCCCGTGCCCGTGCCCCAGGGGGTGCTGCGGGGCGCGGGGGTACAGGTCCAGGGGGGAACCAGCCGAGCGGTTGGAAGGCGGGGGCGTGGTGAGCACGGAGGACGAGGATGACCGCGGCCGGTCCTGGTCCGACACCAGGGAGGCGGGGCCAAGCGGCGGGCCCCTCGATGACATCATCGGCACGGCGGGCCTCTTGTCGGCCTCCCTGTCCCGCTCTCTGTCTCTGTTTATGCTGCGCGCCAGCTCCTCGATGGGCCCGCCGCCGCCGCCGGCCCCTCCCAGCCCACTGCCATGGCCGTTGAGGTGGGACACGGGCGTGTTGCTGCGCGGTTTGAACGTGGGGGCGACCGGGGACATCCTCACAGGCTGCCGGCCATACAGCATATTGTCTCTGCAACCCAATGACACAAGTCAGTTGTTATTTCATCAAGCACCTTTCCTTTGCTGAATCATTAGCCCACCAATTTTAAAGATGTCATCAAATACATACGTTTAAAAAAAAACGTATGTAAGCCTGTGGTGCATTGGCTAATCAGTGCACCACAGGTTAAGTCAGCCATCGGCACACACACTAGCATACTAGCATGAACTATTTGCTCTGTCCATGACATGTCTTTCACTTATCAATAAACCAGACTTTTCAACACCACTACCTGCCCGTGTCCCCAAAGAAGCCAGATGATAGGGCATTGTGGCAGGAGATCTGCTACAGTCATCATGCGTTCAAGTTAAAAAGGCGTGAGGCGTTCAAGGTGAAAGGTAGCCCATGTGGGTGTCCACACCTGTCCTTCTCATCCTTGATGTGAGGGACGTCTCTCCTCTCCGGCTCCTTCCCTCTGTCCCTCTCGTCCCGCTTGTCGGCACCCTTGGGCCAGCCGGGGCCCCCGGGAAACCCAGGGGGCCCGCCGTGCAGCCGGTTCCAGGGGTCGTGGTGGTGGTTGGAGTTGGACATGCTGCCGACCACACTGGCCGGGGAGTCCTTGTGGCCGAACACGGCGCCACCTGAAGGGAAAATCAAAATATAAAAAACATTAACATCTCAGTACCGACGCATCATTCTTACTCATCTCCAGGCACCATGTACATCCCCAATGGCGCAAAACTAAAAAAACGGAGGCCCACAGGTGCAGTGGGACAGCTACTGAAAGATCATGTATCTATGGGTCTGGAAGATAAATGGATGTCTATAGAGGCTGTAGTGGTGCTAGACTGACCCAGTGCTGGGCTACCAAGTCCTCCAAAGGCACCAGAGCCTAGCGCTCCCAGTGGAGTAAAAGGTGGTGAGCGCCCATACGGATCTGAAAAATACACACACCATCACCGTTAACTTGCTTTATAATTGGTTTCTTAACAGCAGCACAAGTAGATATATAAATATATAGAAGGCCATAAGCTCAACACATCAGCACGATGACAATCCGTCAAGCATATGCAGCAGCTAATGCACTTCAAAACAACAGCCAGCTATACACATGAAGCACGGTGACGCTCACGCCGCCATTTTGTCATAAGCATTAAAACTTAAGTTGTAAGCCGTTCAGCAGGAATGAAATGAATGTTCAAATGTTGAAAACGGGGGGGGGAGGGGAAATCAGAGACAGACGGATATAGTAGTGGACACCGGATAGCGCCCTGGTGTGTCTCATGGAGGCGGGGCCTACCCAGGTGTGCGGCCGGGTTGAGGAAGGACGAGTGAGGCGTTGATGGAGGGATGAAAGGACTGGAGGACTGATGCACTCCGCCTGAGGACAAGGGGGAGAGAGAGAGAAAGGGAAACATGAGAGAAAAGGAAACATGACTCACTTAAACACGGCCTCATTCATTTAGACGGCCCACAGAGATGTGAACAGAGAGCGATACAAGAACCGGGCATGCCGGTGGGTAAAGGATTAGCATGAGAACTTAATTACAGGGTTCCCAACACATTCTTGAACGGCACATTCAAGGACTTCTCAAGGACTTTCCAGGCACCATTACGTCAAATTCAAGGACCCAACACACAGGGTTTGAGACACAGATCAAGAATGAATTAGTTTTAACATTAATTAAAACCAGCAGGCTTTACAGAAACTCACAGATAACTATTACAAATAGAGACTTGAATGTGTGAATACTTCACTATACTGCTTACTATACACACGTTAAGTATATTAAACAAAATACAAATAAAAGACACACACACACACACACACACACACACACACACACACACACACACACACACACACACACACACACACACACACACACACACACACACACACACACACACACACACACACACACACACACACACACACACACACACACACACCTGTTGCGGTGAACAGACTGGCGGGTCTGGTGAGGTCATGTGACGGGGGAAGGCCTCCTCCCATTGGCCCCAGAGGACCCATGCCCCCGGCTCCAGGCAGGCGGGCTAGCAGCTCGTTACGGAAGTCCAGTTTGTGGGGATCGGCCTGCATCAGCTGACCGGAGCATATGTGTCATGTGATATTTTACCCAATTTAACATGGGGGCGGAGCATGTGTGTCATGTGACATTTTAGAATACGCAAACAAGCAAAAAAATAAACTACCACACTACACTGGCTTGTGATACAGACTCATCACAGTCACATAGTCAAAGAATCTTCAATGCAAAGGTTTATGAAACATTATGCACCCTTTGTGTTCTATTTGGCCCATTAGATATCGTTTGGGAGATAGGAAACTAGTAGCAAATGAACAATGTGTACATGCATCATCTTGATTCTGACTAATCTGGATGATTTATGAGATAAATTGTATAATATTGAACAGCATACCTTCACTTTCTTCTGGTGGCTCAGAATCATCCAGGCCACGTGAACGTGCATAGCACACCATTTACCCGGTTTCTGAAACAGACGAATGTGCCAGCGTTACACACAGTTTCAGTGCATGAGTGAGACTTTTTACTAGACTTGCGAGAAGTCTTTGCACACCAAGTCAGACGCACATGATCGGAGGGGGGTTAAGCATTGCCATTAGTTGTAAAGTTTCGGTAACGTGAAATTACAAGGTCAGTTCAATGAATGTTATTCGTATAAAGAGAGACAGAGAGGGGGGGGCATCAGCACGAGATAAATTAGATTAGACAAGGATACAGACAAGCAAAGCCATAGCAGAAGAAACAGTCATTCTAGTTCTACGGAAAGATCCAAGATGGTGTGCAAAGGCATCGATTAGACGAGCAAGTGTCGTCGATCAGAACCACAAGGAAATGGGGTTAGTTCTCAAAGGGTGTCGTGTGAAATGGTGAGAGAAGCATCATCACGGGCTCCAAGACACAAGGAAGTCTTGGGATTTCAAAAGGGTCCATTTTGTGCTTACATTACTGACTTTCAACGATGTCCCAAATGGATCAGTTAGCTACGAGAGAACAGAATCGTAAAAACCACTTAAACACGTTTCACACCTTTTTTTCTCCCCCCCCCCCCCCCCCCCCCCCTTCTAATGCCCATGTAGAGACCATCATCAGATCAAGATCACATCCACATATAAATATGATATTGTATGTGATATGCAGGTTGTTAAGTGTGCGGTCTTCCTCCTCACCCTGGGGTCTTTGGGCTGCAGGTGGTGAGGCACAACCCCGAGTCGAGCGGCCATTTCAGGACCTGTTCCCTGAGGGACAAGAGGCTGTCAAGAACAGCCAGCAAATCATCAGCCCAGGCAGCCTACACACAGTCACTTAACAGCATCCGATGGAAAACACTTAACTTGGTTGTTATTAGATAGTTATTACATAGTCGTTACATGGTCATTTAGACCCGGCATCTTTCACTATCAGTAACCCGATTTGTATCCAGCGACTGACATGAATGTTTCTCAAATGCATCTTGTTTACTTAATCACATGTGATTTTAAGTGAATGAATACTGGTGGTTCCCATGCAGAGCGTGACAGGTCCTGCTTACCTTTGGCTGGAAGGCTCCCTGCAGAGAGCTGAAGGGCCCCGTGGGAGGAATGACGGGCTGAATGCCGGGGACTGAGGGAGGGGGGTACTGTGGGAAGAACTACATCAGCCACACGCACACACAAACACATCCCTTAGTCACCAGCCAGCTACACCTAGCACCCTAAACCCGACCAGCTACACCCGTTAGCTTTGATAGGAAAGAGTTACTTTCATCTCCTTTTTTGCCTTGAAAAAGTATACATTCTTATATTTGCTTTTGCTATATTCAAAGTACAGTATATAGCAGTGCTTGTGAAGTCTATTTGTTTAGAGACTTAAAATAAAACCTGGCTAGCTTGTAAAGCTATTACTGCCATTTATGTTTTATAATAATCCAAAGAAATCCAAATAAATGTATAAGTACGTGCCAACGTGACAGCGCCTGTCTTTAAGGGAAAGTGTCTTTGAGGAACGTGTACACAAGTCAGCGCAGTTTATTAATCATAATCTATAAAGAATCAGATAAAAAACGGACAATGTACTCACAGTGTGTCGGTACAAGCCGTCCATCTTGCCAGGATATTTATCAAACTAAAGAAGAAACAAAGGAATGCTTTGGTTAAAAACTAAAACCAAACGCGACATTTTTCCCAGCATGGCCCGGAGGTTATGGTCAGGTTTTTAGGCGGGAAGGAGCTGTGGGTCTCACCAGGGGGGGCGCAGCCGCCGCCGATTGCAGGAAGGGCGTGAAGTGTTGGTGTGTGTGCGTGTGCTGATGCTGATGGTTGTGCTGATGGAACTGGACCGCCAGGGGCTGGACGTTGGGCTGGTTCTGGGACGTCCGGCCCCCCGTGGAGGAGCCCGGCGTGGAGCTGGAGGTGGCCGGGCCCCCGCCGGGCGTGGAGCGACCCGCCCCAGCCGATCCCGCCCCCGCCGCGGGTCCCTCTGAGCCGGGCGCGCTGCGGTGGCTGTCCCGCTCTTGGGTGGCCATGAAGTGAGAGTTGAGGCTATGACGCAGCAGCTCCTGATCTGTAGGAGGTGCAGGCGATCGTATCGTTAGTAACTCGATCTGTTAGAAAGCACTAGAGACACACTAGAAACACTTTCTCATGCGGGTGTTCACACCGCTACCAGTGCAAGGGTTGCTCTCCATCTCAGTACTTAAAAACAAAAAGGTTGAAACTAAAATGACAATTTTTAATCTTGACCCTGATGTTAACTATGCCGCAGTTAAAGAGTCCATTATGCAACTCTAAAACCTGTAATCCACTTCATTGAGTGGCAGTGGAGACAAAAGAATAAACGGCACAATCTAAAAGCTCTATTTTCGTCACCTTGGCCACAAAAGATGCCAAAATAATGTTAGTTTTGTTTTTACTTCAGGCAGGTTCGCGTTTCCTTCCCTGTTCTTCATAAGTTAGCGTCATCACCATATGTGCCAGCCAGCTGTACGGCCTCACCACGCACATCACCTGCTACCGTTCAAGACATTGCAGAGAGCGGTTTTCTGCCCAACTGTAGTGGCCAGTCATAAAAACGTGTTGCTCGCTAGGCCCGTTTTGGTTTACCCAAACCACTTTGCCCGAGAAATCAACGGCTAATTTTTGTTCCCCTTCCTCCTCTTGTGTTTTGGCAGCCAAGCGTGGACGGACACCATTGGCCTGCGACGGTGCGTTCACCTGAGATGCGTCTCCCTTGTTTTCAGACAGGGAAAGCGGCATGTCAACTCCGGGGCGTGGGAGGGACTGGGCGGGGTCGACGCCATGCCTCGCCGTGGGAGCGGAGGACTCGCTTGGAATGTTATTATTTTTTTTAAGAACTACATTCTCACCAAACTAGCAGTGATCACGTTACTCCCGTCTACGCAGGGTGCTAGTCTGAATGTGTACGTTGGCGAGATGAGACATCGTGTGGTCCCCATAACGCTGTTGGTTACGCACATTCCTTCAACCGATAAATCCTCCCGCCGGTTTGCGAGCGAGCGACTGTAGCCATCATCAGCCTACGTCCAGAAAGATGCTGAAGCCGCACACACACAAAATACACTTTGCTTTAAGCGACACTGTTCACTGCCAGCACTAGTTAGTTTGAGTGGTCCCTGACCTGAATACCTCTTTATCCCCTTCAGCTCAGGTTCAGCATTATACTGTAGGTGCTACCACCACCAGGCTTTAAACACTGCACATCTGTAACGCTTTTCGGTGACAGCTGGCAAATACTAGGTAAACATTTGCTTTTCAGATCTCTTCTCCTTTTGTCTCGTTTAACATCAAGAACAATGGACAATAGGGGATATTTAGGAAGCACCGAGCATCAAACAATAACAACGGTACGACAAAGATGAACAAAGCAGGACGTGGGATACGGAGGCGGCCAACGAGGGTCAAAGCGGCCAGGCCTACCTGCAGCGTTAGAATGTCCAGACACTTGTAAGAGAGGGGGCGGCGGGGGGAGGCCGGGCGGGGAGGTGTACAGCGCGCCGGAGCCCGCCCGCGACGGGGGGCGCATGGGCCCCGACGACCCCGGGAGGCGCATGAGAGGCATGGACATACTGGTGGACGGGGTGGGCGGGCGCATGCCGGAGGAGGCCGCAGACGGCGCAGAGCTTTTGATCGAGGCGTTGTTCCTGGGGGGGGGGGGGGGAGAGATAAAGGGAGGGATTTAATTAAAGTTGTGTAACATTGTGACATCACAAGTGGGCATGTCGGCCTAGATGTATGACGCCGACTAGACTGGTTAACCAGTTGGTGCGGTCCGCTGCGCATCTAGTCATCGTAGATCTTGGTGGACACTCCCACTTTGACCATTTTAGTCACATGACAATTTTGAAAACTGCTTGTAATGGCACACACACGCACGCACAGACAGACACACGAGAAATGTTTCAGGTGCTGGGCGGACCCACCTGCCGTTGAGGCCCATGCCGTACATGGAGAGTGAGCCGGGGTGGTGCGGTGGGTTCTGGAAGGTGAGGAAGGGCTTGTGTTTCGGCATCGGCGGGCTGGGCTCGTGCCGGCCGTGGACGCCGTTGCGCTGGCCGGGCCGCCCTCCGTTGAGCGCGGCGGCAGCGGCTATGCCGGAGACCGGGTGGGGCGGCAGGCAGGAAAAGGGGGCGGAGGAGGTAGAAGAAGACAACAGTGACGACGACGCCGCCGAAGAAGAAGTAGTGGTCGTTGTGGAGACGGGCTCCGGGTAAGGCGGCTCCAGGCTCCTCTCTTGGCTGCGCTCCAGGCCGGAGACCCTGGGCGTCACCATCAGGCGGCCCACGGCCCCGCAGCGCGGCGGGGGCAGGGAGGGGCCGTTCTTGCCCATGGCCGACGCCATGCTGACAGGGGTGGGCTCCATCACTAACAGGGGAACAGTGGATGGGCGGGGCATTAGTTAGTACTTCTGCTTAAGCTTCAACAGGGGAACACTGCAAGACGGTACAATGTGGATTTTACTCCCACCACTTTACGAGGATCATCGTTGTACAAACTGAATACTTGACATTTGCTGCAGGTCTATAGTGAAACTGTGCCAAACCCTGCTGTGGATGAACCTCTGCTGCCCGGCTGCTCCGACATCTTACCTTTCCTGGTGCTGACTGTGAACACGGGATCCATGTAACCGTCAGAAGCCTGCAAGGAGAAACGACATTGTTCAAATACACCAATTGGTCAAATAGAAGATTATTGACAATGAAAGAAAGAGGAGTTGTTTGGTCTAAATTCCATTCAACACAACAGAGGAATCATCAAATGATCATATTGCCTGTTAAGAACATACAACACAACACATCCCTGAATGAAAAGAGTAGCAGCGTTACTGTGTCATTTCTCTTGGGAACATTAAACCAGTTTTAATAAATGTGGATTAGAAGCAAAACAATACACACCTTATCTCCTGAATCGCTCTCAGTGTCACACTAAAAGAGATGAACGAATCGCACAATTAATGACGATGAATCCGACAATACATATTCATTTTACAACAAAAAGATCACGACACTAGTGTGGAGGAGGAATATGAAACAAAAGAAATATTCTGAAATACACTTACAATGTAGCCAGTCTCCAAAGACAGTGCCGAGGCACCCTGTGAAAATTATATTAGCAATATTAGCGTCACAACCTCAAGCAAAGTCAAACACAACACAGAGTCAAGTAAACATGCCCATCTGCCTGCGTATGCGTAAATTAATTATTTGTATTCCTTTAAAGAGCCGGCATCCCAAGTTAATTAATGTGGGGGAAAGTATGTCGCCTAATAACAAATCTATTTTGAAATCATCTTAATGCCGCGTCGCACGCAGATCAAAGTGACGTCACTAAAAAGGCAAAGAAAACACTACAGGTGCATGCAAAGTCAAGAGTGCTGAGCCAATTAAACATTCATCCATTCTTCTGTAGCACAGTTGACCCACCGTAGTTCACGGGCCGTTGCGTGTGAAAGTACTGTAGCAGAATGATGACTTAACAGGAGGGTTTCCCGCCTCACGGCTCCACTCTCTCAGTCTTTGCGATACTACCTCCCCATCTAATCTAGCGGCAGCATTAAGCTAACCTTGCATTACGTCACATTCACGTTCGTTTTTGGTCTGCGTGTGAAGTGAACTCGGAGCATCACAAAAAATTAATGTAGCTGTCTTTAAAAAGAATGGTCATTTCTAACTTCCTCACACATTAATTAACGAGGGTTGCCAAGCGGCACATTGCTTCCTAACCAAGCGGTCGATACGGGGTCTGTTCCTGTCGGAGGTAGACATTAATCATCCCAAGATTTCAGCTGGGGTTTTTTTTTTTTTCAACTTTATTAATCTAACGTAGCATTTGAGAAGTTCCCAAAGGGCTAGCTGCTGAGAAACTGAATGAAGCCGATGTCAGAAGAACAGAAGAATATAAATACCATTGCTGGTGAGTGTTGGTCAACAACACACAGCTGATAACATCCGAGTACGGCATGGCAACACATTGATGCATCAAATTAATTATTATGGAACTGAACCTGTGTGAAATTAAAACCGATGGAAATAAAATAGTCACAGGAACTACTGGTGACACAAAGCAGGCTGCTTCACATTGACAATACATATACTGTAGCTAGTGTTAGCACTAGACCCTGGAACACTGAGGCTAGAGCGATGTCACATGAGGAGAACACGTGCGCGCTCGTTATCTCACATACTAGTGTGATCTATGGCAATCACACACACAATCAACTGCATGCCTCCTTCAGCACGTGTACACAATACAAGCCAGTTAGCGCACGCACGCGCACGCGCACGCACGCACACACACACACACACCTTCACGTCCGTCTTTCGCCTCTTCTTTCGGTTCCTGCTCCAGCAGCTATGGGAGAAGGTGGGAGGGCCGGCCTCCTCAGGCTCCGAGAGGGGCCCCCCGCCGTTCTCCTCAGGGCCCCGCTTCCGCTTCCTCTTCTTGCCTCGCACGATCAGCATGGCGGCACGCTGGTTGGGCTTCAGGGAGCAGTCCATCTGAGGAGGAGGAGGATGACGACAGAAGGAGGTTGTTAGGGGTACACTTTCATCCAGACAGGGTTACAGTGGGGCAAAGCCGGGGCGGCAGTAGCCCAGGAGGTAGAGCGGTTGTCGGTTGTCTGGCAACAGGAAGTTTGCTGGTTCGATCCCCGGGCTCCGCCTCCTAGCTAAGTGTCGAGGTGTCCCTGAACAAGACACCACCTAACCCTACCTGGTCCTGATGTGTTGGTTGTTACCTTGCATGGTTGACACCGCCGTCGGTGTACGAATGGGTGAATGTGAGGCAATACTGTAAAGTGCTTTGGATGAAAGATAAAAGCGATATATAAATGCAAATGCAGAGCCCAACCCACTCGTCGTATCAAAGTTCTGTCCAAGCATGAACACAGGAGTGGTGTGACACCTGACTAGAAGCATGTGAGCGGTGGTCGATGATTGAGTAGTGATTGACGAGGAGCTTGTGAAAGGGAAATGCCAGTTGGATAATGTGTAGGCTATTTTAAGAGAAGGGGACGTCATGTTTCCTGTTCAACGGAAATGCATAAATAAAAAAGGACAGCATATAAATACTAAGAATACACTGACAAACGTATGAAGCCTATAATGGGTCAGTGTGTGACCCAGGGTGTGTAAACAATTCCTTCTCAGGCCTGATCTTGAGCCTCGGAACATATGCGGATGCTCTTCTGAGCATTGGTGTAATGTTCAGTATGACCGGCGGTTTTTCCCCCAACAACCTTCCTTCAACATTCCTTCACACAGCATTCATGTAATGGTTTGTTTAGCCAGGCAGGTCTGGTTGCATGTTAAGCTCTTCCTAAAAGATCCACCTAAGACACACCTTATCAACCTGTAGACACCCTGAAGCACCCTGGTCGGCCATGTTTAAGGTACGAGAGATTCGATGTTCGGGAGATTAAAAAAACATTTTAAAACTACAATTGCAGTTTTAAATATGCAGGCAGAAGGCATGACTGTGTTCTGTGATTTGATATCTGATTTGAAAACAGCCCCAAGCTGACAATTTGCCAATCGTGTGTTTCTGTGTTGTTTGGCTTACTGTACAGTTCACTGTAAAGTGTCAACACTAAGCATCACTCATCTTTTTTTGTTAAAAAAATTTGAAACCTTGTGGATTTGAGATTATTGTGAATTAGTTATGATGAACTAAGACTCAACCTGGGGAATGAAATGACAGTATTTTTTTGAATCCCCAAAATACCTAGTTTTAGTTTGTTTTGTTGGTGTCAGTTGTGGTGTGAGGATCTTCACACTGAAGCATCGAACTTCCCACTGCAGTTCCTCTTCAACATTAGGAGTAGGCCTTATTCATTTTGGTTAATTGTATCCTGATATCGGACAGATTAGTCAAATTTGTTGTTACACTTTTCCACAATCAGTCATCTCTGTGGAGGGGGGTGGATTCAAAGGACCCAGGCAAGGTGAATTAACTTTGTTAATATCTATAATGCACGAAGACACAATCTCTTTTGTTATAGACCCATGTGATAGGCTACATGCCTCATAAAGCCCTCATTTTTGTGTGAAATATTGATGAAACATACATTGATTAGAAGAATATTGTGTCCTTTTCTACATGCATGTGAATGTGTATGCAATGTGTATCAAATGTAGACCTAAGTGCTAGTATGCTTTTTTGCAACACATAGGAAAGTGACATGCTAATTAGATTCCCCTTTCATGGTCTTCTCTTAAATTAAAAAATGTATGGCTTTGCATTTCTATTTTGAAATAATTACAAAAGTATATAATTAGGGCTTGCACAGAATTAAAAGGTCAGTCTGTGACAACACCTCGTTCAGTTGCCTAATATCCATGTTTAAGTATGGGTCCGGGCCGGGTATAATTAAATGTTGACCTTGTGTAATGACACGTTAACCATGTTAAATTACAAAACATTGGGAATCATTTGAATAATATCACATACGTGCTTCCATAGAGGAACACAGTTTACATCCCCTAAAATGGGACAGCCAGGTGAAGCTGATTAAACGTGCTGAACACAGACCATGGTTTTACGATGGTACGTTCCTCTAGACTAGATGGTTCATAATTTGCATAAAAGAGCACAGCTATGTCTTTGTTCCACATGTCTCCCACTGTCTCTCATGTTGATAACTGCCATGGAGAATGACTTCCTGTGCCTGTCACTGGTTGTGTGGAGGCTAGGTTGTGGTTCACTGTGGAGTGGTGGTTGCATAGGGCTGAGCTTTGGGTCATTTCAATAATATATATATATATATATATATATATATATAGCTGGATGATGATGATGACTACCCCAATATATTTCAAGCTCCAAGTTGTGTTCTGGTTCTGTAAGGACAGCATGATATATATCCTTGTTTGCAAAAACTAAGGCAATAAAGCTGTTTCTGATTCTGATATATTTTACCCAAATACCTAGGTATATTCCATACTATATTCTAACAATATACTTACAAATTAGCCTATTCATCCATGCAAATATCTGGTATGGTTTTTTTTCCCATATTGGCCTAAAAATACCAGTTTGTAGACAATGGGATAACTGTTGTGTGAGTTGAGTTGTGCAACGGGGGGGGGGCACACAGAGAAACCAGGGGGAGCATCAGACACTAGGGGCATGTGGACCATGTGCACTGTTGGCCCTCTTGCAGGACCATGGGCCTCCAAGACGTGAAATAATGTAACGCAGCCTACCACCTCCTGTGCGCCCCTTGGTTCGCACCAGGGCTTCGGCTGGATGATAATAAATAGGGTGTAACAAGAGTCAGCCCTGGGCACTTACCTGAGCAAACAGCCAACGCTGGAGTGGAAAACAAGTTTGCAGAGCACACAGTGGGGGATTGTCATCTATATAAAACTCAAATAAAGAAATAAAATACCATGCACTCTGCGATCAGACGTACCGCGAATGAACGCATCGCGAGAGAATTTACCTCCAAGGCCTCGAAAGTGATGAAGCTCGCAATGGCGAATCCATCGACGACGTCTTCCTCGCATGACACCGACTCCCTCTTCCTCCGACGCGGGGGCCTGTGTCTCCCGAATCCGGGTCGGCACGCCGGTCCACCGCCGGCCCCGCCGCCGAGAACCGCGGAGGCGTGCGTCCCCCCGCAGCCTTCGCCTTCGGAGCCCGAGGACAGGGACGTGGCCCGCCGCTGCTGCTGCTGCTGTTGCTGCTCCGCCGCCGCCGCCAGGTCCACCCTCCGCCTCTGCCGCTCCCGGTCGCGCTGGGACCGAGAGCGCCGGCTCTGCCTGAACCCACTGCTTCGGCTCGGACCCTCCATGTTTTAGGAAAAAAAACAAAACACAAAAAACCCCCGATCCCCTTGCCTCCGGATCCCCCCCCCCAAAAAAGGCACTTTAATACAAGTCCCGGTACGGTCGACGGCGGCGGCGGCGGTACCACCACCACCACACAGGCCCTGCGAGGAGCCTCCGTTTAAAATGGCGTTAATGGCACCACTGTCTATTATTTAGGATCCTCTGGAAACAGTGTGTTGGCATCGATGCCTTTCTTACGCCGAATCCTGTGTGTCATCTCAGTTGTAGAAATGTAAATACGCGGGGGGGGGGGGGGGGGAACTAATAACAACAGTGTACTAATCACAACATGTTGATGCCATGCGTCGAGGCGTCTCGGGGAGAGGGGACGCTAACGTTAGCCGGCTAGTGAGTTAGCTGGCTGGCTGGCTAGCGGGGAATCCAACCCACAACCTCAATGTACGGATGTCAACAAAAAGCAAAGTCCGCTCCTACTGCGGGACACAAACAACAAAAACACACCGATTAACACGCAGCAGATGGTTTCCCGCGTACACTTGTTAGTTCTCCTGAGCCGTTATTTATTAAATACACAAAACTCTCCCACCGTGTCGACCGGCGTGGACACAAGAGAAAAAAAAATGATTTAAAGGGAATTAGCCGACGTTAGCGAAACGAGCCACCGTGGTGGGTTGGTGGCTGCTTTTTATTTTATTTTATTTTAATTAATTTAATTGATTTCAAGGGTTGTAGATTATATGATTTGCCGTGGTGGTGGTCGTGCTCGTGCTGGTGGTGGGGGGGGCTCACACCTCACCAGTAGACCCGGGGTCCCGTCCTGGGCTCCGGGTTGTTCCCTTCCCAACCCTTTAGCCAATTAGCATTAGCTGCCCAACCGCGGATATCACAGTGTGTGTATATATAGATACATATATATATATGTGTGTATATGTGTGTGTGTGTGTGTGTATATATATATCTATATATATATTTTTTCTGCAGACCCACGTAAGAATAAAAAGTATTCTTAAAAGTGCGTTGATAGCAACACTGGCAGGAGAAGCGGCGGACGTGTAGCAGCCTGTCAACGCGTCGGGCCGACGGCTCGGAGCAGAAGAAAGACGCACCGCTAGCTGCTGCTGTTAGCACTGAGGCTAACTAGCCGTTAGCAAGCTAATCCACAAACCCCACTGTTATTATTTTTTTTATACGTGGTGTTGGGTGGGGGATATTATTATTATTATTATTATTACAACCCAGTCACCCAAATAGAACCGGCGGCATGTCGATTTCCGTCCATCATCATCATCATCACCAAGAAAAGGTTGAAGGCCCGCATTTCGAAGCCTCGGTCTCGAGTTCCACACACACGGGCGTCGGCCGAGCCCTCATCGGGCCGGGGGTGGGGGCGACTCCTACACGCAAGCCGCCGCCGGGACTGTGTTGTTGTAATCCAATGGGTTAGAAGTTGGGGGGGGCTGTGACTCGCCGACGTCTCCGCTACACTAAACGTTTTTTTCTTAATCCACGGTCCGCAAGTGCTGTCAGTAAAGCAGCGAGACTTCGGCGCCGACTCTCTTTAAAGATGGTCCCAAATAAGTGGAAAATGTGTCGCGAAAATTGCAGGAGACACAACCCCCTGTCAGCCGTGCAGTGCGTTGCATTGTGTGCCTGGTTCTTCTTCTTCTTCCTCCTCACTCATGATGGTGTTGCACTGGAAACCACCGCTAGTGCACACTGCCACCAAGTGGAAACGTGCTAAAGCAAACCCATCGGATCTCATTGTGTTTACTTAAAATAAAAGTATGTCATCAGACCTCCACTGATCACGATTGATGCGTGTTGTGGACTGCGTCGCGTCAATTACAACACATTCATTTGACTGTACTAAATTATATAGCTGCAGAAATGCACAATACACCCTGATCCTCCAATAGTAAACGACACACCATACCCGACCTCATATTTGGTTTTTAATTGCATTTGTAGTCATCAATACATAACATAAAAATGAGAATTGATATGCATTCAATATTTATACAGCATGGATGGACAAAAAAAGCTGGGCAGCATTTGCCATGTCAACAAGTACCCATTTTCAAACAGATAATACACAGAAGTACTGTACTTGACAATAGATACTTTCATTCATCTCCACCATGGCTGTGTAGGAACCTGCCAATGTCATCCATCATGAGCCACTCTCAGGAGTCCTGTGTGACAGCAGAGAGTGCAGCAGAATGCCTGTGGCTACAGACACATTCAGAGACTCTATACCAGGCATCAGCTGCCTGAAGGGTGGGATGGTGAGGAAAGTTTGACATTGAGAGAACAGTTTTGGAGACACGCCCTCCCCCTCACCACCCATTAACAACAACGTAGGCTTGGTCATCTGGAAGTCAGAGCAGCAGGTGACCACAGTGGAACGGTCCTCCGTTTGAGCTCCCACAGTGCCCACCACATGCCAACCCTGTGCCACTTTCAACTTCAGCATTTCATCCAGGCTTTCATATCCATAAATGTCAATGACTTCCATGGCACCTGAACTAGCCTTGCTGACTACAGGCGTCAATGGACAGCTGTTGTGGAGGCTGGTGGCCACTCGGTCCACACCGAGGAAATATGCAGAGCGCAAAATCGCTCCCAGGTTCATGGGATCTTGTATTCCGTCCAGCACAAGCCAGAGGGGGATCATACCACTCCTCTTGATGGATGTGAAGGCTGTCTCCCCAGCAAGATAACTCAATGGACTGGCCTGAAGACATATTCCTTGGTGAACACGCCCAGGACAAATTCGGTCCAGATGTTTCTTGCTGACCCGTTTGACCTGCACTCCACGTCTGTGAGCCTCCTCACAGACCTTTATCACAGAGGTCCTGTCGGACACGTCGCCCTCTTTCACTAAAAGTTGGAAGGCCTTTCTTCTCCCAACGGTGAGGGCCAAGAGACATGGAGAAATACCAAAAACAACCTCATAGTGTCTGTCGTCCTTGGATTCCCGTGTTACATTCCCACGTACAGGCTTCTCCGAATCTGCAGTGAAGTCGTCAAAACTGATCTTATCAAGGTCAAATGCTGCTCGGCGATCTTCTTGTGCTCTTCGCTGTGATGGGTTACTTTTCTTTTGAGCTTTATAATGGGCACGATGCTGATAATAAGTACCTTCAGACCGCTTTTGGCCCTGCCCCCCATTGGATACAATAGCCCTGCCACTTAAATGATCACGTTTAGCCGGTTTTATGGTGCAATCCTTGGGTTGACGGAAGGCATGGTAAAGGGCAATCTGCCTGACTTGCTTTCCCAGTATGCTGCAGCAGTACTTGGACAGCAATCTTTGCTGGCACGCAATATTCCACAATGAGCCCATATTTACGATTAGATCATGAAATCAACAAGTGATGTCATTGAATTAAGGTGTTGTGGACGACCCCAACTTTCCAAGCTCTTCCCCCTGTCGACTTGAGCATGCTCAATAAATGTCCGGTTGATTTAAACGCCGCCTAAGTTCATATTAAGAACGTTAACAAACTTGTTTTTCTACCCACGTCTTCAGCAGCAGCAGCAGCATGGCAACAGCCCGTCCATGACATGCGCATGCGCACCACTCCCCCTTAGTAATGTACCGACTATGTACATGACGTCACGTCCGTCAAAAAAAAACAGAATTTAGTTTATTTTGGCAAAATATTTTATTCATAAATGTCGCTTTCTTGAGACTTCCCCCATATTTTGAGCTTTTTTTTTTTTTTTTAAAGAGACAGCGTTCTATAAAAGATCATTGAAGTATTGTCAAATGTGAGGAGCCCAGCATCTGTTATGAATATCTATGGATCTTATCTCCTGACTAACCACGTGTGTTCTCCCTTTTCTTTTCTTTTTATTTATTTATTTATGTCTAATTTCTATTTGTTTGTTTGATGAATGCATTCGCTCGGTTCTATTCATGTGAATATTTTGCAGATGAATATGATGTGCCTTTTGTCATGTAATATTAGAAAGAAAAAAATAAATTAAAAAAACATATGTACAGACGTCACGCCCAGGGTCCGCGCGAGAAAGTATTTACATGACGTCACGTCCGGGGCGTGGCGCCACCTTCCCTGATACGGAAGTGTAGAGGGGGAAGAAAAAATAATAAACGTTGTCAACATCTCGGGTTCAGGTCTCCAAACGACATCTGAATTACGGGCGCAGAACGACTCTGTTTTTGAATTTGTTGCGGTTCCTCGGTGATCCGTCACGTCCTCTCCGAGGTAAGACGCACGTTAGTGATCACATTTTAGGTCAGTCAAGACAAAAGATGAGCGTTTCTTAGGACTAGGCCTGCTTAGTAATAACTGGGTAGGCGGATCATAAGCTGGTCAAAATACACACAATAACACATCATGAGTCCAAACTTAAAACCTGACACAGTTTGAAGTGGATTGAGAAAGAGTCAGGTGAGTCATCTTGCTGTCACATGTCAATCTAGTGTTGATTGGGGCAGCAGGATTGGTGTCAATGCTCTCCACACAGACAGGAGATGTCCACATCACTGTTAGAAACTAGTGTCTTTCTGTCAGGATCCATGTGGGAACATATCAGGACACATTTTATTGTTGTTTTGCTTGTTAGTTCCTTGTCATGTGACTGTGACCGCTAATATTAGACTATGACTAATCCTACTTCAACCATGTCCCTTTTATTTTCTGTGGTTTGTTTTCTTTCTTTTCCATCTTTTTTTTAAAGATGGAATTCCTGTTCGGTAAGAAAAAGACTCCCGAGGAGATGCTGCGGCAGAACCAGCGTGCGCTCAACAGAGCCATGAGGGACCTGGACAAGGAGCGGCAGAAGCTGGAGCAGCAGGAGAAGAAGATCATCGCCGACATCAAGAAAATGGCCAAGCAGGGACAAATGGTTCGTTTGGATGGCCTGATGGCAATGTGGGAACCCGATTCACATGGACCGTGAAGCGACGAGCAGCATCCAAGGCCTAGAAACTGATGTTATGTTGTTGTTGTTGTTGTTGTAGGATGCCGTCAAAATCATGGCGATGGACTTGGTTCGTACGCGCCGCTATGTCAAGAAGTTCATCATGATGAGGGCCAACATCCAGGCGGTCAGCCTCAAGATCCAGACGCTCAAGTCCAACAACAGTATGGCGATGGCAATGAAGGGGGTCACGAAAGCCATGGCCACCATGAACAGACAGGTCAGTCCTGGCTGCTCTTGAATAGCTCATTCAAGTGTAAAAAGCTTGTTAGTAGTCACAGGTTATGGCAAACATTTGTATTGGTGGATTCATTTGAATTTACATGGTATCTCCGCAGCTCAAATTGCCTCAGATCCAGAAGATCATGATGGAGTTTGAGAAGCAAAGTGAAATCATGGAAATGAAAGAGGAGATGATGAACGATGCAATCGATGATGCCATGGGTGACGAGGACGACGAGGACGAGAGGTGACTGCTTGAGAGACGCTATCTTTCTGCTGACGTTATTGGTACCACATGTTGCCCAGAATCAGGTTTTACAAGTTGGTAATCCTGTTCTATTCCCTCTACAGCGATGCCATTGTATCCCAAGTGTTGGATGAGCTGGGTCTCAGCCTGTCAGATGAACTTTCAGGTAAGAAAACATTTATAGTGCGACTCTCTTGACTAATGACTTGTATACACTGTAGGGCTGGGTGGTTTGGCCGACCTTTCTATCCTGATATTTAATTTAATATCTCCAAAAAAGATGGTACATATCACAAATTAGCATGCTTTCTGGTCATTCAATACATACTTCTGATTCTGTATTGTATTATGACCGATGCGACCGTCCCAACGTCTGCTCAGGTCTTCCGACCACCGGAGGCAAACTCACGGTGGCGGGCGGGAAGAAGGTGGAGCCCCAGGCAGCACTGGCGGACGCCGACGCCGACCTGGAGGAGAGGCTCAACAACCTGCGGAGAAACTAAAACTGGGAGGAGAACCTGGCAACAAAAATGCGCACTTTGGTCCCGGGTTTTTAATAACGGATATAATTATACTCAAATGTACCTTTTTTTTCAGATTTCTTTTGAAGGCATAGGGCGACACAACAAATGCTAGTGTTTAGTAAATGGTCTTTGTAAAAACAAAAAAAAAAGGTTAAGGGTCGTTGTGGAGGCGGATTTACATTGTGTGTGTGTGTGACATGTTTCTTTTATCAACACACTGGAGACGCAGACATGTTGCAAATTCTTATCTCCTGTAGAATATTTCTGAAGGACAATATCTTATTGGAAATAGTGTGTGTGTGTGTGTGTGTGTGTGTGTGTGTGTGTGTGTGTGTGTGTGTGTGTGTGTGTGTGTGTGTGTGTGTGTGTGTGTGTGTGTGTGTGTGTGTGTGTGTGTGTGTGTGTGTGTGTGTGTGTGTGTGTGTAAAATAGCTGCCATTTGCATGACTCATTTAGATTATTTGATTAACACTAATTAACAAACCAATTCTGAAAGTCCAAAGTTGAAAGTAGGTAATGCTATGTCAGTTAGCATCTGGTCAGTTTCACATGTATGATACTGCACAGTTTGTACCTCCGACCTGTTTTCCGTGAATCATCGTTGATTATAACATATGAAGGTGTCACGTTGGAATATCTTTTACAATATTATTTTCTAAAGCATTTTATGCAGATTATTTATCATAGCACAAATTATGACCGGGACAGACATAGGTGAGGATGGTGCAGCAAATGGATATTTAATAATAATCAACTTTGGGGGTTTTCTTGATTAAATGGCTAACCAAATGACAAAAATAGAATTGATAAGCATTGAGTGGATTTGGCCCTCACCGCAAGGTGCCTGGTACATATTACCGTCTCAGCGTATTACACTTCTGTTCAATAACTGATGAGTGGTCTTGTTTATATTTTTGAAAAATTGTCCTGTTTTCTTATGCTTTATTCAATAAACGTTTCCTTTTCCAGGTTTGGTAAGACTATTTGTTTGCAGTTGCATAAACACATGTGAAACACTGCTAAGGTTGTCCTCACAATGCTTATTTAAAGAAAGACCAAAATGTTAATTATATTCAGAGGGGTTTTTTTTACAATATTTTTTTCCATTCATATACAATCCAATCGTAGTTGAAGATCCTTGGAAACCTAAATCGTATAGACATTAACTTTGTTTTATTCCAAAAACAATCAGAACTTTCAAAACTCAATTATTTTTGCCAACATACATCCATAACAGAACAATATGTAAAGACCAACACTTTAACATTTAAATAATAAAAAAATAACAGCCGTGTTCTATGTACAGTCGTTTCTGAAAGCTATGTACAGACCATTCTATTTTCCAAAAAATGTGCCTAAACATATGCTTGTCGGTTATGTTAAACAGGCGAAACACTATTATTCATATTAGTTGAGCAGTAAACAGGGAAACAGCCAGAAAGTCAACTGGGAGACTGGACTGGCAGCCTGTTGGCGCATTCTTGGGACAAAGCCAACATCTACAGCTAAAGAAAGATTCACTTTTTTTTCCAAACTGGTGCACTTGAATTTTGTATAATTGCATACTTAAGAGATAATTACTCCACAAAAGCATTGGCTCAAAACAAAAACATAACAAAACTGTAAGTGTCCAGAACTCATGCGCTCAAAACCTAGAAAACACTTTTAATTTCAATGAACAGAATTTGCAGTCAAGATGTGTCAAGTTATCAATTAGGAACCGGTCAGCTCAAAATGAGCCCATGCAAGTTACACAGGAAACCAAGCAGATGGCATGAAACAAGAACCAGAGAGTCATCGGGTGTTGGGGTCCAACGGCCCATGGCGAGGCTGCACCAAACTTTGTTTTCAGCGAGTAAAACTGTTCCCGGCCCCTCATGCTTTTGTTTGTTACACTGCATTGACTTAATAACCTTGTATTTATAACTTTTCTTTTAGATTTCTGGACATGCAAAGCGTGGCACCCAACAAAGTCCATCCACACACACACACACACTACAGCATGTGTTCATGAACAGCCTGTTGTTTCATGTTGTGCACGCACAACAAAATACTATCGTCAGTGTGTACATACGACACATTACAGTCCAGTCGAGTTGTTCGCTGAGGCGGAGAGAGAATACAGATGGAGACGGTGGTAACCGGGAGCAAGTTTTTCCTTAGAGTCAAAATGTCAACTGAAATGGATTAAAATAAAATTAAAAATGAACTCTAAAAAGGCCACCAAGATTTCCCTTATTTATTTTAACTACGTGACTGGGATAATATATTGAGGGGGGGGGGGGGTGTTTCAAGCGCTAAATATTCATGTCATGAAAAACGAAAAAGCATCAATTTAGGATGGCACAGATTTTACAAAATGTATTTCAAAACATCTCACGAGACATGCATATGCTTTTGTTTTCCCATTTGTTGAAACAAACAGCGCCAGAGGATGCTTTAAGTTTACGAGCCGATAACGAGAAGGGGGACACATCATGAGACAAAACTTGGTCTCCTTTTCAGACGTTTAAGTTGGGACAAAATTACTGACCAAGTTTAATATAAGTGGCACAGACATTTCCAGACGGGTATTGCTTTCCAAGATGTTGCTGGAGGTCAGCTGGCCTGTGATGTGTGTAGAACAGTAAAGAGCTCGTCCACAGCGTGAGTGTTGTTGGGAGTTGACGTCGTAGTGGGAGGCCTTTTTATGGCCCAGAGAACAAAAAGGTAAGCGCTGTGACTGGAGTTAGCATTGTTCCTTAGTTGCTGCTGCATCACTTCCGACAGGTCCGGTGGGGCGTGTGTTTCTTGGGAACCTCGATGCGGCAGCGGCTTCGGTCGTCGAGCCAGGGCAACTCAAAGTTCCTGCAAGGTTGAAAAAAATAACAAATAAATGAATAATAAATAAATTAATAAATTTGAAGTCAAACCAATTAAAAGGAGACCTATTATACCACCCGGCGTGAGCGTGATTAGCCATTCCAAGCGGTTTCAAAAAACACTTGGAACGGCCCCACTTGACATCACAAGTGGGAGTGTCCACCTAGAAGTATGCCTACCCAGTGGACTGTAGCAACTGGTAGGCTGATCTATCCAGCATACTTCTAGGTGGACACTCCCACTTGTGATTACATTTAGATTGAAACGTGACGTGAAACTTACTGTTGTGCGAGTTTGGGCAGCGGTCGTCCAAATGCGACCACTGGCAGGAAGGGGGTGATGACGATTGATTCAACTGGTGGAGAAGAGAGAGAGAGAGACCCGTCGCAAAATGCCTATAAACACAGTCATGGAGCTGGTGGGGCATTAAACTACGGCGGAGACTCACCGTCCTCGGTGTCCGGGTAGAGGGAGGACAGCTCCGGCTCGCTCTCCGGCTCGCGGACCTTCTTCTTGTTCATGCGCTGCTGCAGACGCTGGAACATTCGCTGCTCCCGGATACGCTGGATGTCCCACCTGCACACGGCAACAGAACCAGAGCCGTTCACAAGGTGCCGTCCCAGCAGGTACAATCGGAGAGGACGTCGACGAGAACATTCTCTGATACACACCTCTTCCTCCGTTTCTCGTCCAACTCCAGCTTCAAGTGGCGCTTCAGATAAACATTGTCATCCAGGGCCTGGAGAAGAACATCATTCATGTCATTCATTAGCAGTGGGGGGCAAGTAATCTGTGATATTGTGGTAAAACGTGGAAGCCAAGAAGCGACCGCTTGGCTGATTTCCACGCCTCACCTCTGGGATGCTGTTAGGATTGTCCACCTCCAGGGGCTCCATGTGGTTCTCTCTCCAGGAAGGAACTACGAGCGGGGAAGACAACAAAAACACCCGTTTAGGTTGAGATTTGATACATATCGATATTCATACAAAATAAAGGAAGGGCCGTATGAACATGAAACTCACTGGCGACGTCCTCCTCCTTCTTGGGGGAGGTCTCCCGGAGCGGGGAGAGCGGCGGCTGGTGCCAGCAGCACAGGTACATCTCTGTGGTGCACATGAAGGGCAGCTCCTCCATCAGCGGGGCAGAAGTCGGGCTCCTCCTTGCAGGGCAGCAGGGAGTCCCTCTCCTGGCCCAGCCTCACGGTGCCAGCCTTCTCCGGGGTCTCCTTGCTGCGCAGGTCCCTGTGGTGGTAGGGCGAGCCGGGCCGGGGCTCCAGCTTCTGGGGGCTGGACTTGGGACACTTGCCCCGCGACTTCTGGAGCTTTGAGTCGCCGAAGCAGATCTTCCTGTGGGGGGAGAGAAATAACATCAGGTATTATTAGTAAGGATAACTTTGGAGTATTTCAACGCTGGACCCCCATTTTGCCCATCAATTTGGGTCAAAGTGACCAATGTGGACAAGAATTCTTGAAGTTGGTCCTCATTATGACATTATATATATAACATTATGAAAAGGATCCCTCCAGAATTAACTTGAATTCAACATTTGCTTAATCTGTTTTGTTTTGTTATTGTCTGTCCATGGTTACCTCTTCTGGCCCTTGCCGCCTCGACCGAAGGAGAGGGGCGTGGCCTGTTCCGAGGGCGGGCCCTCATCTGTCTCCAGGTCCCACATGTCGTCCTTGTCGGGGGGTCCAGGGCTCCAGCGGCTGGAAGAGGCGCTTGTCGCGGGGGTCCTTCTTGGTGAGCTGCAGCCGCCGCTCCATGCGCTCGATCCGCGCCAACAGCTGGAGTGAAGTGAAGAGAACCCGGGTGTAAACACGTGTTTACACCACTCGCCTCGGAACTGGATTACTGTTGCTTGTCGGTTACGTTGCTACGGGCCACAATGTGAATGTCAGGTTCCCGCTCAAAGTAGGTTTATTACAAACTAGGGGTTTACAAGAATAATCCCGACCCAGGATCTGGGGAGGGAAAAACCACAAAAGACAACAGCAAACACAACAACAACCAGCAGGGGGGGCCAAAAACACAAAGGAAAAAAATAGGGGGGTCCGGACAACTACCAAGACAGAGACTGGGGCGCAAACCAACCAACCACCCGTGCCTGTAAAGTGTGCACACGTACCGTCTCCTTTTCGGCCTTCAGGTCGTCGATCTCCTTGTCCTTGGACTGCAGCTGCTGCTGCTGCTGCTCGATGAGGTCCAGCTGCAGCAGCAGGATCTGCCGCAAGCAGTTGGCCTGCGAGTGGGGGTTGGCAGGGGTCTTCCGGACGTTCCTCCACTTGCCCTCCGCGCTCAGCTCGATGGATGCCGTGCCCAGGACCCCTGGGACAACCCCCTTGGCGCTCTCGTCGGCACCACCCCCACCACCCCCAGCCTCCTTGGGGTTATTGTTGATGGCCATCTGCGGGTTGTCCATATTGTCAATGGGGAGAGGTTTACCTTTCACTGGGGTTCCCTCACCCCCCATCGGTCTGCCTGGGGACCGTATCCCCACGGGTGGTGCGGTGCTGTCCTGCTCCTCTTGGGCTGCTGCTGCTGCAACTCTGTTTGCGGTGTGGTGGTGGTGGTGGTGGTACTTCTGCTCTAAGCCCGGCGTGGACACGGCGGGGACCTGGACCCCCGGGGGGACGTCCTGGGCATTGAGGGAGACCACGTCGCGGCGGTGGTGGTGGCGGCAGGAGGAGGAGGTGGTCTCGGCTCGCTTGAGGCTCACGGTACCGACAACGAGCTGTTTGGCGTCGAGCGTGTCGGCGGCGTTCAGCTTGAATCCCGTGTTAGGATACAGCGTGGACCTCAGAGTCATGGCGGACACAGCGGGGGCTCATTCTGCGTGGATTTGTTGCCTGGCTGTCCCTTTATTAACCCTGCGGACCAGACAGACAGTCAGACAGACAGACAGAAAGGTGTTGCGTTTTAGTTGTCTGTCCTCCAGTCCAGCTAAGGACACACACACACTGGAGGAGGACACTTCATCACTGTCTCTAATCCAACATCCACGTCTAAACTGGAGCTGCGTTGAGTAAACAAAGTAACTAACTAGCTGGTTGGTTAGTTGAGTGGCATGGATCTCCTTAATCCGCCTCCACAGGGTTTGTCTCGGGCTATAAAACCCGGATCCCGGCATGGATCTCCTTAATCCGCCTCCACGGTACTTGTCCCGGACTATAAAACCCGGATCCCGGCATGGATCTCCTTAATCCGCCTCCACATGGCTTGTCCCGGGCTATAAAACCCCGATCCTGACATGGATCTCCTTAATCCGCCTCCACAGGGCTTGTCCCGGGCTATAAAACCCGGGCTACAGCCCCGATCCCAGCATGGATCTCCTTAACCCGCCTCCTATAGCCCGGGACAAGTGGAGGCGGATTAAGGAGATCGGGAGTGGCTCCTCCTCCTCCTCCTCCTCCTCCCATTTTGGGAGGAAAAACAATAACAGCCCAGCTAAGCTAAGCTAACCAGCTAGCCGCCACCGCCGCGCTAACCCTAGCTAACCGCCGTCCTACGGGGCCGTCAAACGTTCACAAAACGCCGACGTTGAAGGCGCTACTCGGGGTGGACTCCGGCTCGCGGCTCGTCGCTAACGGGAGGACGCAACCCGACGCGGCGTGACGTGAGAGAGAGAGAGCGCGAGAGAGAGGGTTAAACGGTTACCTGCAGAGTGTCCCCCCTCGTTCCCTCCTCAGGACTTATTTAAAGTGCCCACGTCTGCGCATGCGCACGTGTGTGTGTGTGTGTGTGTGTGTGTGTGTCGGATGGCGGTTGTTGTGTCGGCGGGCGGACGGTAGGGGGAGCCAGAGGGTTTATAAATTTTTTTATATTAAATTTTATTGTATTTAATTACATTGTTGTGTTTTTTTGTAACCCCAGTTTTTTTTTTTTTAAAGTTTGACTTACTTACCTGTATATGTTTAGTTCTTTATAAGTGTATATTTTAGATACTCATATTTATACATTTGATTGCAATATTGCAGAAAGGGTTACGCGGTTACCTGCAGTGTCCCCCCTCGTTCCCTCCTCAGGACTTATTTAAAGTGCCCACGACTGCGCATGCGCTACTTGTGTGTGTGTGTCTGTGTCTGTGTGTGTGTGCGTGTGCGTGTGTGTCGGATGGCGGTTGTTGTGTCGGCGGGCGGACGGCAGGGGGACCCAGAGGGTTGTTGTTTTGTTTTATATTTAATTTAGTTATATTTAATGTAATTCTTTTCATTTTTTTGGAACCCAGTTTTTTTAAAGTTGACTTACTTACCTAGATATATTTAGTTCTTTATAATCGTGTATATTTTAGATACTCATATTTATACATTTGATTGCAATATTGCAGCTTGGTTTACATATGTCTCTGTTATAGAATATCTGCAATTGTACATTTGTAAATCGACAATGAATTCGGAGCTAGTGCTGGTAGCAGTGCTAAGTGTTGGTGCTACTGCTAGTGCTGGTCCTGGTGCTAGTGTTACTGCTAGTGCTGGTGCTACTACTGGTGTTAGTGCTAGTCCTGGTGCCAATTGCTGGTGCTAGTGTTGTGTTGACTGTCTGAGAAGGTATTCTGTGACATTCTGTGAATGTCAGCATATAACAATGTATATACATTGTACATTGATTTATATGTGTATTGCTCACCTGGATATTTTTGTTGTATATTCCATTTCATTTTATATTTCATTTACTTATTTTACACAGAATTTCTATTTATAGTTCTATTTCTATTTTGCACAGTTCTATTTCTATTTTGTAGTTCTATTCTATTTTGTATTCTTTTATAATTACTGTCGGCTGTCGGGCGTTTTGCACAAAAAGTTTTTCACTCACTGCTTATACTCACGTGTAAATTGTGAAGTGACAATAAAAATACTTGAACTTGAAGGGTGACGGTAGGGGGAGCTAGAGGGTGACGGTAGGGGGAGTCAGAGGGTGACAGTAGGAGGAGTCAGAGGGTGACAGTAGGAGGAGTCAGAGGGTGACAGTAGGGGGAGTCAGAAGTTGACAGTCGGGGGAGTCTTAAGGTGACAGTAGGGGGAGTCAGAGGGTGACAGTAGGGGGAGTCAGAAGGTGACAGTCGGGGGAGTCAGAAGGTGACAGTCGGGGGAGTGAGAGGGTGACAGTTGGGGGAGTCAGAGGGTGACAGTTGGGGGAGTCAGAGGGTGACGGTAGGGTATCTGTCCACATGTGCCATACATGTCCTGCATAACTATATTGTCTCATAAAAGTATTTTTGCATATTCAATTAGAAATGGTGCAAGATAGAATCATATCATTATTACTCACTGTAAATTTGTACATTTGTTATTTTATTTGTATTTTATTTTTATTATTATATGGTTTATTTCTCTACTGTCTATTATATTGCGATGCAACCTATGGCACAAGAATTTCCTTCGGGATCAATAAAGTTTTATCTTATCTTATCTTATCTTATCGAATCACATGGATTATACAACTTTATGTATGTTTTATGATTAGACAGAAAAAACACCGCGGTCCAAAGGCTATCTCGTTGATGTGTAGAAAAAAAAACCCTCTGTTAATACTTATTCCTATTATTATACATTTGATTTGGCCTTGTAATTATGCCAAATTAGACTTTATTGTCTCAGTGCGAAATGTGCCTTGGACATAACAGTGTCTGCAGTATAAAAACACGGTTAATAAAGTTCTATTCTATTCTATTCTATTCTATTCTATTGTGATGTAACCCAGTGAGCGCCACTACACGACTCAGCCACGGCAGCAGGGGGCAGTGCTGTCTGCAGCTCATTCCGCTTACCACCACCACCACCACCACCACCGAAGGAGAAGTAGTTCACTTCCTGGTTCTTGGACACAACACAACAACACGTCCCTGTCTGCTGTGACGTTGTGATGTTGTCATGTCTTAATTTGCCATATTTCTACATTTTGTCAACTCAACACGCTTAGATAGGTTCATCAGCGACTCATGCTGTGCTGTGTCTGTCAACGTAGGGACGATTTCAGCTGAGACTCAAGACATTTGTCTCACATTGTCCATGAAGACAACATTGACCACATTAATCTGAATTAATCTCATTTTAATCTGATCACTGTTCACCATCCTATCCCATATATATATATTTGCCTGAACTTGAGAAGAGAAGCCAAGATGCACAGAAGGGGGGTTGGTGCAGGAGCTATAGCCAAAAAGAAGCTGGCAGAGGAATGTTCTATTATTTTATTATAAGTGTCTTAAATGTTGATCATCAAGGTGGAGATGCACACTTAATAACGGTTGTTTTATTGTCATGCAGGCAAAGTACAAGGAGAGAGGCACCGTGCTCGCTGAAGATCAAATAGCTCAGGTAGGAACACCTGCAAGGCCCTATATATACTGTACCTATATATGACCTACTGACTATATAACAAGTAGCATAGCATAGTCATACACATGATTCTTACCATATGTAGCATTCACTCAATACCATTACCACACCTTATTTTTCTACTCAATATATTTGACCTATGTTGTTATTCTATTAGGGTTATACGCTGTACTGTATTTATTATTCTATTGTCTTGATTCTTATGTTGTTGGTATTTTTGAGCAACCTCTGGCCCAAGAATTTCCCACGGGATGAATAAAGTTCTATCTTATCTTATCTTAGATGTCCAAACAAATAGACACCTTCAAGTCTCACCTGGAGGAGTTTGCCAGCAAACATAAACAAGAAATCCGAAAGAATTCCCAATTCAGAGTCCAATTTCAGGAAATGTGTGCCACCATTGGAGTGGATCCGCTTGCCTGTAAGATCATTTATTGTCTAATTTCTGATGCAAGAGAGATTCTCTTCAGTCAATATGATTTTTAAAATTTCTACATTTCTCTCACAGCCGGGAAGGGGTTCTGGTCGGAGATGCTTGGCGTCGGTGACTTCTACTATGAGCTGGGAGTGCAGATTATTGAAGTGTGTCTCGCCCTGAAGCACAGAAATGGAGGTGAGTCACTCGGCCTTTGCTCCATTTCAGTAGCACAACTGAAAGAAAAAGAGATGGTTGAGTTGATGTGTTGTGTTGCGATGTCTCGCCAGGGCTCATTACGTTGGACGAGCTCCACCAGAGGGTGCTAAAAGGACGGGGTAAATACGCCCAGGATGTGAGCCAGTAAGTATTGGTCTCTGTGTACTACTCTTTCTTAAAGGGGCCCTATTATACCACCAGGTGTTAGCGTGATTAGCCGCTACAAGCCGTTTCAAAAGTGTCATGTGACTAAAATTGTCATTGTGGCATGGCGACATCACAAGTGGGAGTGTCCACCCAGATGTATGCCGACTAGGTAATTTAACTAGTTGGTACAGTCCACTCAGTGGGCTGGTCGACTTATCTAGTCAGCATACATCTAGGTGAACACTCCCACTTGTGATGTCACGATGTGGTATAATAGGGCCCCTTTAATGTCTATCAGTCTAACCCCCCCCCCCTCACGGGTGTTGATTAAACCCAGCGCAACAAATCTGCTTCTCAGAGATGACCTGGTGAGGGCCATAAAGAAGCTGAAGGCCATGGGAAACGGTTTCGGCATGATCCCCGTGGGAGGCTCGTACTTGGTACAGTCCGTCCCCGCGGAGCTCAACATGGACCACACCGTGGTGCTGCAGCTGGCCGAGGTGAGGCCGGGGCGCCCTGCGTGGTATTCATATTCAATGGGGCGTGTCTACACCTGCACGCATCTACAAGGGGCATGTCTACACCTGCACACCATCTCCCTGGCAACAGAGAGCACTGGAACACCAACACACAGTGAAAGTTATTATTAGTTAAATATGAGACGAAGTTAAATATTGAACGCATTTTATTACATCTTACTACATTAGATTAGATAGTGTTTTGATGATTTGTTATGTACTCAACCTAGTTATACAAACCAGGCTGTAACACCTAGCAGATATATTATGTTAACCAACGTCTAGCAGAGCTGAATTGTTTTGCCGCGGTGTCAACTTGCGATGTGGTGTCTATTGCTCCCCACCCCCGCCCCCCCTGCAGAAGAAGGGCTACGTGACCGTGGGGGAGATCAAGCAGCACCTGAAATGGGAGAGAGAGCGATCCTGCCACGTCTTGGTGAGTGACTGACTCATCTGGGGGGGGGGGGCGGGGGCGGGGGTGGATACCGGGTTACCACCCCGAGGTGTTGAGGTGACGAAATGAAACCCCTCCGTTTGTGTCCCGTCTCCTCGTTCCCAGGATCACCTGCTGAAGGAGGGCCTGGCCTGGCTGGACACGCAGGCAGCGGGAGAGCCTCAGTACTGGCTGCCCGCCCTGTTCTCCGAGCTGAGCTCCCGCGATGTCACACCCGAAGAAGCCAATCAAATGACACCTTGAGGAAAAAAACTTGTTTCTACATGGACAGTTGGTTTTGTTAAAATAAGACTGGCTGACTGGGAGACTGACTGGCTGACTGGCTGACTGGGAGGCAGACTGACTGGGTGACTGGCTGACTGGAAGTCTGGCTGACTGGGGGACTGGCTGACTGGGAGACTGACTGACTGACTGGGAGACTGACTGACTGGGAGACTGACTGGCTGACTGGTGCACCTGATGGATGAGAACTTGTTTTCATTGTTGGTCAAGTCAATGCAAATTCCTCCGGTCAGATTGCAGTTGGTGTAATTATTTCATATTTGTCTAACCTGAGTTATATTACTGGTCAATATTAAAAAGGAATTGGGTTTGTTTTAAGTGTGTATGGTGTTTAATTCATTCAATAAAAGTACTCATTTGGATACGAGCGAAACTGCTTAACTGCAACATCCAAGGTAAAATGTAATGCAAACCGAATGCTTTACATTACAGAATATACTTACAAAAATGTATTTCCATTAAATGTTATATCTCATCTTGACTGGTCAGTCATACACATTGAATTTAATTCATGTTTGCTTAATGATTGTCTCCAAATTAACAGCATAGTATTATAGGTATTAAGTAGAGATGATGATCGAGACCTGGTCGATAAGGATCCAGTTCCACATTTTTCAAAACCCAAAAATCATTAAGGTTCGAGTCCTATAACGTAATGTTATGTCTCTCGAGATGAGAGTCATGTCATTTAAATAACAAACATACAGTCCATTGTCACCTCATCTTCCCACCAAATAATAGGATAATAAGTGTGTATTGCATCATCGTGAACGCAATTACACAAAATTCCAATAATAAAGCTATTCTTAATTGGCACGCAATTAAAACGCTTGTGTGCAAAGCAAAGCAAAGCAAAGCAGCATAAGACTCTCGATGTTGCTGACCAGTGGTACAGCTACAAGCGTGTGTACTACTGCACTACTGGACTACTCGTGGCTGTAGACGTGGTCTTCGAACTGCGCCTGCGTCATGTGGTCGCAGAGGAGTGGGCACAAGGGGCACACGCGGTGGCTCTGTTTGTGCTGCTCCAGCTCCTCCTGGGTGATGCCAGGGAAGCTCTCGTGGCACATGCCACACACCATGCGCTACGACACGGAGGGACGGAAATAGAGGGGAGAGAAGAACACACTCGTGTCACGAGCTGTAACAGAATAAGTGCAGGATTAAGAGACCCGCACGGTAGATGTAAACAGCAAGGAAGTGCCTCTTGGACTCCTCGGTGAGGTGGTATCTAAAGTGGGGGCAGGAGAGGGTTGTGGCTGTTCGCCCTGTCTGCTCCTTAATGATTAAGGTGAATCAAGTAAGTGTCACGTGAACTTCTGAGTGTTTCCTGTTTTGTTACAGGTATATTCTTCCAAAAATATATACTATGGGAGTGCACTATGATGATTTAAAAAATTAAAAATATTTCTACAGATTTAGTTTTAGAGAGATTAATGGTCAGCCATATCACGATTGTTGTGGTACCATTTCACCGATCAGGTTGTTTCCACTAGCAGAGACCCCGCCCCCCCAGGAACATGATTGGTCGAAATAAATTTGAAGTGAAAGAACATGAAACGGCCCGTTGTCTAATCTATAAGATTACTACATCAGCAAATGTCTTTATCATTTAGTTACATACCCTTTCTTGTGTGTTCGTACCCCTTCCTGCGGAGAAAAAACAACAACAACCTCTGTGACTTGATTACCCACAAGTCATTTCACATGGAACGTGCAATGTTGTGTTCTATCACAGTTCACAAAATAGAAAAACACGAGCAAATTGGCTTGGGAGCGAAGGAACGCTTACCCATGATGTTGTGTTTCTCCTCAAACTGGAAAGACTCTGGAAGGTCGCTCTGCCTTTGCCCATGAGCAGGGCTCATCACGTCGTGGGTTGCTGGGGAGAAGCCTGGGGTCACCGCGGCCTGGAGGTCACAGTATTTTGCGTGGAGCTTCTCAGCGCTCGTCCTCAGCCGCTGGGAAGGGATGAGAAGTTCAACGTGGAATCATGGCGGCTGACACGTTATACTATACTGTTATTCAGTCACTATCGTTACACTATTTAGCACTCGAGGAGATGATTTTAGCCAAAGCATAACTTAAAGGTGCAGTCGGACATATGATCAAATGACTCATAATATTCCAGCATATAGGCCTATCTGTAAACATACTTTTTTTTTAAAATAATTCTTATGATTCTAATTCTTATGATGTCAAAAAAGCTTCAACCCACCGACCAAAAACCAGCCAATCAAGGCTAATCATTTGATGGGAGGGGCTTAAGGCCGGGGTTGTGGTTTTTTGGCTGTCTTCTTCTTTTTCAAATTCTTCCGTTTTGTGGTATTTCTTTCCTACTGCTCCTTTAATATAATATCCCACATGATTCCTGAAAACGTGTGTTGTTATTGTTTACCTGGTTGTCTTGAAAAAACTGTTCGTTCTCTTGGTTTTGGATCTGCAGCCTGTTCTCCCGTAGCTCGACGATTCCGTTGATCTCTGCAATCTTTGCATCTTTTTCCTCTATGATTTTGTACGATTTGTGTAACTCTGCAAGATGGAGCTGAAACGATAATCAGGAGTGAGACGAGAGAGTGGCAAAGGATCCAGGACCCTTTGGAGTACGAGCAACTTGAAGTGAAGATACTGCACCAGCAGGCATAGCTAGCTAGCTTTCATAGCTACGTTATGCTAACCTGACATGACTGGGAAGTCTTCATTGGAAACGTTTTGGAAAAGGGCCAGCACAAAAAAAGACTTTGGCAGGTGATTGGATGAACCATCTGTCGATCGCCACTTGTTTCCAAATAAACAGTTGCTTCTCACTGTCGTCACACCTAAACCACGCCCAGGTAGCTGCCAGAACAATGCTGATTGGTGGTTCAGACACAAACAGATAGCTTGAAGCCTGACCCAGACCGATATTAAGAGAGACACAGAATGTGAACTTCGTGAGACCATCTGAATGGTCTCACGAGGCCAACGTTATACACCTGCTGCTCCATTTAAAAATGCATTTTGGGCTGAGAGTTCCAGGAAGGAGGGGGGAGGTGTCATCCGCATGGTTACGAGTCCGACCCACGGCGACTTTGAGATGCTTTTTAAAATGTTTTTAGTATGTCTCTCGGACACGGCCATCGACATCAGCCGCTGCTGCCCAGACGCACATAGCTTGGCGTTAGCATAACCCCGTTGGTGTCGGGGTGTACCTTTGTTGTGGTGTCGAAGAACCTCCGAAAAGACACTTTGACAACATGAAGAAAATAACGCAACTTGAGTTCGGAGCAGAGTGGAGGAGATCGGGCGAAAACATCGGATTTTACGCCTGTTTGTTTTCTGAACTATGCTATTATTTTAGTAACAGTGACAAAATGAAATTGATTACTATGTTGAAGATCTTTTAAAACAAAAGACAGAAGGGTTGGGTTCCTCCTGGCACTTGGAATAAACAAACATTGTCTAGAAGAACAAACATCATCATCAGCCCGTGTGTTTGTTTGTTGTCGTTGTTTACCTTGTTGTCTCGAGCAAGCTGTTCGTTCTCCTGGTTCTGGATCTTCAGCCGGTTCTCCCGAAGCTCCACGATGCCATTGATCTCGGAGATTCCCGCCTCTTTCTCCGCAATGATCTCGTGAGTCTCTGCGAGACGGAGCTGGAAGGGGAGACAAGTGAGACAAGAGAGGAGGAACCAGGATCCTTCGCACTGCAAGGAACTTGAAATTAAATTAAGATTCTGCACCACAGAGACATAAGCCACGTTTCCACCAAATGTGGAACTTTTAGTCCCAGGAACTACTTTTGAGTAACTAAAAACTTCCTTTGGGTTGTTCCTGTTTGCGTTTGTACCGCTTCTACAGGCCTGCGAAGATTAGGCAAATTAGTTCACTGGCATATGAAAAAGGGATGGCTGTTTAGATGCAAATAACGTCTCCAAAAGATGAAGAACGCTCCAAATGCACACACACACACACACACACACACACACACAGACACACACATACACACACACACACACACACAAACCCATAATCCTTCATCCACAACTACATTGTACAGGAAACCTCCCTGAGCAGGGATTTTTGTTAGGAGGGCTAAATAAATACCCAGAACTTAATTTAGACACTGGTTCCTTTGGTGGAAATGCACCAACGAGTTCCAACCAAAGGTTCCTCAGTCAGTCCCTGGGTAAAGTTCCTGGTGGTGGAAACGCGGCTAGAGCCGGACAAAGCGCTCCATGGGGACCTTGAGTTGGATGCTTTTCACTTTGAGTCCGTCGATCTCCATGGCGGCTTTGTGCAACCGCTCCTTGATGTCCCGCAGCTCCAGCTCGGCCTCCTCCGCCCGCCTCGTCTTGTCGTCGGACGCCTTCCTCTCATTGGCCAGTTGGATCCGAGTGCTTTCTAACTGGCCTATCACGGTGCCGCATTGTGCCTACGGTGCAGCATCAGCAGCACAGAAAGATACATCAATTTAGACCAGATAATCTGCACCATACGTTATGCAACAAGAGGAAATATTTCATCACTATGTGAGTGTTTTTGTTTTTGTCGATTGATTTCAATTATTTGATATTTAGCAGACACTTTTATCTATTTAAGTGACTTTGAAGAGACATCTTTTAAGATACACATTATTGAAAGGTAAGGTAAGTGGTAAAAGATAATGTCATTACCATTAGTTGTTAATTAGTTAGTTAGTTAACCTTTAGTTTAGCTAGTTGCTTTTTCGTCTGGGAGCCAAACACCCTAGCCTCTGCACCATCCTCCCCCCAGCCGGGATAACCTGCCACAGTGTGGACATTCCTTCACGGTTCAGCTTCACCTGGTAGTCCTGCCCCGACGACGGAAGTTGGGCAGCCAGCTGGAGACAGACATCCTGCTGGGAGAATCTGTCACGCAGCTCCTGGTTGTCTCTCTTCAGGGCCGCTAGCTCGAACTCCGCCTCGATGGACTGGATCTTCGAATGCTTCAGCTCCACCGAGAGTCTCTCTTTATCCCTTTCACTGCACTTCAGGTCCACCTGGAGGGTGAGGGTGGGGAAGGGACGCTGTAAACACTAAAAGCTGATCTACAATCTATCATCGGCCGCTCCGAACAGAAAATATATGACCCACATTCCTGTCGTGATTGTGTGGTGTGGTGTGCTTTGTGTTCCCAGTTTCCAGTAGTTCCTTGTTGACATTCGTTAGGTGCAGCTCAGCTGTGTAAATTGCACGCCACAGTTTGTACCAACGCAGTCTTTCCATTGTTGTTATTAGGTATTAATAGTAAGTACCTGCAGGAGCTGAATGGTGTCCTTTAGTCGGGTCATCTCCTCCGTCTCCTTCTCCTCCTCCTCTCCTTTGACTTTACCTGTCAGCCTAAAAACACACAGACAGACATGCAGAAATAATGCAGAATATTTAGTAGCACTTTTCTTTTGTTGTTGTTGTTGTTTTTTGTTTGTTGTGTGTGTTGTGTTTGTTTGTTCCTCTGTTTCCATGTTGTGTTGTCATGACTCACTTTGCGCTCTCCTCTCTCTGGGCGTTGCATTCTCTTTGCTGTGCTAGCTCCTCTTGTAAACACTTGATCTGGTCGACAGCCTGCTCATATTTCTCCTGGACCTCCGCCTGCTCGGCCTACGCACCAGACGTGATGGTGAGACACACGGACACACACACACACACACACACACACAGAGCCACGATGGATGCGGACAAGAGGGGGCCGATAACGCTGGACCGCATCACCAGCTAAAAGGCTCTGACATGATCTGTCAAACAGATCCAATTCACTTACGGCTGAATTCATCTCTGGTTTCTGCGTCTCGCTGGCATTGTGCTGATCGGGCTGCAGGTGGTTTTTGGCTTGGATCAATATATCCTCCTTGGGGGGGAGATGGAGAGGGGAGACACATTAAAGTTAAGGCTCCATCATCATGTGTGGTG
>PIJE02000062.1:445949-505949 GCA_002895965.2 Coryphaenoides rupestris | reverse complement strand
ACATGAAGAGGCCTACAACTACATCATCGACTGGCCTAAAATGTATTCAATATCAGCTTATAAATAGAATAGTAGGCTGGTCTTTGGTCTCATGTTAATAACTAAGCCTACCTTGTGGTGGGCATGTTGTTGTTGTTGTTGTTGTTGTTGTTGTTGTTGTTGTTGTTGTTTTCTTACTGCAGGATATCCCATATGCCTGTAACCTATAGGCGATGCATTTCCCACTTAATGGGCCTTGCTCAGTATTCAAGTGAAACGCTGCTTATAGGTCTGCATAATGAGGTGTTTACAGCTCTAGATCTAGATTATAGAACTAGATTATAGCCTAAATCTTTATTTCTATTGTTTCTTATAGCATAGGCCCAATGCGTCTGGCGGTCCATGGCTTATGATTACAGTTTCTAGTTTGGTTATCATCCCATCTCAACCCAAACCTTTTTTTTGTTGTTGTTTAAACTAAAGGTGGTGATGGTTCAATAAATAGCCGATTTTTTCCCCCCACACACAGAGAATTCCTGAAAGCACACAAACGGGCGCCGTTTATGAAAATTTACAACTTTGCGCTGGGAAACTTTACGAGCTCCTGGGCTCCGGGATTGGCGGAGGAGGGTCATGTGGGCCCCAGGATGGGAACTTATTCCCCATGAGGTTCTCTGCAGCTGCTGCTTTATCAGCTGCTCACTCGCTCATCGCCAGGAACGCGTTTGTTTGTTTGTTTGCTTTTTTCTTGCCTCTTTCTTCGTGCAATGCGCGTCTTTTATGTTGAATTAAATCCAAACACCGCGTAGACGAGCACGTCGGAGTCTCCATCCTCTCCTCCTCCTCGTCCTCCTCCTCCTCCTCCTCTCTCCTCCTCTCTCCTGGATGGTGATGATGATGGTGTTGTTGTGGCTAAACCGTGCTATGTCCGAGGATACTGGGATCCAGAACCACCCATCGTGCAGGAATTATTCACCTGAAATGACATAAGAAGGGTCTCATATCAATGGTCAAAACGGAACGGGAGGCTCTCCAGGGCGCACGGCACCAGCGGCTCTCCAGATGATGGATTATCAACAAAGGTAAGGGGTAAGGGGTTAAGGGGTAAGGGGGTAAGGGGTAGGGAGTAAGGGAGTAAGGGGGCTCTCCAGGGCGCACGGCACCAGCGGCTCTCCAGATGATGGATTATCAACAAAGGTAAGGGGTAAGGGGTTAAGGGGTAAGGGGTAGGGGGTAAGGGGTAAGGGGGTAAGGGGTACCGTGCATGCTCCGAGCCCGTTGCCAGCGAGTAACACCGCATATTTTACATTATCTGCTGCTGGTGTATTTGGTGCACCTGTCTTGTTCCATGTGGTGAATGCATTTCGAGGAAACATATGATTGCTTTGCGTTTTGTGCAATTCAGAGAGATATATTCGTCCGACCGGGTAGCTTGCAGCGCCCCATCCTCCATACAGGCCAAAAAGAAAAGGCCCAATTCTCAAAGAAAAATGGTCATCACAAAAATAACCATGAAAATAACAGCACTCCGTGTTTTAACGTGGGCTAATGTGCTAAATTGAGAGTTTTATAAGGCCTCTATGGGTTAATTTAAATTGAAGCAGAGTTATAGCAGAGATAGACGCACATCCAAGCATGGATATCTCTCTAAGGCTTATTGATGTCGTTCACTGCTAACATTGCACACGTTTAAACTTCTACAACATGAATATAGGCCTGCATGTGAACATTGATTACTGGTTGAAAACATGACAAAACAACAACCGCCCTGAACAATAGGCCCTCCAAGCAGCCTGTCATCCATTGTTACCGCGGTTTCCACCGGATGTGCGTGTGTGATTTGGGCTTTTTACAGCATATATACACACTGTTTATACTGTGTGTGTGTATGTGTGTGTGTGTGTGTGTGTGTGTGTGTGTGTGTGTGTGTGTGTGTGTGTGTGTGTGTGTGTGTGTGTGTGTGTGTGTGTGTGTGTATATATATAAATATAGATATCTGTATCTATATATATTTCTATATAAGGAATATTGAGGGCCTATTGGATTATAGCTGTCATATCTGTGACTCAGGCCCGCAAAGAGGCTTGAATCTCCTCTGAGTATTATATTATACAATGCATTGGAAATTAAAGTAGTTTCCAAACAGAAATGCTCTAGCCTAATGTCTTCTTATTGCCTATATTATATGGATATGAATTTGGGTTTAGGCAGCAGTGGGCTACATCGAAGTGTGACCATTCTTGGACGTTAGGCCTCAAGATAAAATGAAAATGTCATCCCATAGGCGGGGGATTAGGGATGCGCCTGATCTCGTAAGGCCTTTAATATCTTTAATATTACAGTGAGGCCTCAGGTGCACGACACACCTTCACGGAAACAAGAAACGAAAAGACAAAGATTGCATCAGCAATAGCAATGGATAGCGTATAAATAAATATAAGACAGACTGCATACAATGTACAGGCTTACAAGGGCCGTTATAGCCCGGACCAGCAAGCTAATATGAATAATAGATTAATATTAGTTGTTATTGTTGCTTTGGCCTATTGATATGAATACTATGCTACGAAATATCAATAACCCATAAAATAACTGCTACAAAATAATAAAATAATAATAAAATAATAATAATAATAATAATATATTATTATAATTATTATTGTTGTTGTTATTATTATTATTATTATTATTATTATAGTTGTTGTTGTTTTTATTGTTATTAAACACTGGGGCCGTTTAGAGCAGCATCAGACCAATGAATACGGATTGCTGGAGTTACTGGAAGTATGTCTAACCAATATGCGCATAATGACGGCTGTGGAAACAACAGCTTGGAAATGGAAACGTTTCACCTGATCACGTGTTGTATATCTGTGGTATTTCGGACATAATTAGGCTAAAAGGTATGTATGTGTGTGTGTGTGTCTGTGTGTGTGTGTGTGTGTGTGTGTGTGTGTGTGTGTTGTGTGTGTGTGTGTGTGTGTGTCATGCGTTTCTTTGAAAGCGAACATGTTTGTCTGAAAAAGGCAAAAACAACTTTATTCCAAATTGTGATTTGCTCTCAACAATGCAATGTGTGGATTACTTTATTTATTTATTCCTATATTTGGCCTGTTTTTACTTATCAATCCGAGCATTTGATTGTGTTGTGTGTGTGGTGTGTGTGTTGTGGTGTGTGTGTGATGTGTGCTGGTGTGCTGTGCATAGTGTGTGAGTGTGTGCGTGTGTATGTTGTGGTGGTGTGTGCGCGCGCGTGCGTGTGTGTGTGGTGTGTGTGCGTGCGTGGCGTGGTGTGGCGTGTGGTGTGTGTGCGTGTGTGTGGGGTGTGTTGTGCGGGTGTGCGGTGTAGCGTGTGCGTAAACGCGGACAGGCCGTCGGGAGCGACTCTCCCATTTCGATTCACTGGGGGGACCCTTCGCGCGCAACCAAGAGCCCCCATGGAGCTGCCAACACCGCGAGCACAGAAGGACGCCAGTTGATTGGCCAGACGTTGGATCAGCATGGTAAGAGATCCCCTCCTGCACATCGGTCGCCCTCCGCCACCCCACCACCCACCCACCCAGCACTCTCCTGCAAACAAGCAAAGCTCCGATATAAAGTCATGGCAAAACCACTTGGACTATAAGAGAGCCACAAATCACGGTGCTCCGGAGTGTCCGCGGTGCGTCCAATGAGTTCCTATTTTGTCAACTCAACTTTTCCCGTGTCTCTCCCGGGGGGGCAGGACTCCCTCCTGGGCCAGATCCCGCTCTACTCCTCGGGATACACCGATCCCTTAAGACACTACTCGTCCAATGCGGCCACGTACGGAGCGGCGGCGGCTGCTGCGGCGGCGGCCAACATGCCGGAGAAGGCGTACCCCACCGCCGCCGCCACCACCGCCGCCGCAGCCGCCGCCGCGTCCTACCACCACTACCAGCAGACCAGCGCCGCCGCAGCCGCAGCCGCCGCGGCCATCTACGGTCGCGGCGGCGGGGCGTCCTGTGGCGCAGACTTTAACACCACCATGGGGACTTTCTACAAGGATGGCGAGGGGTCGTGCGCCTTCGCAGCCGCCGCCGCTGCCGCCGCCGCCGGTCGGGACGATCAGTCGCTGTTCGCCCCCCAGGACCCCCATCATCACCACCACCAGCAGCAGCAGCATCAGCACCACCGCAACAAGGCGGTGGAGTGCCCGGAGCAGGGCACCGGGAACCTCAGCATGAGCAGCAGCCTGGAGGACAAGTCCTCACTGATCTATCCGTGGATGCAGAGGATGAACGCGTGTTCCGCCGGTAAGTTCAGTAAAGTGCACTTTTTTTTTTGCTCTTCCTTGGGTGAAATGTAACCCGATCTCCGTACAGAGAGCTCTACGATGAGAGCATCCGTTCATTGACTTATCACTGAAAGTAGACATTTGACACTCGACTGTATTTGGCACACATGGCGCAACGGCTTGGCAACGAGGGCTTTGGTGTTTGGTGTTTGGTGGAGGCAGCATACTCCTTCATCACCCACACCACGGATACCTTCTTCTTCTTCTTCTTCTTCTTCTTCTTCTTCTTCTTCTTCTTCTTCTTCTTCTTCTTCTTCTCCTCCTTCTTCATCTTCTTCTTCTTCTCCTTCTTCTTCTTCTTCTTCTTCTTCGTACCCTGGAGAAGTGCGCTCCCTGCATCATCAGCACCACAACACAGCCGTGGCCTTATGACCCCACAGTGAAATAGTATCCTCTCAATACGCAACGCGTACAATTCACCAGTTACTTGAGTTAGTTGCTATTGAGTATAAGACCAATACCCAATGTCTGATGAATTAGGCCCAATAAAACCAGAATAAGACAGAAAAAACAACAATATCAATTTTCAATTTAAACTAAGGGTTGTTGTTGCTATTTATATTCTGATTTATTCGTGTTTTTTATTGATGCCTATAACTAATCTTCATGTATTGACGAATGAGTTCACCTTTTCCAGGTGCAATAGGCCGATATATCAATTCTCCATTTTAATAAAGGTGACAGCTAAGGGCTGTTGTTATAATTCTACTCTAATAAATATATTCTGATTTAGAGTTGCATTGATTTTTATTTTATTTCTTATTGATGCCTGAGCTGTGACTTGTTCTTCTTCACTGACGCCTGTGGGGTCCACCTTGCGTCTCCAGGTGCGTTCGGCAGCGCGGGCCGCCGGGGCCGCCAGACGTACACCCGCTACCAGACCCTGGAGCTGGAGAAGGAGTTCCACTTCAACCGCTACCTGACGCGGCGGCGGCGCATCGAGATCTCCCACGCCCTGTGCCTCACCGAGCGGCAGATCAAGATCTGGTTCCAGAACCGCCGCATGAAGTGGAAGAAGGAGAACAAGCTGCTGAACCCCGTCAAGCCATCCGGCGGGGAGGAGGAGGAGGAGGAGGAGGAGGAGAAAAACAAGACCAGTTGAAAAAACCCATCGTGGGTGCACTATAACTCAGACCCCCCCCCCCCCCCCCAAGATAGCCTTATATAATACAGGCTTTCAGAACGGTTCTGGAACCACATCGAGATCTGATCGAGATCTGGTTCCAGAAGCAGGCGAAGAAGGAGAGCAAGCCGCTGCTTCATCACCGCCAAACCAACCGAGGAGGAGGAGGGGATGAGGAGGAGGAGGAGGAGGAGGAAGAGGAGACAAGACCAGTTGGAAAAGGGGACGTTGCATGCCCCCCCCCCCCCCCCCCCCCCCATACGTGCACTCACTCAGAATAAAGCCCATAGCCCATGCAGGCCAGTGGTTCTCAAACTAGTTCAACTAATGTAGCCCCTCTTAAGATAATTATTCAGCCAGGTACCCCTTTAAACTTAAAGTGATATGCTCTTATTGGAAAGATTTGCCAAACTACGTTTCTACTATATAAACTACTATTCAGATATTAAGGCGGTATTTATTCCTTTAATTATTTCCTTAAGGTGGAATTATTTCTACAATTGTTCATAACCGATATTAAACACACAAGCCATATTAAAAACAATATGGGGTCCTACAAAGGGCCCCTCGGGGCACCCGGACCTCCATTTGGGGGACCCTGGCCTCGGCCCTACCCTGGCCTGGCCGACAACAAATACACAAATAAAATGTGAAAAGGATGTACACAATTCCTTTGTAGATATAGCAGGCCTCCGTGTCGTGTATCATGGCGAATATGAATATGAATAAGAAAAAAAACGTGTAGAATATTAGCCCATATTTGAATATTTGCACGGTACTCTCTCTCTGTATTAGATTGTCCTCCTTTGTTTGTATTTGTGCTCTTATTTGTATTATTATTTGTATTATTATTATTATTATTATTATTATTATTATTATTATTATTATTATTATTATTATTATGGTGTTTAGGAGACTATGCAAATTTGCCAAATGTAAATACATTTTCAGTGTTTAGGGTTTGGAAACTATCGTGACCTCAATACTGTAGATTCTCTATGTTTCTATCACCGTCTTTTAAAGTCTCTGTTGCTGTCCATCCTGTTGTATGGTAGATGTTACAGATGTTACTGCTGTTGTTGTTGTTGTTGTTGATGATGTTGTTGTTGTTGTTCATAGCTTTGATATCAAAAAACCTTTTAATACATTCTGACGCATACATGCTATTTATTGATTTTTCCACCCATGTGTTAAATGAGCATCCATGATATTGTGTGCAATATTTTGTTAGATATTTGTACATAGAAATAAAGGCTTTTGTGTTAAAAAAAAAAAAAGAGAAGAAGTATATTTGCTATCTTTGGCGCCTTTAAGACACAGGCTGCACCTCACAATTTGTATTAGACGACCACAAGGCTATTAGAAATAAGAAATAAGATGTGTTACGTTCAAACGAATACAAAATCAAAAGAAAAAACGAGAAAAAGACAACTGAATATGTCCAGGCCTAATAATAAAGCTCAAAACCATTGTCTTAATCCAACATATCAAAACGGAACACCCTCTCGATTAAACTCAAAAGGGTCTTATCGACACCTAATTCCTATTTTAAAGCGTTTTGTCTATTTTTAACGTCTTATATACGCACGATTTCACGGCACGGTCTCCATCCGCGGTCTCTCTGTGACCTCAATGACGGATGACCCCCATGCACGGAGGGGCCCCCCGACGCTCCCGTGGCCCTCCAGCAGATGGCGCTCTCTACCTACGAGGCTCTGCAGGGCGCAGTGGGGGAGAGGCACCATTGACTGGAGTCTAACGACCATCATTTCGTCATCATTTGTAACCATAGAGCATGAATTACCTCTCCAAGTCATCAGTGAGAATTTACGACTGGTCAACAAAGGCACGTGATTCCCGCACTCTCTCCCATATTTGGCGGCATACCTGGCACCGTACAGTACAGTGGGGCTCCATCCCATCATAATTCATGATTGCACCATAAATCGTGCATGCACGGGATTATAGCGACAAAGATCTACAAATCGGGGCTTTAAAAAAACCAAGCAAATGAGCTCTTACTTTGTAAACTCGTTCTCGGGGCGCTATCCAAATGGCTCCGACTACCAGCTCCTAAATTATGGGACTAACGGCGCCGGGACCGGTTCGTTCAGAGACCCCGGCACCATGCACTCCGGGTCCTTCGGCTACAACTACAATGGCATGGACCTGAGCGTCCAGCGCACCGCCGGCACCCACACGAGCAGCAGCAGCAACCACTTCGGGCCGGTGGTGCAAGGGGTGCAGGGGGGGGAGGCGGCGGCGGCGGACGTCCGCGGGTTCGGACAGGACGCGCGGTACCGGCAGCCCAATTGCGCCCTCGCCTCCCCGGAACCCGTGCCGCCACCCGTGCCACCGGTGCCGCCGTGCGCCGCCGCCGCCGCCGCCGCGTCCAACCGGGAGCCCTTGGAACTAAAAAGCCCTTCGCCTCCGCCGCTGTCTGACCGGATCACGACCTCCTCCTCCACGGCCGGCGGCCACCACCTCCTCAACAAAAGCAACGGTAACGCGGTCACTCATTACGCAGAGATCGAGGAGGCCGGGGGCCACTCGGAGACCGAGGAGGGCGCACGCACGACGGGCCACTCCAGCACAACACCCCGGACCCTGCAGCAGCAGCAGCAGCAGCAGCAGCAGCAGCAGACCCAGCAGCACCCCATGCAAGAGTCCAACGCCACCTCCTCAAATCCGGCCTCAAACGATTGCCAAACGCCACAGATATTCCCCTGGATGAGGAAACTGCACATAAGCCACGGTACATGTACTTTTACTATTGTGTGTGTGTTCTGGGGTGGGTATAAAGGGGTCACGCCAGTCAAGTGGTTAAATGTCGTAAATCCTTCAAGTGTTGCATGGCTTAACTTTGATCTGTGGCCGCGGAGAGCAGCAGAAAGAGCACATATGTGATCTGTAAGGGCAATAGTATTTTATAGGAGGTCGAGGTCAATCGAAATCCGGAAATATGAGGGAATATAATTGCTTTGCGAAATAAATAAAGTGAGGATGTGCGTGCATAATGTTTTAACGGCCTATCTAAAGCCATGTTTGTTGTGTTGTTGTGTTGTGTTGTGTTGTTTTGGGTTTAGAGGTTTACAGCAACAACAGCAAAAAAGGCATTGGGGGCTATAAGGGTGCAAATGCTTTGTGTCTCCTGATAAGCACATCTCAGGTCGACCTGAACCCCCTCGACCTATATCTGGGTGGACCGACTGCATTGTGCACGGTGGTGCTGCAATACCTTTATGTTATTGTTATTGTTATTAATAATACCCATGTGCGTCCTCCTCGGTGACATGTACTGTAGATATGACCGGGCCGGACGGGAAGAGGGCCCGCACGGCGTACACCCGCTACCAGACGCTGGAGCTGGAGAAGGAGTTCCACTTCAACCGCTACCTGACGCGGCGGCGGCGCATCGAGATCGCGCACACGCTGTGCCTCTCGGAGCGGCAGATCAAGATCTGGTTCCAGAACCGCCGCATGAAGTGGAAGAAGGACAATAAGCTGAAGAGCATGAGTCTGGTGACCGGAGGAGCCAGCGCCTTCCACAACTGAGGTTCTTTTTCTCCAATAATAATAGTAATAAGAATATTATTATTATTATTATTATTATTATTATATTATTAATAATAATAATATTATTATTACTAATAATAATAATAATAATGATTTAAAAAAAAAGATGGAGTTTAGTGTGGGGGAAAGAAGAAGAAAAAAATGAATCCATGAGTACTGTAAAGATATTGAGGGAAAAAATGCGCAGCACCTTTCAGCATGCAATTGTAATTGAGATAAAAGTATTCCGTGGTCTTCTTGACATACCGTTTTAGTTTACTGTTGTTGTACTAGCTAGTGGTCTTTATTTTAAAATATTGAGAGATGTAAATATTATTATTATTATTATTATTATTATTATTATTATTATTATTATTATTATGATCGGGGGTGTTGTTGCCCATTCTCTGTGCGCTCTTGGAGATGGAGACGCCACCACGTCGACCTCAGCTCTTTATTGTGTGACTTCTTGGGTGAACTCAGTGTACAGTTTAGACATTTTCAAACCATGCTGCTCTTCATTGAATGTAAACCTTGTGTGTATAATGGGGCCATTCAAAGCGCTTTAGTCTAAGTTTTTATTGCAATATCGATGGTTATCTTGTGGCCAGTCAATAACTTTCATAAATATGCCAATGTGTAGCTGTAGGATAATTTGTGCATCTGTTGTTTTTAGACCTAATTATGAGAAATGTAAACGTTCAACCTGTCAATGTGATACATTTTATTAGTGCAAAGGGTTACTCTGTGGATAGGCAGTAATGTCATTTTTTAAATTTTATTTGCCAATTTCGTATATTTAAGTGAACTCATAGCGCTTGAAATAAAGTTTCTCTTAAATGCTGTATATTTGTGGGAATACTCCATTATTAAGTGACGTAAATAGATGAACATTATCACCCCATCATCTGATCAGCAATGCCAGGTCTGCTTGCATGCCCCCATAGAGGACTTGGCTTTTAGATTTGTCAATGATCAACCTAAGACTTGTTAAGGCTTCAGACACAACATGCAGAATTGAATATCAAGGGACAGGCCGATAGCGTTTGGCCACTGCCAGGCCACAACATAATGTACTGTATATATAATAAGCAGAGAGAGTTAAGAGAATATACAAGGAAGAATATTGGACATGTAACTTACCTCCAGGGAGGACACTTTTACCCCGCTGATAAAATCCAACAGTTGCTTTGGCTTTACTGGAGTGTAGGCCTCGACCTGCTGCAGAACAGGACATGAACTTGGTCAAAAATCCTCGTTACCAAAGATTATAAAGGCCTATATTACTTACAGACTCTGAGAAGTCACGTGAGGTCCATAAAGTTGGTTTTATGGTTTTGGGGAGTAGACAATATAATTCACAAGCTTGAATGAACGTGACGGCTTTACTGCGTGGATGGGGATTGGAGAGGCTGGAGCGCAGACCTGCGGGGTCCACTTGAGACAACTATAGGACTAACTTAAAATAACATGAGCCACTTTGAATTTACTGCGCCACACTTCCATATAAGCTAAGGTATGAAAATAATAATATTCACCAATGCCCTTTTTGTTCATAAGTTGCCTGTTGGGGTTGTCTCTGCTGATAGCCTATTTATCACGATATAACTATGTTAGGATGAATAATATTGTCACTAAATGGAATTATAAGTGAAATTAAAAAGGCCTATTTTAATTTCAACAGTTCAGATTTTGTTGTTTTTAAAATGTTGTTGCTTTTGGTGTTGGGTCATCAGGATAAAGATGTTCCTGTTAATAGGTTCGTGTTTATTTCAATGCTTATATTTGTTAATACTATACTACTATACTATATATATAGAGAGGAGAGAGATATTTAGACAGGATAGCGAGGATGGTCAACGTTGGCTTTTAAAACTTAAAACCCTTTCTTCGTTAAAACCGAACTTGGTGTGATCCGTCCCGTTCTAAGAGGTCGATGAGAGGTCAAAGGTGAACTCTGGGGACACTTTCGGCATTGGGCAGCCATGGATTTTAGTCCATTCATCATAGAATGCCCATAATAGCCCCTGGCATGGACAATTGGCAAAATTTATGTCATAAGCACCGCCTTATTGTTCATGATTAATTTCTGTATTTGACATACAATACAGTTCCTGGATTGAAAAACAATCAAACACACAAACAAACAAAAACAACAACAAAATAACGCCTACCCTGTCACGCCTTTGCTGTTATTTACAAAATAGTTTACCCTCCCCATTGAAAGTAAATCTAGTCGTGTGGCATGGGGTCCAAATATTTCACATGTTCATAAGTATTAAGTGGCAATTTAAGCAGCGTAATGAGTATTGCATATTGATAGGGGTAATCACTAGCCGGATCTCATGCATTATTCATCCGGGACGGGGATCATGGCGAGGTCAGCAGACGATAGACTACCACGGCTGGTGCGTCACCACACAGGCCGATGGTCTCTCTCTCTCTCTCCCTCCCTCTCTCTGTCTCTGTCTCTCTCTCTCTCTGTCTCTCTCTCTCATGTCAGACCCTGCACTGTCATCCCCAAGAACCCGATGGCTTCCTATCCGTGATTCTCTACGATTACTGTGCGTGTCCTTATAATAATAATAATAATAATAATAATAATAATAATATGTAGAAGATGCAGGCTACAACCGCCGTTAAATTATATGTCAGTGGACAAAAATACCACAGGCCTATAAAACAGTTGTTGAATATTTATTTTGTAATTTTGTAATATTGTAAATTATTGTCAATATTTTCGGTCTGCTTGAAATTAATTAATTCTAGGCCCTATTATTTTTTATTTGGCCTACAGACTACATGCTTTGGCCTATTCTACATCTCAAAACACAATATTTGAAATAGCAAAATAAAAAAAAAATAGGTACGTTGACACGTTTAAAAGAAACAGAAAGCCGTGTGTGTAGCAGCCTCCCTCCTCCTCCTCCTCCTCTTCCTCCTCCTCCAGCAGCAGCAGCAGCCAGAGGCCTGATGTTGGCGGCGGCCTGCAACGCGCCTCCGGGGCCACTAGAGCGCGCCTCAGACCGAGGGTGAAGGTGATGGATGGCTTCTCTCCTGCCTCCAGCCCCCAGCCCCCAGCCTCCAGCCTCCAGCCCCCAGCCCCCAGCCCCCAGCCTCCAGCCTCCAGCCCCCAGCCTCGCTATGGGCTCACTGAGGGGGTTACAGCACCACACAGAGGGGGACTACTAAGGTCTATTCGAGGACATGATATGCTCAGCGACGTCCCCTTAAATGTAATAGGCCTATACGCCCATGATCCTCCATCGGATAGGTATTTAATTTAATTTCAATTCAGTTTCAATAAAAGTTCAATCCCAGTTCAGCTGTGAAATACACTGATAGCCCACTGGTAACATGACACAACATGACACCATAGTGTCATCTTTACCTTATTTGTCGACGCTCTGATCAACACATCAATGGCATAACATACAAAGTCAGAACTCAAATGACTAATATTTAAAGAAATAAAATTTAATTAAAAGAAGATGATAAAGACCCAGATCCAGTTCAACACACCAGTGGCAGCCTGTACCATGATTGGCAGGATAATATACTGAATTATTTATAGGCTGTTTCTTATGTGTGTTTATTTTCTACATTTGGACGAGAATGCAGAATCATCTGTCATCTATATATACCCTGTAGATCCGAATTTGTGTTATACACGCACTCACAAATCCGCTTCTTGGGGACTATGGAGTTGACGACACTTCGCCACCAGAACACCAGTGAAGATAATATGAGATAATATGAGATAATATGAGATAATATGAGATAAGAGAAGATGGCAGAGATCCTGGCTTTGTGCAATGGAGAATTGAACCCCCACCCTGACTAGTTAACTAATATAGGCTACACAACACAACAACAAAAACACCAACTTTACACCCTCTTTTTAGGTCAACTTTTCTATTGGAGAAATGACAAAGAAAACAAGAATGGGAATTAATGAATAAAAAACCACGTCCCAGCCCCCTGTGGCCTGAAGGCGTGGTGGTGGTGGTGGTGTGTTGGGGCCTGGTGGTGGTGGGTCGGGGCCTGGTGGTGGTGGTGGTGGTGGTGGTGGGTCGGGACCTGGTGGTGGTGGTGGTGGTGGGTCGGGGCCTGGAGGTCCCCAGCCTCTGAGCTCTTTGAGGAGGTGACACTGGAGGAAGTTTCGGTGCGGGGCCTCCCTGCCCATTGTTCAGGGGTATCACTTATCACGGCCCCTCGGCGAACTAACTCTTGTTGAGGGGCCTACTGGCTGATACTAGGGCGGCTATGTGGACATGGACTGACTTTTATAAGCTTATTTCTTAGTGTGGTCAATGTGTGGAAAAACGACAAACTAACAAACAACAAACTAATATATAATAATAATTATAATCATATAATAATAATATAATAATAATAATAATAATAACAACAACAACAACAACAACAACAACAACAATTATAATAATAATCATAATAATTTGTATGTCAAATATGTATATGTGTATAAAACCAATATACATTTGAACAAAATATTGGCCTATACATGCATAAACGTCTCTCTCTGGGCCAGCAATTAAGAAATATGATATGGGAGTTAGCCCACATTGCAGGCTCATTAGCAGGCGTATTATTATCCGCATCTCAGTGTAGATCTATATAATGGTCACTTGGTTTATGTTCTTATGAATACATACACCTTGTTTCCTATATTTGTTGGCTTTTTCATTCCCTCCTATAAGAGCCCATAACACACACACGCACTCCGCACGTCTCCATGGACGAGGCGATTGGCCTTGTCTTATGTGATTTCACATAAGAGCTTCCAATTAATTAATTCAATTGAGTCCAACGTAAGGCCTCCACCCCTTCCCCCCCTCCCCCACATAGCCATCCCTCTCCACCCACCCAGAGGAGCTGTCACTGCGCATGGGCAACTGGGGAGCACAACAACAACAACAACAACAACAACAACAACAACAACAACAACAACAACAACAACAACAACAACTCTATGCTATTGATCAGGTGTGTGTGCAGTGGATCTCTCAATCTTCCGCCTAAAGCGAGACAACACTTTGGGACAGAAACACTGGCTTTGTTTGGCTGTTGTTGGGTTTTTTAGGCTATTATAAACCAAACCAAACCTTGCCCGAGACTGTACATGTCTATGTCTATTTCTAAACAAACGAATTATGTAAAGAGCTATGTGCACAGCGCATATCAGGTTTCAACAATAGATTGAGCCTATATATACTATTCGTCTTCTGGCTATAGATCCACAAATTCAATTGTCTTTATGGCTCAAAGATCAAAGAGGTACAGGCTCTGGCTTCTTTTTGGGGGGGTTACCTCGTGTCAATTTAGTTAAATATTACTTATACTACGAATCGATCAATAGAATTGAGTACCACCCCCCCACCACCACCACCACCACCCACCCAATTGAAAGATGAACATGAGCGATCAAAGGAGCGCGAGGCCCCTTATCGATCCGCTTTCTGATCACACGAGGCTCCTCCACAAGCCCAATCACAACCTCCACCATGGAGCCGCAACGTCTCAATCCGCCTCCATGGCTGATTTAAAGTGTAATGTCTCGGCCTGGTAATATGGATTATAGGGGACAACCCAATTTTAAAAATGCTATGACATGTAAAAACAAAACATATAAGTTAGTTTATATCCATAAGTCACATGTGATGAGGTCATGTCATGTAGGCCTGGTGGTATGAGGTGATATCATGGCTTTGTGCTGAGAAATATGAGACCAGACGAGCCTGTTTGTTGAGGCTATTATTATTGTTGTTGTTGTTGTTGTTGTTGTTGTTGTTGTTGTTGTTGTTGTAAACACACTACAATTCTAAGCATTTATTAAGCACTGGTTTATTTTTTGTAATTTCGTAATTACATCTAAAATCTTTTTATAGGTTATATAGGCTGGGAGGACTAAACTATAATAGAAAAATTTAATCCAGACGCAATTTGTACAGCCTAATATATAGGTCTATATAAGCCTATTATTATGTTATTACACAACCTTTATTCATGACTAAATATTGCAGCGTTTGCCACCCAGGTTAGATGCACACATTAATTTCTGCCTTGATTATTGAAAGTAGGCCTCTAGCCCCGCCTCACACAGCCTATAAAATTCCCTTCATTTAATCCATAATCATAGATTAGAAAACCAAGCGTTCATTGAACAAAAAAACAAAAAACAAAAACAACAACAATTCATAATTGCTGTGAGGGCCATGAAGTGTGCATGAAGTGTGCATAATCAGCAGAAACGCTCTGGGTGTGTGGTGTGTGTGTGTGTGTGAGTGTGTGTGTGTGTGTGTGTGTGTGTGTGTGTGTGTGTGTGTGTGTGTGTGTGTGTGTGTGTGTGTGTGTGTGTGTGCGTGTGTGCAGGGGCGGTCTGATGTAGAGGACAGAGGGTCCATTCTGCAGCCCCGACCACTGCTGCGCGGGGTGGTGGGGTGGTGGTGGTGGTGGATGCTCCGCCGTATCCGACGACGCGGGAACCGTCATCATCTGCTCTCTTTCCTCTTCTCTTTCGGAGTCATCGGAGGCGTTTGTTTGGTTCATGCGGGTGTGATTTGGGTGTTTTGGTGAAGGGAGATTCATCCATGTCCCCCACCGCAGCAGCAGCAGCAGCAGCAGCAGCAGCACGTCCACACACGTCCAAGGTAAGAGTGGAGAGAGAGGAGAAGCCACCATGGGTGCCCCTGGTTGGAGATGCGTGGTATTGTGGGTGCTGTCGACCGACCAGGGTTCTCTCCCTCTCTCTCTGTCTCTCTCTCTGTCTCTCTCTCTCCCTCTGTGTGTGTGTGTGTGTCGTGTGTGGTGTGCGTGTGTGTGTGTCGTTGTTTTGTGCGTGGTGTGTGTGTGTGTGGTGTGTTGTTGGTGTGTGTGTGTGTGTGTGTGTGTGTGTGTGTGTGTGTGTGTGTGTGTGTGTGTGTGTGTGTGTGTGTGTGTGTGTGTGTGTGTGTGTGTGTTGTGTGTGTGTGTGTGTGTCTTTATGATTTACAGGCTGACTCCCCGGCGACGGTTCACCCAGAGTTCATAAAGCTGGCAGCATGCCTCCGCGTTCATCTCGCATTCGTTGTTACCCCGCTCTCTCTCTCTCTCTCTCTCTCTCTCTCTCTCTCTGCTCGTCTCTCTCTCTCACACACAGACACACACACACACACACACACACACACACACACACACACACACACACACACACACACACACACACACACACACACACACGCACACTCTCCCTCTCTCCCTCTCTCTCGCCCTCTCTATCTTATGTACTTGGAAAACCCTGAATATTGCTCATTTGAATTTCGTATCATTCTGGAATAAAATCTATATTTTACAGTCTATGATTAAAACCCCCACAAAATATTTAAATGAACAGATATAGACATTGGTAACGCACACGTGGGCTGTATTTGTAGCCTTATAGGCCTATACATTGTCCTGTATTTACTGTAATATTTAATATATGTTGTTCTGCTGTAAAAAAAAAAAATATGAAGCATTTGTTTGGTGTTTGTATTTGTATGTGCTAATGGGCCTCTATGATCATTGTGTTGTGTTGTAGGCCCAATATTGATGTATTTATTTTACAAATAATTATTAATCAGTCATTCGTTTCCAGGGAATGTATGATTTTAATACACATTTTGTATTGGTCAGCACAACGACAAAACTCTCCTTAAATAGATTGAGGCAAAGGCGGTTTTAACGCCAACCAACGCCGGGCTGCTGTGAGCTGGAGATGCTTGCTATTCATGTCACCAGACTATTGAGTTGATACAGATGGATCATCGCGATCTCACCCTGATCTTATACCCCTTTTCCCCCCCTCTCCCCCCCTATATATATTCCTCTTCCCATGCAGGCCAGGTCTTTGGAAACCCATTTGGTCGCCCATGTTCTGTCATCAGAGGTTCACCGCTGGGGCCCCGGTGGACTTCTCATGGAAATGCAGAACAAGCAGAACTTCAAGCACAGCATCCAACCCAACCTGTACCAAGCTCTGGTGCAGGCTGCGGCCGCCGCGGCTCCGCGGGGCTCCAGTCAAAGCACCGCACTGCAATCATGTGGCAAATCAAACAAATCACATCATGCGCTCCACCGAAAGGCCAATCAGCACAACACTATCTGCAAAAAGGTCTTCCCTTGGATGAGGGAGTCCAGGCCTTCAAACCAGAACCGCAATAAAATAAATCCAGGTATGTGTTTGGTGTCAAATTAAACCCATTAAAGGCAATTTTTATTGGAATATCCCTTTATTAATGTATAATATAATATAATCTACAATAGGCTTATTTGAAACAATTCAAGGACACTGCACGGTATATATTCTATTCCTCCTTGCAAGTTAAAATGGGCTGATATTAATGAATTAATGACAACAACTTATAACATTAATATAATTAATAACAGTGTTCGTCCACACACAGACATCTCTGAGGACCACAAGTGTCCCTCCTCCACCACCACCACCACCAGCAGCAGTAGACGCGCGGCCCGCACCGCCTACACCTGCGCGCAGCTGGTGGAGCTGGAGAAAGAGTTCCACTTCAGCCGCTACCTGCGCCCGGCGCGGCGCACCGAGATGGCCGCGTCGCTCCACCTACACGAGAGGCAGATCAAGATATGGTTCCAGAACAGACGCATGAAGCAGAAGAAGAAGGAGGACAAGTTCAAGGGGTCGTCGTCGTCGTCGTCGTCGTTCGAGGGAGGGTCCCCAAACGGCACCGGCACAGCTGGCACCGGCAGCCCACCGACTCTGTCCACTCTGGGCTACGTCCATCTGGGCACTGGTGGGGAATACGAGACGGTCTCCCTCCACAGGGACCCACAACACCAACACCAGCCCCAGCAGCCCCAGCCCCAGCCCCAGCAGCAGCAGCAGAACCACCACCACCACCACCACCATCACCCAGCGGCACACAGCACCCCAGTGTCCACAGGGAGGATGCCAAACATGGCCCATAAAGCGCAGCTATTAGTGCACCGTGAATACTCGACTGGGATACCAGACTGTGATTCTCTGGCTCTGCAGATCCAGAACCAGAGCCAGAGCCAGAGCCAGAGCCAGAGCCAGAGCCACTACTTCACCAGCCAAGAGCCAAAGTTTGATTTGCACTACGGCGCTACTACAATGTGCAACACGACGCCAAAGACATCAATCCTCGCGGATCAAGGAATAGATGACATCCGGACGTCATTTTTCAACTCGCAGCAGAGGATCATGCAGGCCCCTAAACTGTCTCATCTCTAGCACGAGTTGATGTTGAATTATTATTATTATTATTATTATTATTATTATTATTATTATTATTATTATTATTATTATTATTATTATTACTACAGGTCTATAAGGTCGTTACCTTATTGTACCAGTCTTGCTCATTTTATAAACCATCCCATGAAGAAGAATTTATTGTGATCACGTCTACGTTCAACATCTTAAACCATCATTAGTAGCCTCCATTAGTATAGTAAACATTAGTCGCCTAATGCTCAAAGATAGCCCGTGTAGGCCTCATTTAAGGTATAGGGCTACTATGTTTCTATAGTCCCCTATTAAGCTATAATCGGTCATTTAATATTATTTATAATCCTCTCTATTTCTGTACTTATGTAAACCATGTATGTATTTATTTATTTATGTGTTTATTTATTTATTTATTTATTTATTTGTTCAATCCCTCTAATTGTGTTCCATTATAATTTATTTAATATTTATATTATATATTTTATCACCTTAAACAATCGTTGTGCTATTTGGGAACAGGCTAAAGTGCTGCGCCTTAATTGCTTTTAAATAACGCGTTAAGGGTTTCAACAGGGATTTCACAGGAGGCCTATACTTTACAGGCTATATACCTATTCAATTATAGGTCATTTGCATACCTACATATATTCAATTATTAAGGTCTATAGAATACTAAGATGGAAACGTAAATATTTGGCAATATAGGGCTATAAGCCTATATATATATATATATATATATCTTTTATAGCCGATAAACGTATTAAACGCTGCCCTGTCGATGTTAAGTGTATAAATGTAATTTAGTCTCCTCTCTTGGACACCAACACGCAGAGATCCAGCATGAGTCTTTGTTCCTTTAGGGCCTGTCCGTCCCACACAACAGCTCATGATGGATCGCTGCATTAATTGGGAAGCCAGGAGAGGATTTCAATTAGGCCAATGTGTTGAAAAGACTCGGGAATTAGACCGCACCAAAATAGTTTGCCTATAGTAACGTGGGCTTCCGTATTTTGCATGCTAGACAACACTTCAAGATAAATACAATTGCCTGTTGGCTACCATGTGGTATTTATATACTATTTCACACAAGAGGCCTCCTAACAGGCCTACACAAATATAAATTGGTTCAAATAGATTAAGCCTTTAAGAAAACAATTAAGAAGAACATTTTAGGTCTAAAATGTCTTTAATAGGCCTATTACTAAATAGTAAATAGTATATATATCATACTCTAAAGTAGTATAATTGAATAGCAACGCCACGTTAGACTATAGCATATTTAAGGAGGCCTACATAATATTCATATTAGTTTCCATCTTAGGTCACAAAAAAAACAACATCAACCCTGTAGCCTGAAAATGTGTTTGATGTTTTTATTCTTATCAGCTGACGGCCGCCTCTGGTTGAAGCGTTTGTCATGTAAATGACGACCTGACGGAGGGGCCGGAGCTGCTCTCCCATTGGCCCCCAGCGGCCACATGCTCTGTCAAGTAGGTGATATGAGGGCCCTTTTACAGCGTTGACATACTACTACCTAGAGGTTAGGGGCCAAGGCAACAGCAATTAATGACGAGGGGTTGTTGTCCTAATAAATAACTTCTGCTGCTGCTGCTGCTGCTGAAAACAATAGGGGCCCCTAAAAATGAACTCGTACTTAGACTATCCCGTCTGCAACCGAGGAGGTGGAGGAACGCACATTTTCACCAGCAAGGCCGGAGGATACCACAACCTGAACAACCATGTCGGATATATGTCCTCGCTGTCCCCCAGTGACGGCTTAACGTACGGAGGAGGCGAAGGCCGCTTACTTGGTGCCAACACCACCTCCACGTCTCCAACCGCTGCTGGTGCTGCTGCTGGTGCCGGTTCACCACAACACCAGAACCCCTGCAGCCACCCCAATCTCCACCACCACCACCACCATCACCACCACCATGTCAACTTGGACCTCCAGTTTGGGAGCCCGGGGAACGCGGCGGCTGCGGCGGCGACGGTCTACGGCGCGCATATGGATTACGCACCACAGGCGCACCAGTACGGCGGCGGCGGCGGCGGCCTGGGTCCTCCCGAGCAGGAGCGCATGTTTATGGATCCGTGCCCCGGGTCCAGCATGGCTCCCTATACCGCGGGGGACAGCAGCTCCTGTGGTGGTGGTGGTGGTGTGGTCCCCGGGGGCCAGTATCTCCAGTTCAGCAGCAGCAGCAGCAGCAGCAGCAGCGGGGACCAGAGGCCGCAGGAATACCTCGACAGTGTGTCCTACTCGAGGCTTCTACCGCCACCGCCGCCACACACCAAGGAAAGAGACTGCGACAGCAATAGCATCGAGAAACACACGTCGAAAACCTTTGACTGGATGAAAGTGAAGCGGAACCCCCCCAGAACAGGTTTGTCCAACGATTGAGATCTAATAGCAACACATGGTTTTACATTAAAATGTACAACCAAATGGGCCTGCAATTTTCAGCTTATGTTTGATTCCTTTAATTGATTAATTGGTTACTTTAATCAACTCACCCTTGTGTCATCCTCTCATTTGCCATTGACCCATGACCCCATGACCCATTACCCCCACACGTTCCACGCGTCATCCGTCCATGCAGGCCTGTATGTTCATCCATCCGTGTGTCCCCTCAGCTCTGCTCCTGAGTGACTGCGGGGCGCCCGGCCAGCCGCAGCTCCTGCAGCTGCAGCAGCAGCAGCACAACGTGATCCGCACCAACTTCAGCACCAAGCAGCTGACGGAGCTGGAGAAGGAGTTCCACTTCAGCAAGTACCTGACGCGGGCGCGGCGGGTGGAGGTGGCCGCCAGCCTGGAGCTCAATGAGACGCAGGTGAAGATCTGGTTCCAGAACCGCAGGATGAAGCAGAAGAAGCGGGAGAAGAGCGTCGTGCTGCACCTCAACAGCCGCGCCGCAGCAGGAGCAGGAGCAGGAGCAGGAGCAGGAGCAGGAGCAGGAGCAGGAGCAGCACCTGCGGAGAGCTGTTGCTCCTCACCCAAGGCCTCCTCTGCTCCTGCTGACCCTCCGTCCCCCGGCCTAACACAACGCAATGACTGTGAACTATGAGTGCGACTTATCGCCTATAAATAATCGATATTCATCCAGTAAAAACGTCACTACCTCCAGCCTGGTAATCATCATGACCAGTGATGACATTACCTGTGAACATACTTGTGGACTTGTGGATAATACAGGGTCATTTGTGTACATGCGTTTAGGATGAGTGCATTATTCTACATTTGATGCCACTTATGTCTGTTCTTGATGCATTTGTAGCTTGTGTTCTGTGTTTTGTGTTGTAGCACTGGACCTGTCAGTGTATTTCGTTTGCACTATTTATTGACATCTACAGGGTATTTTACAAGATTTGTGACAATGGGGCATAGCCCAAAAAGACTATATACTGTTGTAATGTATGTGGTTTGGAAATAATTTGTCTTATTGCCTTTTGTTTGTTTAAAAAAATGTCAGATGTGATTTTTCTCAAATAAAAAAATGACATTCACGTGTTGATTTGGTCTGAGCTCAGATGTTTAAAAAAAGTGGTTTCAAATGTGTATAATTCCCAAAAAAATGAAACACAACAACATACATTTAGGTGCATTAAAACACACATTTACATTATCTAGTCACATGCATTATTGTGTGATAATGGCGTCACCAGCCCACCCCTCGGTTTCATAACCTGACCGGAGGAATCTGGCCCGGGCTCCGGGTGACCTCTGACCCCCGGATACCTCCAGGGGCCCTAAACATGGCAACAAACTCCAGGGAGCCTACTGTCACACTAGATCTGTTACACATATTCTACTTACACATAGATACAGAATGGAATAGAGTTGATATCAACTTTAGAGTTCGCCTTTTATATATACATTCTTATTTATCAGTAATGCTAAGAATGTACGTATTATTTGTTAAATGCAAAGCAAACGTAGGCTAGCTTGCGTGACACTCTCAGGCCCTGACTAAACGTGAGCCCGGGTGGAACGCTGAAGCCTCCTCTCCTCTGGAGGGTATAGAAGGGGCGACAGGTTCAATATTTGCTCTGCGGGGTGTGAGTCTCGTCCGCATGCCTTCTGGCACTGCAGCGGCAGCACCACTAGCCTGTTGGTGTTGTATATACGCCCCGCACCCAAGAAGCCTATAGGTTCACCCAGAGTTCAGCCCAGCGATGACTCCTGACTCTGTCAAGACCTGACACACTTTCTACACTATTGTGTTTCGGGTTTGTCGTTTGTTTGAGAGACCGTGGCCTGTTTTTTTTCCTGACAGTGTCACGTTTGCAAGTGAGAAGCAAGGATGTGGACTCTTGTCAAACACAAACACATCATGCATGAGTTTGGAGTTTTCTCAGACGATTAAAAATGCATCTATTTCCACCAAATAGCCCAGGCCGCTGAAACACCACACTGGCCACTACTGGAGATTAGAAAAGGGTGTGAGAGAGAAGGCTTTGTTACCATGTATAATACACTCACACGCATACGCACGCATACACACTCACGCTACAACACACATGCATGGACACTCATGCTGCACACTCGTACGCACGCACACATACGTGCACACACACACACACACACACACACACACACACACACACACACACACACACACACACACACACACACACACACACACACACACTTACATGCATACACACACACACATGCCTGCGTGCATACACACACACACACACACGCACACACGCAAGTACGGCGTCCCTCACACACCACATCACTCGTCACGCCACAAGGCCAAAGCCGCTGAAAGGTTAAAGGTTAACACACCATAAGAGGTGACGGAGCCAACAAGCACCTCCACTACAACAACAACAACAACAACAACAACAACAACAACAACAACAACAACAACAAAACCAACAAGAACAACAAGAACAACGTGAAGACAGATGATGCGTAAAGCCCAAGCGGTGGGGTCTGGGCTCCAGAAGTGCGATCCCTCTGCCATTTTCTGGCGTGTGGCTCCTCGCGGCTCCCAGCAGGCCCTCCATCTGGTGGTGTCAGAGGAACCCACGGAGCCCGAGACAACCGACAACCCCACCGAGACAGATGTTCTGCCAGGGGGGGAGGGAGCGGGAGGGAGGGAGGTAGAGGGAGGGAGGGAGGGAGGGAGGTAGAGGGAGGGAGGGAGGTAGAGGACGTTCTTCACCACGCGAATCATCCTCACCCCTTCTCCTCCCACACTGCTCCCCCACCCAATTCCCGCCTTTTTGCCTTCTGGAGAATGTAGGGCAAGGAGAGGAGGGGAGGGGAGAGGAGGGGAGGTAGGGGAGGGGAGGGGAGGGGAGAGGAGGGGAGGGGAGGGGAGAGGGGGATGTTTTTTCAATTTTTCCGTTTTTTTTCCAAAAGCTGGCGGACACATAGCAACAAGCAAGGTGACAAACAAGCAACGACGGAGAGTGCACGTGTGAAAATGATCGACTGCATGCACACACACACACACACACACACACACACACACACCACACGCACAAATCTTTTCCACACATACGTGCACACATACCCATACACACAAACATGCACAAGCAACACATACAAACACACACACACACACACACACACACACACAGATCGAGCCACATGCATGCGCACATGTTGTCCTATACACACACACACACACACACACACACACACACACACATGTTGTGTCACACGACAGCACACACACACACACACACGCACACACATGTTGTCCACACGCACGCAACACACACACACACACACACACACACACACACACACACACACACACACACACACACACACACACACACACACAGACACATACAGTACACACAGATGAGCACACGCACATGTTGTCCACACACACACACGCACACATAAACACACCGATGAGCACACACACAAACACACACATGTTGTCTACACACACACACACACACACACACACACACACACACACACACACACACACACACACACACACACACACACACGCACACACACACACACACACGGCAAGTGCTGGGGTTTTACAAGGATAGATACAGCATACCGCCATCTCTCTCCTCCTCCACCTCCTCCTCCTCCTCCTCCTCAGATATCTGCCACATCTTGAGCCACCCCCCCACCCCCCCCACTCTCCCCCCTCCCCCCCTCCCTCCCTCCCAGCAGAAGAGCCCGGGCTTCACCGCTCTGTTTGAGGTCGTGGCAGCGGTGCGGTTGCAGCCCCATGCTGCTGGCCGGTGTCGCGCTGCCCTTTAAGAGTCCACCGCCACGCTCACTTCCTCGCCCTTTGTAGCCGCTCTGCTGTCGCGCGTCAATCCGCGGGGAGCCCCGGCTTCAAAGGGGACACCGGGCCGCCATATTCATGGGCTCCCGAGGGGGGGTGGGTGGACTAGTCTGTGTGAGAGAGAGAGAGAGAGAGAGAGAGAGAGAGAGAGAGAGAGAGAGAGAGAGAGAGGAACGCAGAGGACAGCGCTAGTAACAGATTTAAGGTACAGACAGAGAGACAGACAGACAGAGTGACAGACAGAGAGACCGACACGTAAAAAGACAGACAGAACGACGGACAGCCAGACAGAGAATTAGGACAATGCGAAATACGTATCTGTAGACCTAGGTGGATGGAGAGAGATGGATTGACAGAGAAAGAGAGAGATAGATTGATAGATGGACAAATAAGGAGATAGATTGATAGATGTCCAGAGAAGGCCAAATACAAAGATAGACAGACAGACAGACAGACAGACAGATAGATTGATGAGAAAGATGGTTAGAAAGATTGATAGCTGGTAGCTATCAACAACAAAAAGTAGCTCGATGAACAGGCAGACAGACAGGCAGACAAGACAGACAGACAGGTAGGTAGGTAGATATACAAGACAGATGGATTGCACTAGGTATACGCCCTTTATTCCTTTGTTACCAGGGACTGGGACTCTCACCTCTCCACCCTCCACACCCTCCACCCACCATCTGAGTCAGGCTCTGACAGAGCTGGGAGCCTCCACACGACCTGAAGCCAACCAGCCTCTCCGGATCACCGGATCCACCCTCCTCTCCTCTCTCCTCTCCCCTCTCTCTTCTCCCCCCTCTCCCCTCTCTCCTCTCCCCCTCTCCCAACTCCTGCATCCATCCCCCGCCCCATCAGCGCGGTAACCCAGAGAGACAAGTGACTTGGCAAGGGTTAACGTCTTAATACCGCTGGGATTGCCTCCAGGATCTAAATAGCTCCGGCCTAATAGTTTTCCTCCTCCTCCTCCTCCTCCACCTCCTCCTCCTCCTCCTCCTCCTCCCCCTCTCTCCTCCCTCCTCCTCCCTCCCCCTGAGCGCCTGTCAGCCCCGGCGCCATGGCTGCACGGCGCAAAGAAAAACCGAGACGGGCGGAGAGAGTCGCAGGCTCATAGCCGAGCAGCGATATTATGGCGGCGGTGGTGGTGGTGTAACGAGGGCTGGTGGTGCACAGAGGGAGACAGGGTGTGAACGATGTGCCGTAGAAAACATAATATGTAAAGATGTGGTGTTGCGTACATCGGCAAGGATTTATCAAACGCAAATGGCTGATATTTTTATCGAGAAGAAAATATTTGGTGCATACAACATGAGCGAATATTTGGTCTATACAAGATACTGTGAGTCAGGATTATGCTAGGATAATGAAATGGCGTGTAGGACATTAGTAAGGATTTTGTGTGCATGAGATAAGTTGCGTGTTTGTCCGTCTTGGTATTAGTAATAGTACTTAGCATTGCTTAGCATATTGTATGTTCTTAGATGTTGGTAATGCACTCAGAATGGCACTTCTGCTCTTATCCCAGCTATTATGCAGGCAACCTAGCAATTCTGAAACTCATTCTATTAGCCTTGCAATTATGAATGCTTGAAACCTGCTCTATTCTTATCTTTATGTACCACGGTGATATATTGCTGTCTCTCTTTCAACAAATTTACTCTTTGTTAGTCGCTTTGGATAAAAGTGTCTGCCAAATACTCTAAATGTAAATGCAAATGTAATAAGTAAAAGATTTGGTGTGCATAGAACATGAGTTAGTCCCGAGAACAACATATGATAACAAAAATAAGTAGCCTAAGGATTTGGTCTAAGTGCTAACTATGGATTCGGCGTACAGAGGTACAACAGATTCAGTCTATAGTAGAACAGGAGTCAAGATGTCGCTCGGCATCGGCCCTGTCTACCTGGACGCCTGCGTGTCATCTCGTGGCATTTTGCATAAAGGGGGCCGTACACATCGGGGATCAAACATACGGCCACAGCAGCCAGGAGGAGGAAGGAGGGAGGAGGAGGGAGGGAGGAGGGAGGGTGGGAGGGGGGAGGGAAGGGAGCTGGGAGGGAGGGAGGAGAAACCAGAACTCAATCAGTGTCACGTCACATGGTTCAAAGCAGCCAATTCGACGGTGCCAGGAGGTTGAGAAATGCAAGGTGACAGTTCATTTTACCAGTGACAGTGTGTCAGTCTCGCTTGCCGGCTCCCCGGTCAATTCCCGGCGAGCGGAGGGAAGGTGGTGGAGAGCTGAGAGCCCGAGACAGACAGACAGCACCCCACCCACCCACCTCCTCCGCCTCCTCCTCCTCCACCACCTCCTCCGCCTCCTCCTCCTCCACCTCGTCCACCACGCTCCGCCATCGACCCCTCTCTCTCTCTCTCTCTCTCTCTCTGCTTTGTATTCCAATTAACTGGACAGGGAGGAGAGAGGCGGTGGCGGCGGTGGAAGCAGCAATGCACACACAGAGGCTCACGAGACGAACGGCGAACACAAAGTCTGCAGCATCTCCGCCTCCTCCTCTCGTTCTCCTCTCCGTTTCTCAATCCCTCTCTCTTCTCTGTTCCTCTTTCTCACGTCTCTTCCCTTCCCTTCAATCTCCTCCCCATTTATTTCCTCCCCGACTACGTTTCCTTTCCTCTCTCTTTCTCCCCACCCCCACCCCCACCCACACTCCCGCGGGTGGGACCGAGGCCCAGTTGTTCCAGTGGCATCATTTACAGATTCTCCTTTAACAACTGCCCCTAGGGACGGTGTCGTGGTAATGAAAAATAGGTCACTCTCGCCGTCGTGCGTTCGTTCATACATCATGAGTAATAGAGGTGTGGACTCTGCCGTGAACCGTTAGCCCCTAATGGACACCTTAAATAATGCTGAATTAATATTTTGAAATGGCTCATATATTTTAACATAATAAAATGTGAATAATTGTCTTTTTTGGGGAGTGGCGCACGCTCCTTTCTTCTTCTCAGGGCTTCCACTGATGCGAATAGAAGGAGGGAGAGAGAGAGAGAGAGAGAGAGAGAGAGAGACAGAGACCTCCCAAGTCAATGTTTGGTTGACTGAAGGTTGTAGAGCTAGCGTTACTCATTTGACCCTCCATCTTTTGTGTCCTCAATCTATCAGCACTTTTTGTTTTTACCTTCCCAAGACTACACCCCCCCCCCCTCCCCCACACACACACACACACACACACACACACACACACACACACACACACACACACACACAGATACACACACACACACACACACACACACACACACACACACACACACACACACACACACACACACACACACACACACACCCAACACTGACATATGTTTGAGCAATGGGTGGGTGGGGAATACAATGATTCAGAGGAAATCCTAAAAGTAAACTTGCCCTTTATCTCCTCGGGCAACACAAACATTCACAGCTAACGCCTGAGCATCAAGCCAAACACCTTCTCGTCGCGGCCGGTCGCCGAGGAGTTCCAGTGACCCAATGCTCCAGTTTTCCTTTTTTTTTGGTTCTGTCCTCAGATCAGATCGAGGAAGGAGAAAGACAAACTAGGAAGAAAATAAGAAGAAACAAGGAGGAAATTGAAAATGCCTCGCCGTTCGAATTACATGCTGTTACACGTGTTATTTTCCCTTTTTCTCTCAGCAGAATAAACTAATTGTGATTCCGCGAGGAGTTAAATCAGCCAATTTACTACTACCTTTGTATGCTTTTATCAGGCTAAAATAAAAATGACTCGTTTGACATTCCTGACAGCAGAAACTTGCGGGCTAAATCTACAGAGCCTGAAAGACCGGAGGTGTGGAGGCATTCACCCCTCTGGACTGCACCGGGGGTATGTGTGCTCTTATCTGGAGAATGCACTGCAGCGTAGAGCGTGTGTGTGTTTGTCTGTGTGTGTGTGTGTGTGTGTGTGTGTGTGTGTGTGTGTGGTGTGTTCGCTGAACAGGGCACGCATGAGCGCACACACACACACACACACTGAAACACACACAGCACACACACACACACACACACACACACACACACACAATGCCCCCAGGTCTGCCCTCGCCTCTGTGTGTCCTGACTATCAGATCAGAGAGACCCTGGGTCCCTCCCCACGCCGATGCATTGCAAATGAAACGGAATGCACTGATAAAAGGACAGATCTCCCAGAGATGAGAGGCGCCCTGAATGCTAAAGGGGGAGGGCGGTGTGGGGGGGGGGGAGGGGGGGGCGGGGGAGGGGCCCAAGAGCCTCTTGGGGAGATGAGAGGAAGGGGTGCCCTAGGGAGCCAGTGTTGGTAGTAGCGGGGGAGATCAGAGCCGGTGCTGCCCCTCAGGCGGCGTTGATACAGGCCATTGTTGCCATTGTCGGGTGGTGTAATCCCCGTCGGATTACAAAGGGCTTCGCCTTTCATATGGAGACCCCCGGCCCAGCAGGCAGGTGGCTGTGGGCTCTGTGGGACTGACAGGGGGGAGGGGACCTCTCTTCCACGGGGAGGGGACCCCCAGTTCCTCTTACCTTCACAGTGGCTTCTTTTTGCTTTGGCTTTTGCTGGGAGGGAGGGGAGGAGGGGGGGGAGGGGGGGGGAGGTGGGGTCGGGGTGCAGGTCAGCGAGGGACAACACCGACATGGGCTTCAACTCGCCCTGACCTCGTGGGGACGTCCTGCGGTGAGGCGGCACAGGGGGAGACCGCTGCAGAAGTGCCATCCAAGACACCCACACTGCACTCAGGCTCGACACACAGCGCCACACACCACACACGACACACACACACACACACACACACGACACACACACACAAAGCCTTGTATGAAAATATCACTTTTTCTTTTTATTAAGTGAATAGCGTGGCATGGCAGTTAATAAATGGCAACCGCTCCCCTTATGAATTTTTTATCAGACAATGACAGAAAACCTAACTAGGCCTAAACAAAATACATTTTTTAAAAGACGCCGCAGTATTTTTTCGGGGGCTAATAGGCTTACAAGTTCCCCTCGACAGACATTTATCAGGCAAAACTTTTTGTTAAATATATCCTTTAATGACGGCGGCTGTATTAAGTATGGGGTTTTATGACTCCCATTTTTTCCATGTCTTTCGACAATGTCGAGAGAGAAAAAAACCAAAAAAAAACCCAAGTGCAAATTGTCTATTTCCTGCGTGGTTGTCTGCAGAAAAGCCAGCAGCCCACAGTCCTGCTAATCCAATAACGCGAGGTCAATGACAGATGAAAAGATGGAAACTCGGGGGTCAAAAGGCAGACATCCACACTCAGGGCTGCACACCCACAGCCAAAGAGCCAAGTCACCAACTCATTTTACACATTTGTCCCTTCCTTTACAGTACAATCATGCCAATTCGTTAAAAAAACCCCGATATCAGCTGAATTTGATTTGTGACGATATGCATTGTCCCATTTTTTTTTTTTAACAGACAGCCAATAAATAACCCTGTGGACATGTTTAAACCTACCCTTACTAATATTGATTGACTCTGCTGATGGATTCCTATACAAGCTGCGTCCTTATTGCGCATTTTGTCTGTTGTGCGCTTGGTCTAATAACGATAATATTGCGTTCGTTTAGGGATCTCTCACACGACGGTCGATATTTACAGGCGCACAACACAGTAGGATTCTTTTTATTTTTTTTATTTTTAAACGGACAAACCTGCTACCGCCAGTTTAGAGATGCTTTAGTGTGTGTTTTATGTTTTATTCTATAAATAGGCCAATTGCGAAAATCCTCCGCAACACAAGAGAAACTGAAAACGCGCCGCACGCATGCGCACAGAGAGAGAGAGAGGAGAGAGAGAGAGCGAGAGAGAGAGAGAGAGTCAACGCGAAATCGCAATTCAATTACGGGGGAAAATTTACGATTTTACCGATTTACGTCAGTAAGTATACATATAACCCCCCCCCCCGTGTGTTACATAACACTTGACATTTTAATGTTAACCGTAAAAACGTCCTTTACTCTCACTGGCTGCTTACTCGGCTATAAAAGATAAATACCCTCGCTAACGTTAACTAATGAGTGCTACTGACGCAGCGTTTGTTAGCCTCCATATTGTCCATTGATCATTTTGATATAGCTATAATAATATTTGACATAATAATAATAATAATACTTTATTTAATTTTTTTACTTTAATTGCAATCTTGCTAACTGCCACCACGTGTTCTGTTTTCAAATCAAGTGTAATCAGAGATGGACGTGGAGATGAATGGCTCTGATACTGTACTCTCCCAGGACTCCCAATCCATTCCACTGGGTTACTTACTGATGTGTTGTTAATCTCAGACAGCGTATCGCTCATGGATAATATGAACCCCCCCCCCCCCCCCCCATGGTGCAGGTACAGTATGATACAGTATGACACACACACACACACACACACACACACACACACATCACACACACAACCACACACAACACCACACACACTCTCTCTCTCTCTCTCTCTAACGTAACCTATCAGCAATGTTTGTCTTGGGGTAAGGATATGAAATAATCCTAGGCTACATCTCATTAGGTTAATTTCCCAAAACATCTTTATTGCACATAACACACACATACTGTATAACACACATATAGACTATGTAACACACACACACACACACATACACACACACACACACACCACACACACACACACACACACTGTTACTAACTTATAGCTTGCTTGTCTCTAAGGATATTAAATGCATCACATCTCACTCACAATTTCCAAAAACATTTTCATATTGAACATCATAACACACACACACACACACACACACACACACACACACACACACACGCACACACGCACACACACATAACACACATATAGTAACTTGTCTCTAAGGATATTAAATGCATCACATCTCACTCAGTTAATTTCCGAAAACATTTTCATATTGAACATCATAACACACACACACACACACACACACACACACACACACACACGCACATAACACACATATAGTAATATAACACACACGAGTAACTAACCGATAACTTGTCTGAGGATATTAAATGCATCTCATGTCACTCAGTCAATTTCCTAAAACATTTTCATGTTGCACTTAACACACGTATAATCATTTAACACACAAACACTTACTAACCGATAAGTCGTCGGTAAGGATTTGAAGTACATCTCATGTCACTCGGTTAGCTTCCTAAAACATTTTCCCACATTCATCACAAGTCACACTTTGCATCTAATCATAGTGAGAATGAGACAGAACTAGGCTAACCGTGAGAAATGTATGATAACATTTGAACACTTCCTGTCAAGCATGCTGACAGGAAGTTGTGATACCTCTGACTGCACCTGCCCCCCCCCCCCCCCCGCCCCCCCCAGCCCACCCCACCCCTCTACACGCACCTCACAACGGAAGCAACGTTTCAGAACAATAGGTCAGGTCAGGTGATGGTGGTGGTGGTGGTGAGACTGTGTGCACTTTTGTGATATGAGAGTAATGCTGTGCTATGAATGCTCAGTCTCGGTTTAAACAGCCACCGGCAAGAGGCAGCCGGTCTCTGGGATGACATGATGTTGTTCATGTGAGCTACCTTGGCGCGTTCTATCAAGCAAGAGATACAAATTAAGGAATATCGAACCTTGGAGTACTAAAAATGGGGACCGCTTCGAATGACATCAAGAGGCTTTTGGATGGTAACTATATTCACTATATTGTCTATCCTGAACTAATCCATGAAGGTCACATCATATGAGATTCTCAGATAGACACTGTGGCAGCTTAAATAGCTAATTGTCACTTTTTTGTCAATTTTCCTTTCTCTTCTGCTTCAGATTTTATCTCAGGCAGTAATGTGCTACAGCAAAGGTTATTTTTCCTAGTAGCCCCCTATTTTAATATCACTTTCCATAGATTAATATCTGGCTCAGCATGATCTGGTAACAATGAGCCCTCAGCACTCTGCCCTTTGCTGTATTTGCATTACCGGCGGCCGGTCACACAGCTGCTATGCTACAGAGAAATATTTATAATTTAAGGGAACCGTGAATGAAGAATTGGAATCCAATAAGTGGTGTGATGCTCAGGTGACCAGGAGGGACTGCTTAGTAACATGGATCACTTGATCATGTTAACACTTAGGCCTACATTTTACATTCACATTTACATTTAGTACATTTGTCAAAAGGAAGTGAAGCAACAATATCTCACAGACTGCAGGACTAGAGTAGAACAAGTTTAATGCACTTCATAATTGCAAGGTTCACCCCATGCTTGTAAACAGCAAGGTCGCTAGGATAAGATGCTATACGATGCTAAGTAGTATTTTAATTGCTGCGACGTACAAACATACAGTGTCGTATAATTACACTGTTATGCGGTAGAATGTTGTTGTAATGCGACTGCACAAAACCGGAAACATTTTAGATGCATTGATCTTAAGCAATGAGTGAGAATAATAATCTGATTGGTCAATGTATTTGGTACCAAAGCTTAAAAGACATTATAAGGCACAGCATTCGCACCGTCTCAGAAAGCAGGCCTGTACTGTTAGTGCTGACCCTGCATGCTGAAATGGCAAAAAAACACACACACACACACAACAACTAAGTAGCCATCAACAACACCAACAATAACAACAACGTTACAGAGACATTATATAGGCATTGCCTTAACCATTCATATTTTGAATTTAATGCATTGGGAGTCTGTCTGTGGTGCCTTGAAGCAGCCCAGCCTCCCCCCGTTCCATATCAGATGACGACTTAGAGAGCGAAGCTAACATTACGTTATGATTATTATTAGCGTGAATAATTCACAGGCTTACATCGGAAATGACTGTGATTAGCCCGCTAATGCTAACGCTAACTCCATACTGGCGCCTATAAGCGAGGTGTGCTCGTATCCGCTGTCACACTTCACATTACTTGTGGTGGGCCTCCCGGTTCTGTGCTGCTTATTGAGTGTTGCTGTGGTTCGCTGCTCCTCAGACTGCGAGATGTTCTTGGAGGAGGGCCTGCAAGAGGAGAAGCTGAGCAAGCAGGCCAGAGAGATGAGGAACATCTTGCTGAACAACTTCAGAGTGGTCTACAATCAGTGAGGGGCTTCCCTGTGAAACACACACACACACACACACGTGCACACACATGTACACGCACACGCACACACACACACACACACACACACACACACACACACACACACACACATGCATGTACACACACACAAGTGTGCAACATACTCCAGCTAAATTGTGTTTTACGTTTTTAGGTGTACGGTCATTTAATTCAATTTATATCCAAAATATGTGGCATGCTATATTGTCTGTGACTGGGTTACTATGGGGTTCTGAAGGCTGTTATTTCCTGTGAGGTGAGCTCATGTCAACGTGATCTGATAGCATAGCCTGGAAACGAGAGTAGCAGTAACTCTTGGTTAAGACCTGTGGTTTTAGTGTTGTCTGCTGCAGGAACCTGCAGTGCACTTGTTAGATGCTCGAGTCAATCTTGGAAACGTCATGGTTAGGCCTCTTGCTGTCTAAAACGCTTCTCCTGTTACAATGGATAACCAAAATTGACTCCTTTGTATGTGTTTTTCATTTTACAGAAATCCCCAGGATTTCTCCTTAAGATGTAAGTAATTATACCCCAGGTAATTAAGTCATTAATCATTAAGAAGACATGTCCTCTACTCCTGACACCACAGATTCACTCTGTGTGTGTGCATGTGTGTGTGCGTGCGTGTGTGTCTCTGTGTGTGTGTGTGTGTGTGTGTGTGTGTGTGTGTGCACCAATCACTGCAGTTGTAGTCGTCCCCTGATGTCAGATTTGTGTGATATGAAACAATCGTTTGCTTGTGCACTGCAGCCCTGCTCAATGTTAGTCCACGGTTCTGAACTCACTTCCTCCATGGCACAATGGTCCAGTAAATGATGATACGCATTCTGTTCTCTGTTTTTTAACACACGCACACACGCACGCACACACACACACACACACACACACACACACACACACACACACACACACACACACACACACACACACACACAGCGGAGTCCAGACAGGAAGACAGTTCTGATGATAACCAGAGTTCCAGTCTCGGACGCTCCGATGACGCGTCGGTGGTCTCGGACTACCAAGACGAATCGTCCCCCGAATGTAAGTCAAATACAGCGCCGTGTGTGTGTGAGTGTGTGTGTGTGTGTATGTGTATGTGTGTGTGTGTGTGTGTGAGTGTGAACGTGTGTGTCTTTGCATGTGCCTTTGTGGTAACGGCACAAAAACAATGTATGTGACGACATTATGTCTGAACAATTAATTTGAAATATTAGCAAAGTCCCGACATGTCAAAGGGCAATATTCAATATCGCAAGAGCTGTGTTTTTTGGATAAGGGTCAAAAGTATAAATGTAAATGTATAACACCGTTGTGCTGTTTGTTTGTTTGGTTTGTTTACAGACCCAATGTGTCACATCATTATTCTAATAGATTTTTCCGTGGAAATGAAACTGTGAAACTGTGCTGCACAAATGATCATTCCCCACTAATAATGAATCACGTCGCAAATCGCAAAATCTGTCAACATGATTGCAGTCATGTGATTCTTTTTCCCCCCATATCGTTCAGCCCCCAATGGCACGACGGAAATGGCATCAAAGTTGTACAAGAAAGACAAAATGAAGTTGACAGGGAAAAAAAAGCAAAAGACAGAAAGATTGGACCCAGAAAGGAAATGTCTGTGGTGTGTGTGTGTGCGTGTGTGTATATACAGCGTGTGTGTGTGTGTGTGTGTTGTTTGTCTCTACTGCACCGGAAATGTTAGGTGTTTGCAATTTTACTGTCCTCAGGACTATGATGGGTGTGTTTCTGTTGCGAGAAGTAAGTAGTAGCATCCTACAAGCGGTAGGAGAGGGCAAACATTTTTTTTTATGGAGAATTATTATTATTGATGTCATATCAGAGAATAACGACATTATTCCACCCATACCACTTTATTCATATTGTGGTACTTGCACTTTGACTTGCCTATGCTGTTGTTCTTGCCGTGGACGTATAGCTTTCTTCCTGAGTGGCTTTTAAACAAACAACAACAACAATAACAACAACAACAACAAAATAAACAGACAAGATTAGATTAGTCATAACTCACAACGTCATGGGGGACGTACATGGGCCCGTTACACCCCTGTGACATCAGTGGCCCCTCCCTCCCCTCCCCTCCTTCCCTCCCTCCCCCCCTTCCTCCTCCTCTCCCTCCTCCCTCTCATCCCTCCCTCCCTCCCTCCTGTGGCTCACCAACCAGCATGTAGTGTGTAGCTCTGTAGCTGCTGCTGCTGCTTACCTCCAGTGTGGCGGCGCTGTAGTATGGTGACCTAGAGCTCCCTCCAGTGGCCGCTCCGCGCACTGCAGCCGCACGACCCTACACCTCATGCTGCTGCTGCTGCTGCTGCTGCTGCTGCTGCCCACACAGAGAGAGAAGGCTTGCTTGCTTGCTTGCTGCTTGCTGCTACCACTAGCCGCCGTAGCTTAGGGCTAATCAAGTGATTGATTGGCCCAAAGCCCCTCCATCCTTTCACAATCGGGTTTGAAATACAACACTGTACCTGAGGGGCCATGTGTGTTCTGTTGCTCTCCCCCTTTATCAATCTTTCTCTCTATCTTCCCCCATCCCCCACCCCCACCCCATCCCCCCAACCCTACACCTCTCTCTCTCTCTCTCTCTCTCTCTCTCTCTCTCTCTGTGTCTCTCTGTGTCTCTCTGTCTCTCTCTCACCCCATCTCTCGCACGCCAGCCCCTCGCACGTTTTGTATGCCTGGGATCCACTGCGACAGTTTATGGCCGTGGGAGTGACATGCCGCAGGTGGGCGTTATATCGACCAGTTTGTTTCAGGTGCCCATTTGGACTCTGCGCCACCCCAGCCCCGCTCCCCCCTCCACCTCCACCCCCACCTCCACCTCCACCCCCACCTCCACCTCCACCTCCACCTCCACCTCCACCCACCCCCTGAGGACAGGAATGAAGACTTTCCTTTTTTTGTGTGCGGGCGGGGGGTGGGTGGGGGTGGTTTTCGCAGCATTGTGGGTTCTCTGAAGTGATGGCGGTGCTATTGGGTGACGCCACTGTAGCTCTTAATTCTCACGTATGCACAGCAGGACTCGGTGTCGTCTGCAGGCCAGATGTCTCCGTGTAAGAATCACTGCAGCCGTGGTGGGATTCCTCAGTTCTGAATTAAAAGCGAGAATCAACAGATCATGGCAGATGAACACATGAAGTACAAGTCATTTGTTCATGTGAGGAGAGAGTACAGATATATACAGTTCATGTTGGGATATTGGTAGAATCTGTGTCGTGAATATTTTGTAAAGAATCAAAGTATAGCATGATAATTAACAACTTCACTGTTAATTGGATCAAAATCATCCAAGCGTTTACTGGTTTCTCTGTGCTTGTAGCTTGTGATCTTTCAGAAGAGCATTTATTGTTGTTTTACAAATTAGTTGTATTCGATTGGGGACCATTCTTTTTTTATTTGTCCAAATGTTTCATTTCTAAGTCGTCTCTCTCTGGCGACCGGATCGATAAGACTTGTGGAGGGTGCGTCGCGATGCGAAAGACTCCCGCGCCGCCGCTGCCGTCGTAGCATCCCGACGTTTCTCCCATCGCCGCGGTGACCATGGCAACGCCGACGGGGAGCGAGCACTGTCCTCACCGCTAGCAGGGCACGCAGAGTTCAGAGTGCATCCTCTGTTCACCGCAGGTCGCCGAAGAGATGGCTCAACATTTCTTTGCGAGGGCGGTTCAAGGGGGTGGGGAGCAGGGGGCCGGGGGGTGCTTGGTGCAAATAATGACATGAGCATATAATTAAATCACTGACATTTTACAAGGAACGATTATCTATAGAGCCAGTTGGTCTCTCCTTTTTTTTCAAATGTAATTATCTTTTATTCTGGTATTTTTTTTCACCGTGGAAGTCTTTAGCATGGCTTCGGGTTTAGACAAAATAATATCGGGGGATAACTTTGTGACTGGGGCGGGAATTGCTTACGGGGGAAAACTCGCCCGAGTGGAAACTCGCTTTGTCTCTGTTTGTTTCCATTATATATTCGTAATCCAACTAAACTGTACACAAGAGAGACTTTGAGACTGGAGAATATATTATCCATGTTAATTGACTGCCCAGCCTCCCTCTCTCTCTCTCCCTCTCTCTGTCTTCCTCTCGGTGTCTCTCTGTCTCTCTCGCTCTGCTTTTCTCTTTAAGTGGAAAGCATATACTTGTGTGTGTGTGTGTGTGTGTAGAGAGAGAGAGAGAGAGAGAGAGAGAGAGAGAGAGAGAGAGAGAGAAAGAAAGCAGGGAAAGAGAGAGCGAGAGAGAGAGAGGCAGAGAGCAATGCGAACGTGTGAGAGTGAGCGTGAGTGAGTGAGTGCGAATTCGACGGCCGTCCCTACACAGAAGGAGCCTGTGCCGTTTCATTAGACTGGGGTGGCCTGTTGTCTGCGGCGGGGCCCGGGTGACACCACATTTGTAATGGGTGACAGAAACAGATGGGGAGCCTCCATTGTTAGCCGCGGCCGTCTGCATGGTAATGTGAACTGTGTTTCACCCAGCGACCGCACCGCTGACCTGGCTCCTCCGCACGCACGCCCACACCAGCACCGGCACCGGCCCCTCGGCCCCGGACCCGGACCCGGGACCCCGGACACTGTAGTCTGCTGCCGGGGCCCCACGGCGAGGTGCTGTTGCTGGGTGTTGGTGTGGGATGTATGGGTGCGCACATGTATGGACACATGCACACACACGCGCATATATACGTGTGCACGCGGATACACACTCACATACGCACCCACACACACACACACACACACACAGACATGTATGTACGCACAGTCACAAAAGCACACACACACGCACGCACACACACATATATACAGTATATATACATATGCACGCAGGTACACACTCACACAAACACAGTCACACACACACACACACACACACACACACACACACACACACACATATATGTACACACACACACACACACACACACACGCACATACATAAGACACACACGCACTTTGTTTGCTCCATACAAAGAAAATCTCTGCAAATGCGTACACACAGACACACACACACGGCCGACCACGCCCCCCCGTGTGTGTGTGTGCACAGGAAGTGATCGGGAGGTCAGCTGGGAGGGCGGGGCTGCTAGCGCTGTCGTACTGGCGGGGGGCGGGGTCAAGTTGATGTTAGTTGAGTCAAAATGGCCTCTTGGCCTGTTTGTTTTGCTTTGATTCAGGGGAGGGCTGCACGGCCTGGAGTGTGTGTGTGTGTGTGTGTGTGTGTGTGAGTGTGTGTGTGAGTGTTGGGGGGTGGGGGTGATGTTTGTTGACCAGTCACACTGATGACAGCCAGTCATCAGTAGCGAACACACCGTGACTTGAGCGAGCGCTGTCCGTCGTCACACACACACACCGCTCCGTACATCCTACCTCCCACATTTACAAAAAAATACAGAAATGTTCTCAAAATCTTGCAAATCCTGGCAAAAAAAAATCTTTATTCCACCCCCGCCCTCACACTTCAAAAATTCAAGTCAATAACAATTGTTCTCCCCCAAGGTCCGTCCAGTCTACTTTTGAGTGTACGTGCGTGTGTGTGCATGCGTGTGTGTGTGTGTGTGTGTGCACACGCGTGTTGATTCGTGCGACGGATGGATGGATGCGTTCCTCACGTGGTCAGAGAACGAGAGCGATCGCTGGGTCTCTGTTTTGTTGTGCGGTGCCTCCCCTCGTGTGTCTCTTTGTTGTGTTGTGTTGTGTTGTGTTGTGTTGTGTTGTGTTGTGTTGTGTACCGCTAAATTGGACGACGAGAGAGACGGGCTCCTGACAGTGGTCCGTAACTATGCCGACACAATTTCCTAAAGCAATTACCGGCGATGGAATGCGACTGGATAACCAATTTAAAGTTACGCCTCGTCGTCGCCACCGTGCTCCATTCCTCATTTGAATACGGAGAAAGGCAATATACAGTAGCGGCGATATTATTATACCGCGCCGCCCCTGTAAATAGAATATTAAATCTAAATTTTGTCATTTTGTTTGAACTCCGACGAACCCTTCCCTGCCCGCTAAAAGCTCCGAGGCATATTGTTAATTTAAAAACCGTCCGATACGCTCCGGACTACGGGGCCCGTGCATCCGTAGCGCGAGGTGCACCGTCCGGGAAAAAAAAAAAAACGGAAACGGAAACGCAAACGATCGGCCGCCGACGTGAAATAGAGACACAAGAGACACACCGAGCGTCGGATGGATGTCCCCTTAGTGGGTTAATTAGGGCGTTTTCCCGGCCTCCTCCGCGGTCCTCACAAGCACTCCAGTGCGTATAGATCACCTTTATAGCGACGGGCTTGTCTGGGCTTTTGGACCATTATACACACACACACACACACACACACACACACACACACACACACACACACACACAACACACCACACTGCAGAAGCAATGGCCGCTATGCTAGTCTCTGTACCAGCACGGGGAGAGAGAGGGGGGGGGGGGGAATGTTGTCTGTCCACATCATCGTGACCCCGCTGCCGACCCCGTGACCTTTTCCCTTGGTCAAACAGCAACATGTCTGAACCGGGATAAGTGATGTTTGAATGACTGGCCCCCCTTTCCTGTCACCGAAGGCCCATCCGTCACGGTGTAGTCCGCCCGTCCGTCCGTCCGTCGGTCGGTGGTGGTGGTGGAAGGAGGTCTGTCACTCCATCTCTACTGTACGCTCTCTCTCCCCCTCTTCCGCCCCCCTGCCTCCCCGTCCTCCCTCCCTCAGCCCTGGTATTTCTTCCTGCAGAATAATTTTTCAAGCGTGGCTCATTGGCGTATAGATTCCGTGACATTTGGACAGCGGCTGCTCGTATACGCGCGGAGGAGGAGAGAGCGAGGGATATGCTAATGAACCTCTTGTTCAGCGTCACCTCCCTTTTCTCTCTCCCCCTCTCTCCCTCTCTCCCCCTCTCTCCCTCCCTCCCCCTCTCCCTCCCTGCCTCTCTCTCTCTTTCTGTCGTTCGTTCGGTGTGTGTGTGTGTGTGTGTATGCATGGCTTCCACTGCTCGTCATCAGGGTTCAAAAGTTCACAGCATTCCCCAAGGGCTACTGTGCTGCTGCAGATGCTGATGGTCCTCTCTCCCTCTCTCCCTCTCTCCTTCTCTCCCTCTCTCGCTTTCTACCTCGCTCACTCTCTAACTCGCTCTCTTTCATGCTCTGTCTCTCGCCCTCTCCTGCTCGCTCGCTCTCTGTTGGTCTCTCTTCTCTATTTCCTTTGCTTGTTCTCTCCGTTGTTGTCTCTCATTCTCTCTCTCTCTCTCTCTCTCTCTCTCTCTCTCTCTCTCTCTCTCTCTCTCTCTCGTGCTATTTCTCTCTCTCTAGCTCTCTCCCCCCCTCTCTCCCCTCTCTCTTGTTCTCGTTCTCTCCCCTCTCTCTTTCTATCACTCTCTCTCAGGATCTCTCTCCCCCTCTCTCTCTCTTTCTCCTCCCCTCTCTCACCTCTCTCTATCTCTCTCTCTCTTATGCTCTCCTCCCTCTCTCTCCCCCCCCCTCTCTCTCCCTCTCTCTCTCTCTCTCTCTCTCTCTCTCTCATGCTCTCTCTCTGCCTCTCTCTCCCATGCTCTGCTCCCTCTCTCGTTCTGTTTACACTATTAATCTCACACACTCTCTCTCTCTCACACACACTCCGTCAGAGCACTGGCAAGAAGAGGGCGTCCTGAAGGGGGGATTTGGACGTATTTAACCAAAGGGCATCCATCACTCTCCTCTCAGGCACCACCCCCACCCCCACCCCCCCCCTCCACCTCCACAACCTCCACCACCACCTCCACCACCTCCACCACCTCCACCACCATCACCACAACCTCCACCCCCCACCACCACCACCACCACCACCATCCAACACCACCCACCTCACACACCCCCACCTGGCGTTCCAGTGCAGCAGAACCAGGTTGGAGGTGGTGGTGGTGGTGGTGGTGAAGGTGGTGGTGGGGGGGCGTGGCATGGCGTTGCGCGGGTGAGTGTGGGCAGAATGCCGAGTGGGAAGCTGAGGGGTGGAGGGTGGGGGAGGTGGTGGAGGATAGGCTCCTAATCTCCCCCAGAGCTGTCAATGTCACAGACAAATAGCAAATCTATCAGATGCAGCGGGTTCACCCAGAGGTTAGCCTTCCCAGGTACCTCCCGCATACACTCCCCCCTCTCTCCCTCCCTCCCTCTCTCTCCCTCTCTTCCTCTCTCTCGCTCTGTCTTCCTCTCTCCCCCTCTCTTCCTCTTTTCCTCTCTCCCTCTCCCTCTCATTCCAACTCACTCTCTCTCCCTCCCTCCCTCCTTCCTCTCTCTCTTACTCATTCTCTCTTGCTCATTCTCTCTCGCTCTCTTATCCTCCCTCACTCTCTCTCTCTTGTTCACTTTCAGTTTCTCTCTCTCTCCGTCTCTCGTTGTTGAAGTCATTCTCACTATCTCTTTCTCTATCTCTCTCGTTCTTGAACTCATTCCCTCCCTCCCTCTCTCCCTCTCTCTCATTCTTGAACTCATTCCCTCTCTCTCCCGCACTGCTAGTGTAATAGTGTAAATGAGAGTTTGATTTTGCCCTCCGCTGGAATCCGTTCCTGGAGATGGATGGAGGTTCTGTGCCAGGGGCCCAGGTGGCTCCGCTGATGTCCTGGCGGAGGGGAATGAATGGGCGTGCGAGGAGACGTGCGGCAGCGGTGGTGACACCCCAGGGGGCCGCGGTGGAGGGGGGGGGGGGGGGGGGGGGGGGCTGGGGGTAGGGGGGCGTGGCCCTCTCAGGGACCCCCGTGTGTTTAATTGTTTTGGTAATGCGACGTTCTGGGGGTCGTTTCCATGCCCTTGTGAAGGAACCGGAGGACGGGGAGGAGGAAGCTCTCTGTGTCCGTCACTCACCTCAGATATTGGCACACACACACACACATATATATTTGTGTGTATGTGTGTGTGTGTGTGTGAGTGTGTTTCTGTATTTATGTGTGTGTGTGTGTGTGTGTGTGTGTGTGTGTGTGTGTGTGTGTGTGTGTGTGTGTATTTCTGTATGTGTGTGTGTGTGTGTGTTTTTCTGTATTTGTGTGTGTGTGTGTGTGTGTGTGTGTGTGTGTGTTTCTGTATTGGTGTGTGTATGCACAAGTGTGTGTGTGTGTGTGTGTGCGCGAACATGTGTGTGTTTCTGTATTTGTGTGTGTGTGTGCACATATGTGTGTGTTTCTGTATTTTTGTGTGTGTGTACGTGGGTGTGCACACGTGTGTGTGTTTCTGTATTTGTGTGTGTGTTTCTGTATTTGTGTGTGTTTCTGTATTTGTGTTTGTGTGTGTATGTGTGTGCTTTTGTGCATGCGTGTGCATGTGTGTGTGTGTGTGTGTGTGTGTGTGTGCTCTCGTGTGTGTCTATGTGTGTGTGTGTGTGTGTGTGTCTGTGTGTGTCTGTCTGTCTGTCTGTCTGTGTGTCTGTGTGGAACAGGGTTATCGAGTGTCCTGATTGCTAATCCACAATAGTAACAGACTCTTTCTTTAGTGGTCTGTAATTTTATAGGTTGTCTTAGTCAAGGAATTATGACTTTTAATGCTTTAAACTTTTTGACAACAATTTTACTTAATGTTCAGATATTAAATATTCATTTCCAGCAAATACAAATGTATTAATTGGTGATTGATGATTTGTTTCATTTTGGTTTTGGTTTTTAACCAAATTATATTTTAATGCAATTTCATGCAATACTTACAGAAAAAAAAGCCTGCACCAAATCTATTGAATTTAGTAAAAAGAAAAATATAATTGAATTGAATTTTGACACAATACATCCCAGAAGTGGGTACTGGTGCATTATGAACCAGATTGAATACAAAAAGTAAAGGGCCTATTTTGTGCCTATTTTAGTTATATCGTATGATATTATATACATAGTTCACTTTTTATTTATTTTCCTATAATTACAAAAAAGGCAGACAATTAAATTACTTTTAATAATGATTCTATTGTGATAACTCCAGAACACTTTTCTGTGCGTGTAATCGGCCTAAATAGTGAAAGACCAATTTTTTAATATAAACAATATCAACAATGATAAAAACTACAGACAGAAACATGAAACACACAAAACATTTAATTTCAACATAATTGTACAAAGCAATTAGGATTTTCTATATTACTCAGTCATCACAATTTAATTTCTTTCTTATTCTTTAATTCTTATAAATTCTTCTTATAATTCATTATTACATTATCATTAATCATTATTATTGTTGTTATTATTATTTGATTATTATTGTTATTTTATGAATTCATACTTTTGAATACCTTAGAGCATACTATTTGTTAATTGATGAGATTGATCATTAATTAATTCTAGTCTTATTGTTATTTGGAATAAATCAGTTAAACAAATAAAAGTTTCGGAAATTATGGGGTTTATTTCAATGTAAAAACTACATCCTAACGAAAAATTATCTATTTAGAACATAGGCAATGACAAAAAAAGGGTAATTCTATACTTATGTATTCACATCTTTGCTTTATTGCAATACATAAATACTAAACTAATACTTGTACCAACGTGGGTTTTATTAAAAGTACACAGTATATATTTTCTACAATAGAGGGTGTATTATCGATTTCTCGGTTGATGTACTGTAATGGGAGGGTTTATTCTGACTTGTCCGCATGCGTGTGGCCTGTGAGCAGAGAGCGGTGACAACACGGTCTCCCTGCCCTGAGCGATGCCACCATGAACGGCTTCATCGGCACAATGCGTAACACAAAATGGCCTAAAGTGAATCTACAATAGCCCATAAGCACATGATCTACACACTTCAGGTGACTGACTCTCACTTTCAGTGCAGCGCCGGTGCTCCGGAAGATGTTTACTTAGCATTACCACAAAAAATATTCTTAATATCCGAGTAATCTCACGGCAACGGGCTAAACGCATGTTAAACTCAAAAGAGCTCTTTACTTGTGTTTATTTTCCCCTCCCTGCAGGCTCTTCCGTAGAATCCTCTGTTTTTTTATCATGGACATAGCGAGGGGGTCTCCTGTGGGCCCCAAAACCCTCTGCCTGTGTTGGTATTTATACCCCGGCTGCAGATTTCCGTCTGTGTCAGTGCGTCGGCGGCTGCCGCTGCGAACCATCCCCAGCGATTAGGGGATCATTGTATCTGCAGTTAAGCATTTGAATAGTGGTAGTAAATCTACAAAAGAGAAATTCAGGGTCGCCGTCGACGCCGCTTATGGCTGCCCAGGGGGGAAGCCCGTGTCACACAGTAAATTTAGCCCCTTAGTCCTGCCCTGCGCCGGAGAGCCGCTGGCGTTTCACTGCGTAGGAACACGGGGGAAACGGTCTGAGATGTGTTCCGGTGGATTGAGGCGTTTTTGGAGGTGTTTTGCCGCTCAAAACCAGTCAGCCACTATGGGGAGAATTCAAGTATTAAAGTTGATCTTTCATAAATGTTTAGAATGTAAATCAAGCAAACCTATACGAGACAACCATTAATGTGCAATAAATATATTTTTATTATACATGTGACATGTATTGTATTTAGCACAGCCGTTGGGAAATATATGGTATTACGTTCCATGCATTTGTGTGGTGATCGAGTCTGGTTTTTAAGTAAATATTAATGGAGTAAAAAAATAGAATTCTCCAAAAAAATAGAATGAAAAAAATTCCTTTTTATTATCCTATTATGCATTCTATTTCTTTATCCTGTTTCGTATCTTACATTTCTTGTCTTATTTGTCCTTTTCTTTCCTTTCACTTCAGTTTCTTTCCATCTTTAGGTTTTATTCAAAACTCCGAATGCGAAACTGTCTGTGTGTGTTGTTTGTCCTCCACCGATGTTACTGATTAGGGCAACAAAAGTCAAAAGATACCTTCAAACCTCCCCCATTGTCATTAAACAATCAGGAATCCTTTGAAGGAAACCCAATCTGCAATCTGATCCAGTCTACCTCGGGGCCTGATGTCTTTTTATTTATTAAATAAACACGTGAGCATATATATTTTAGTCAGAGGGGGATCGGAGCGCAGTTTTCGTGTATCGATGAACCCGAGTCCTAATCGAATCACGTCCTTAACCTCAGTGGCTCTCCGTCTCCCCGTCCTCCCGCCCCGCCCGGCTGCTGGGACGCAAAGTAAAGGGCCTCGCGCCCTAATGAGGAAAAATGTATCAATTTAGCCCCCGTCCCCGTGCCCGGCTCTCCATCTGTGCATGGGGGGCTGGAGCCCGAGCTGCCAGGGCGAAGGTGCAGCCAGAAGATCCCTCTTCCTCATCAAGGACAATGTCAGAATGGCCGATCTCCATCTCGCCATCGTCGGGGCGATGGAATCGGCAGCATTCCACCTCGCCGCCACCACCGCCCTCAGGAGAGCGAGCGAGCTAGAGAGAGAGAGAGAGAGAGAGCCTTGCTCGCCCCCACCCTCTCGCTCTCCCTTGCTCTCTCTCGCTCTCTCTGCCTTCTGTTTCACCTCATCAGCAGGGTTCATCGGAGGGTCAGGCCCCTAGCCCAACACCGCCCCCCCGTCCCCACACTCCCCCTCTCTCCCACCCCTACCTCCCCCACCACCTCACCACCTCCTCCTCCCCCACCCTTTCCCTTCTCGTGCTGCATTCACCGCAATACGTCCACAGAACCACCACCACCACCACCACCACCCCCCCCCCCCCTGCCCCACCACTGCCCCAGGACCCCTAAAGAGAGGAGAGAGAGTCCATGACCACGGGATGATGTGAATCCATCCATGCGTCATGTGAGGCCCTTACTTGGATTGGCCTCTGATATAATTAGATCCATTTTGATCCATATCTTATTTATTTAATCGTGCTTTTCCTCTTGCTTTTGTCCAAAGAAGAGAGTGAAACAACAACGTATATACAGTATATGCTAAGTGTCAAGCACTTCATAATTGCGATGGTTGACCCCTTGCTGGTAAACAGCAAGATAGCTAGGATGCTATTATGGGAATTACAAGTACACTATTGAAAAATATCATCCTTCAAGGATGTGTAACGGGGACATTCTTCCCTGGTTGAAGGACAAAAAAAAGAGCAAGAACCACTAGAAGGTTCCGTGGGCGTCGTGCGGTGCTCTGCTCTGGGACTGTTCTGGTTTTAGATTTATTTGAGCTCTTTTTCCAGATCTGCAAGCGACTGGCGCTCTACTGGCCTCTGAAAGCCCCCCGTGCATGTCCTCCAGCTGGGCTTTGGCCCGAGTCCCACCAGAACCTCTGGTCCTCTGCTGCAGCTGCACGTGATGGACCCGCCCCCCCCCCCCCCCCCCTACCCTCCTCCTCCTCACGCTTTGCACTTTTCATTTCACTTCCTCCCCTTCGTCTGTGGCGTCATCATCATCACCATCAACCGGCCCCTTTTTTCGTGCGGCGTTCAAGATGTTTCCACAACATCTTCATTAGACTACGAGCCACGTTAGATACAGCCCTCACCCCCCTCCCCCACCCCTACATCACCCCCCTCCCACCCCTCACTCCGCCATTTCCCTCTCATTTTGATTCACTCTCGGCTGCCGCTTCTGATTGACTTTCAGTCTAACCAAAGTGGGTTTTAATGAGAGAATACATTAACTCCCTCTGGTCATGCAAACATAAATCAGTTTTTTCCCTCCCTTTTTCCCGCAGTATCAGCTGCTGAGCCGCGTGGCACCACGCTGAGAGGCTGTGAATAACCAATTGAGAGATCGCAGCCTCGCTGTACCGCTGTCGTGTCGCGGGCGCAGCCAGACGCATTGTTGTGCCTCGCCGTGAAGACCGTAAAAAGAGTTTGAAAAACACGTTCCGCTCGGGCACCGTACAGGTCGGCTCCTGCTTATGAAAACCCTCCTTTGTCAGGGTTAATTAAAAGGCCACTGCTGGTTAATTACTATTGATTACCAAACCCCTTCTCTCCCCCGCCCCCCGCCCCCCGCCAAACCTCCTACTGCGTTGACTCAAATCCTTTCTTGTTGATGGCCATTTAGTACCTTCACATCAGGTCGACGGCATCTTCCAAGGGGGGGCGGGGGGGGGGGCGTCCACCTTGATTTACTACGGGCGTGTTGTGATGCGGACGTTCTATCCATCTGCCGACCCAAGTTTGTAATTGCGCTGGGCTATAAGCTAAATAGGTTACGCGGAAATATAAATAAATTGCCGTCAAATTAGCGTCAAAAGCAAAGCTGTGGATGGCACTAATTAAAAAGCAAAAGGGATGAAAATGAAGTTGTGGAATTGCCCTGAATAATTGATAACACAATTTATGATTTGTGTGGACGAGCGCCGTTTGTCTTGCGTTCTGATGAGGTGCTAATTAGATGCATTAATGTGCCACGCTCTCTCCGCGGCCCCGTGCGCGAGAAATCACTTTAAACCAAGCCCAAAACACCGCGATGATCGCTGGGTTTTTAACACTCTAAATAATGCACGCGGTCCAATAACATTACCTCGCCGCTTCCACTTAGAAATTCTTTAGTCCCAAACAAAGAGGTGTTAGTGGGGTGATTTCATTAAATGAAATTGCTCATCCAAGAACAATCTGGAAGCCATTTTCGTGAGGAAGGCGGATCCAGAAGGGCGGCAGGGATTCCAGTGCAGTGCAGTGCAATGTTTAGTTAGTTGTGAGCGCAAAGTTGTGTCGTACACAGATTTCCGATTTCCGCGGACGGTGAATAGTTTACCGGCTTCCCTTCACAATCACGCCTGGAGGGGCGGTAGTGGGAGGGGAGCGCGCACGACGCCACGTACTCCTTCACAACGCAGAATATCAAGTTCTCCATCTCAATATCAGATTTTGTGTAGACGCAGAGTCGGATAAGAAAGGTCACGGCGCCCGGTGCGCGGAGGTGTCGGAAAACACGCACACACGTGTAATGTTTATTGACTCGGCTCGATCGGAGCGCCGCGGTGTTGATCCTGGTACCTCTTCGGCTATTAGCGGCTGTTAGCGGTGCCCCGACCTTTGAGATAAATGAAGAAGGAGGGAAGGGCCAGACGGATGAAGGGGATTAGAGGCGGGGACTCGATGTGGGGGCCGGGGGGGGGGGGGGCTCCGGATGGGGTGGAGGGGGGGATGGAGGGCCCGCCGGTGGATGGATGAGGTGGAGGAGTGTAGCGACGGCGGTTTGTTATGATGTAGTGAATCGGGTTCTCTTTTGACAAAACAGTCCTTAGCGCCTCCCGTATTTATAGTGTCACCACTGCCGCCGCTCAGTCCATCCACACACAAAGGCGGGGCCCGGTTGATATGTGAGCACCACTTGTGCCGCAAAGGTGGGGATGGGGGGGGGGGAGGGGGCGTTGGGCGGGTGGGGATGACCCAGTAATCCGTCAGGCCCCGCGAACGTACCGCACGGCAGGGTCATCCGATCACTCGCTGGATAGGCATCAGAAGCAGCAGGCCGCATAAATCTCACCGGCGTTGCGTCCAGCCACAACAACAACAACAACGACAAGTGCAAGCCGACGTCCTTTAACGACAGAATTATTTGTCCGATTTGAAAATGAAGATTTGGTTGTTTCAGTGACTCAGGAAATTGCAAATGTCAGATAAAACGAGTTCTTGTGGGGCGACGAATTCAGTCAGGAAACGGTTTTCAAGTTTTTCGGAATGAGGAAGAGGAGGGTGTCATTTGTCAACGTTGGGGGTGAAAGATGGGGGGGGGGGGGATTCCCGTGTTTAAAGTGTAGGGGCTCGTCGAGGCCCTGACATGTTTGGTTTCCTTGGCGGTTCTAAAGGTCCCTCTGAAGGGGAATGGATTCCAGGCCCTTCCTTTGTCATCAGTTGTCTGAATGCGGTGTCACACTGACTGGTGTAAATGGCCTTTAAATGGTTCCTGCGTTCTACACGCTGTGGGGGCGGGGCCTGTCGCTGCCACGTCCGCTCCGCTCCGCTCCGCTCCGGTCCTTGTAAGGCTAATGTCTCACATCTCGTCTGGAGAGGAAGTCCAGCTTTGTTTTTGATACCGCCGACGACGGAAGAGGGCCCTTGTGGGCGGCCGGGGGTCAGGGCCTCAAGTGTTTACCAGCATTCAAACGTGTTTTAATAAAAAGAGAACGCAGTTAGCAGCTTGTACTTTGCGGACGGTAAACCTGACCCAGCGTTTCCTTTCTTAAGAAACTAATTAGTATAAAACATTTTATACTAATGATAGCATATTAGCATCTCTGACAAAAATAAACATGCTTTGTTTTGTCCTATAATGTCAAGTCAATGTCGTTGTCCAATCACAATTACCAGATGATGCTAACTGCTTTGGCAGGCTCTATACAATATGTTGCGTGCCATATCTCTTGGCGAGCTAGCTCGGTTCGCCCGTTGTTTTGTTGTGCGGTGTCACTCTCCACTCCAGCAGAATACGGAGGCTGGTTGTTGGTTATATTTCCGTGCGTGGTGGGGTGGTGGTGGTGGCGGGCGGTGGTGGTGGTGGGCGGTGGCTCCCCCCCCCCCCCCCCATTAAAAGTGCAGTGTGAGCAGACGCATGGACTGCAGCACTGTAAATCTATTGATCGCAGTCTCCTAAAGCCAATGCATCTGATCCATTGCTCGGTTGGCTGCATCATGTTCGCGCAAAGTGTGTGTGTGTGTGTGTGTCTGTACAGTATGTGTGTGTGTGTCTGTGTGTGTGTGTGTGGGGGTGAGTGAGTTGTTGGGTGCAAATGACTACATCTGTATTCTTTTAATGAGGAGTCGATCGCTGCTTCTGTCCGCACAGTCGTGGAGGAGATTGTGCCCGTGGCCGCCCAGGATCTGAGCAACATCTTGAAGCAGGGCAACCTGGAGAAGAGAAAGAGAGGTACTGGTGCGGTGGAGGAGGTGGAGGTGGAGGAGGAGGAGGAGCAGGGGGTGGTGGAGGAGGAGGAGGAGGAGGAGGACGGGGAGGAGTCACACCCGTCTCAAAGTGACCCGGAGTTCATACCTGTTTAGCCTATTTGAGTTTTGTCTTTTATTGCTCCGTTTGTTTTGTGGTCGGCGGTGGGACGTCGGAAGTGGAAAACGTGTGTCGTTTCCGACATAACTGCGTTAGAGATACAAATAAAATAAAAAACGTGGATGCTCACTCAAACATTTTGTGTTGAGCTTATATAGTCATACCACACTCACGTATTAGCCAGTGAACACACTTACAAATGTGCTCTTAAAACAGCTAATAACTACATTGATGTTTTGTATGGGAATTATTATTGTCGTAATTGTATGGGCTTAACCAACTACGGTATTGGTGTGGTTATTGGTCTGTAAAAATCTAAAATGTGGGGAAAAACTACGAAACCATAACATCTTATTATATTTGTTCTCACCGTATACGATTTGGGTGGCCAGATAATTACAGATACTAATAATGTCCCGACTTAACACATCACATCTTTAAAATGATCCACTGATCTCTATGAGGAAACATGTTAATTGTGTTAATTTCATTTTGGTTTTATTAAGACCACAGTTTCTTCGGCTCCGATTGGAAGAAGAGATGGTGTGTCCTCAACAACTCAATATTCTACTACTTTGGCAGCGAAAAAGGTTTGTCGTCATACACTCACGTCCAAACTTCCGAATTTCAGAAGTTCCCAACTTCCCAACTTCCGAAACCTGTTCTCGTTGCGCAGACAAACAGCAGAAGGGCGGCTTCTACATCAACGGCTACACCGTGTCGCAGGTGGGAAACCTCCGGAAAGACTCCAGAAAAATGGCCTGTTTTGAGCTGAGTGCCCACGGTCGGCGCACGTACCAGGTGCGTATAATTACCGTTAACGTGCAAATGTGAAAACGCGATAAACCCCCCCCCCCCCCCCCACCGGGTAATTCATGCCAGGCGAATGAGTGAATGATGTATACTATTTTCCAAAAAATGCCATAGCTACTTTGGAAGTGGTTGTAAGTAAAATACTTCAGCATCTGGTTTAAATATTCAACATTTTCATCTCATTTTCCTCGTTATTTGTTTCCGGCGTTTCGTACGGCAACATTGGGTTTGGCTTTAATGTCGCCTATACCTAAGATATTTCTCCTGTTGTGAATTAAGCAGACGCTGTGAGTTGAGTCTCAACAGGGACGGCACATTAGACTTCCTAACAAGCCTGGGTGTGCGGCAAGCGTACTTTCATATCAATATTCACATCGTAATCATATCAATGTTCCCTTTTTTTCCCCCCGAACGTTTACAGACAGCCTGGGGGGGGGGGGGGGGAATGATTGAGTGTGTTCCTCAAGCAGTCGCATCCGTCACGCTTTACATGAATGTAAACACGGCGTTCGGTATCACATAATGATGATGGTAATCAAATCCCTCCCGTCCAGTTTACTGCAAGCAGCCCCCGGGAGGCCAGAGAATGGGTCGACCAGATCAATTTTGTCCTAAAAGGTAAGGCAACATGTCGGCGGCATCAGAGCAATTTCACCAAAATAGGGACTTTAAGAGCAAGACATGGTCTCTCCTGATTGGCCAATCACTAGTATTTTTACATTTCTAAGCAGATTTCATTGGCTGTTTTTGGCAGGAAGGTCGAGGACATTAAACGAGGGGGGGGGGTCATTCTCATCACACATCACGGTCGAACCGGCCAATCAGAGGAGCTTAGCAGCACCTGCTGGCTCCACACGTCAGGGCAGCATCGCACACACACACACACACACACACACACACACACACACACACACACCCCCACATGTACAGACACACACACACACACGTACAGAAACACACAAACAGATGCACATGCACACACACGAACACAGATCCACACGCACACACACACAACCACATGTACAGACACACACAACATGTACAGAAACACACGCACACACAGATGCACACAAACACACGTACACACACACACACACACCCACATGTACAGACACACATGTACAGAAACACACACACACACACAGATGCACATGCACACACACGTACAGACGCACACACACAGGTTCACACACACACACACACACCCACATGTACAGACACACACGTACAGAAACACACACACACACAGATGCACATGCACACACACACCCACATGTACAGACACACCCACATGTACAGACACACACAACACGTACAGAAACACACACACACACACAGATGCACATGCACACACACGTACAGACACACACACACATGTACAGACATACACGTACAGAAACACACACAGATGCACATGCACACACACACACACATACAGAGACACACACACACACACCCTCCCTTTCCCCTTCCTCTCCCCTTTCCCCTCCTACCGAATTCCGACTTTACGGGAAATTGATTGGGAGCGATCCCCCCGCGGCATCGATTTCTGCCGGCCCGGCGGCGTATGGCGGGGGACCCGATACCCTGTGTTGCAGTAGCCGGTCGCCTCCAATCACAGGCCTGCTCCATCTGAGCGGGCGTCCGCGCCGCGCCTGCTCTAAAACGGGCGCAGACCGGCCCGTCGGTTTGCGGGAAAAAGTAACCGACACTCTCTCTCTCCCCCTCTCTCCCTCCTCTTCATCGCTTTTTTCTTTTCCTCCCTTCTTTTTGGCAACCAAGTCAAGGATTTAGTGGCTCAATTAGTGCTGTGTGAGTCTTTTTCCCAACTTTATTTCTGCATATTTTTATATTATTTGATATTATTTTGGAGTAATTATCAGAACACTGCAAGTCTAGGATGTTACTTTTTTGCCTTTGGATGCAGCTTAGTCCCCCCTGTAGCTTTAACAGGGACATGCAGTGCCAAGGCATGAGGACGTGTGTGTGTGTGTGTGTGTGTGTGTGTGTGTGTGTGTGTGTGTGTGTGTGTGTGTGTGTGTGTGTGTGTGTGTGTGTGTGTGTGTGTGTGTGTGCGTGCGTTTGTGCGCGCCCGTGCGTGTGTTTTGTGTGTGTGTGCGTGCGCGTGACATTCAATACAGGGCGGCCGTCCAATCAGCACCGCCACAAGGCTAACTCTTTCTTCTCGTGGCTGTGGAACACACTTCTTTAATGTATTGTTCCAGAACGACCTCCCTCCTCCTCCCTCCCTACCTCCCTACCTCCCCTCCTCCCTCCCTCCCCTCCTCCCTCCCTCCCCTCACTCTCTCCCTCCCTCCCCCCAGCAGTGTTGTCCACGCTGGCGGTCGTCTTGTTATGCTGAGGTGTATTCCATGACTAAGAACACGGAGTTTCTGTTTCCTGGCAGATATCAACTCTAGCTTCATCCCATTTGACGAGGAGGAGGAGGAAGAGGAGGAAGAGGAGGAGGAGGAGGAGGAAGAGGCGGAGGAGGAGGAAGAGGAGGAGGAGGAGGAGGGAGAGGGGACCTACGATGACATTGACGGCGTCGTCGGAGGAGACCTCCCACTGGGCGCAGCCAGGAGGAAAAGCAAGGGGGAGGGAGAGGTGGGGGAGGAGGTGGAGGAGGAGGAGGATGAGGAGGACGCCATCTATGAGATGCTGCCGGGTAAGAGAATGACCTGGAACACACACACACACACACACACACACACACACACACACACACACACACACACACATGCACACAAATACATACACGCACACACGCACACACGCACACACACACATGCACACATGCACACACATGCACACTCACACATGCACACACACATACACACATGTACACGTACACACAAGCACACACATTCATGCAGACAAACACACGTACACAGACATGAACACACATACATACATGCAGACACACACACCTACACATACACAAACTTGCAAATACAAGAAAAACACTCACATACACACACACACACACACATGCACACACACACACACACCCACACTACACGAAAACACGACATCTACATACACATGCACACAGTGATTCTGATTGCGGCCTAGACAATTGTTGTTGTTTGTGTGTGCGTGCATGTTTATATGTTGTCTTGTGTGCGTGTGTGTGTTTATATATGCTGTTTTGTGTGTGTGTGTGTGTGTGTGTGTGTGTGTGTGTGTGTGTGTGTGTGTGTAATTGCCATGTATTTGGCGGTTGACGCGTTGGGTTGCCAGGTTCCCCCGGCTCACCACCCGGACTCCCACACTGATCAGCCGCGATAAATCAGGCCGCCCTAATAAGCCTGTCAGGGCTGGAACTGCTGCTGCTGCTGCTGCTGTCGTCGTTAGCCCAGCACCCGCAGCAGCCGCAGCACCCACAGCACCCACAGCACCCGCCCCGCGCTCTAAGCTCCAAGTTTTTGTCTCGCCCAGCGACGGCCCCCTTTGTCTCCTTCCCTTAACCTGAGTCATTACTGGATCTAGAGCCTCCATCCACCGAGAGAGAGAGAGAGAGAGAGAGAGAGAGAGAGAGAGAGAGAGAAGTCGTTAGGCTCTTCAAATCATTAAGATCCCCCCCCCCCCGAATTAAAGCATTCTATCAAGACGCTAAACACACTCTGTACAGATCCTAATGGATAGAACTGACAATATGTCGCTGGAGCAGCGAGTGTGTGTGTGTGTGTTTGTGTTTGTGTTGGAAATGGAGGGAGAGAAAGAGAAAAAAACAACAACGGCAACAACCTTCCTTCTCGGAGAACGTGACGATCAAATATTTCCCGGCTCCCCGGCTCTCCTGTAGCCCCGGTCGTCGTCGGCGGGGGCTACAGGATCCCGGGAAGGACAAAAGAAAGAGGCGAGGTGGTGATCTCTCCGGGGCTCCCATCCATCAGCCTTTCTCTGGGAAAAGATGCGTCAAGATTCGGTTTCGCCCGGCCAGTACATTACCTTCGCCAAAATCATTGGTAAGTAAGGAATCAGTCTTCCGACGTGTCACGGCGGAGCGGACCGCGCTCAGGAGCCATCTGGGAAAGGGCGTGGGGGAGCCTGACCACAGATGGCATATCGAATGACAGGCTCTTTCGTTCACTTTCTCACCCCTTCACTTATCAATCACGGGGGCCGGCCGTCGTTTGGTCCCTCCCACCCCCACCCCCCCCCACCCCCATCCCTTCCGTTACCCGGCGACCGAGAGACCAGATCCTGATCCTGGCGTTAGACAATCCTACTCTTAGACGGCTCAGCTTTCATAAAGAGCACACGCGACCCTCCACACACACACACACACACACACATGCAGGAATGTATATTACAAACGTGGTTTTCTCTTCCCTTCCCTGCCACGGCAATTAATTAATTAGTAAGAACAAAAACAACGACGAAAAAGCTCAAAAGAGACAATATATCGCTGTGGTACATAAAGACAAGACAAGAATAGAGCAGGTTTCAAGCATTCATAATTGCAAGGTTAATAGAACACATTTTCAGCTCTCTAAAATACTGTGCATTACATTTACATTGAAGGCATTTAGCAGAATCCTTTGTCCAAAGTGACCAACAAGTACATTTGTCCAAAGAGAGTGAAACAACAATATATTGCCAGCGGTACAGTAACATTTGAATAGAATACGTTTCAAGTACTTCATAATTTCTAGGTTAATAGAGCAAGATTATAATTTGCTAGTTTAACCCCTTCGCTGGTAAACAGAAAGATGTACAAACATACAAGTAAGTAAGTGTCTTTGTAAGCCCTTTGGATAAAACCATCTGCCAAATGCCCTGAATGTAAATGTAATGTAAATGTAAGTACGTGCTAAGGATCCAAAGGGGACAGGATCCGAAACCCTGGTTAGCGGGCACAAAAACACACGTATGATGATATGTGTGTGTGGTTCTCCAGTTTCAGCGTGAAAACCATATAGAGGGTTCCTCTTTCTCACGCCAACATACGTATTCCTGTTAGCCCTGGGGAGGGGGGGGGGGGCGTCAACGAACCAAACAATCATTTTCCAGGTGATGAGCGCCCTCCATTTTGTTTGAGCGGCCAAACAGGGCTCCGTTGCCATGGGAACGCGACGGAGGCATGGCGGTGGCGGTGGCGGCGGGGGCAGCATATGCTCCACTGTGCTGATGACGGATTTTATTGGGTGGAAAATGAAATCGGTCTGATACAGGAACCGCTGGCCCGTTGCGATTGCTTCTCCCCCCCCCCCCACCACCCCCGCCTCGTCGAACTGAAGAGGCTCCTCCCCCCTCTTCGCGAGGAGCAACACAAGCTGTCTTGAGCAAATGTTTGGACTTCCCCAGACAAACAAGATGGCTGTCACCCGTTGGCGTCTTGTGGTCTCGCTCTGTCTGTCGTTGTCTGTCTTTGTTTGGTGACTGGTTGTGTTGCATTCTGGGAGATGTAGGCTCCTATGTATTTATTGGATGTTGTCGTCGTGGGGGGGGGGGGGGGGGGATCTGTCCGTCCATCTGTCCACACACACACACACACGCACACACACACACACACACAGTTCCTGGAAGTGGACAGCATGGTGGTGTGTTAAGGCGGGTGGAGAGGGTGGGGTAAGGATTGTATGGCTGGTGAAAGACTGTGTGTGTGTGTGTGTTTGAGGGGAGGTGGGGGGGGGGGGGTGAGACAGAGCATGGAGCATCTCGGTGACCACTTAGAGCACCAGGTCTCCCCCCCCCCCCCCCCCTCCCCCGATCAATAACCCCGACGCAAGCGACCGCCATGCACCTTCCTTGCATCGCTTGTTAATAAAAAAAAATAAAGAAACAACATTTTTTTAGCGGGAAAGTGCATGCATGCAAACACACACACCTCTTCACTCTCGCCTTCGCTTGTGCACCTGCGCGGTATGAATAACGACGTTGCCGGGGAGATAGTTATGAGCTATTCATATTATCTATTAGTGTGGCGGCCCGAGCGATTAACGACGGACTCCCCGAGCCGTGCATCCATCGGTGGTTATGAACGACGAGGAGGCTCCCACACTCCATTTTAAAAAAAGAAGGAAAAAAACGCCGATTTTCATCAGCACCAGTTTTTTTTATTTTTTTGGCGAGCGAAGGGAGGGTTTAATGTGTTTGTTTTTTTGTTTTATTGTGTGTTTTTCCCCGTAGAGGAGGCCGATGACGGGGCGGGCAGGGAGAGCAGCGGCGGCAGCAGCAAGCAAGGTCAGAAGGCTCACCGAATTATAATCCACCGATCCTTCTCGCGGCCTGTCGGCTCCACAGACTGAGCTATCATGTCTTGTTAGGTTTATTCTACAAAAAAATGATGTTTATTTTTTATTAAGGACTTGTACTACATTTGAGCTTTATAATTAAAAAACAAAACAAACCCAAAATATATCAACCTAATTATTATGGAGACCTAAGAAAATCTTGTGTGTATTGATATTGAATGTGTTTTGTGTGTGTGTGTGTGTGTCTGTGTGTGCGTGTGTGCGTGCATGCATGCGGCGTGTGCGTGTGTGTGTTTGCATGTGTGCGTGTGTGTGTGCATGTGTTTCTGTCTGTCTGTCTGTCTGTGTGTGTCTGTGTGTGTGTGTGTGCGTGTGTGTGTGTGTGTGTGTGTGTGTGTGTGTGTGTGTGTGTTTGCATGTGTGTGTGTGTGTGTGTGTGGCAGCGTGGAAGTCAGACTATGCCAACTTCTACCAGGGTTTGTGGGACTGTGAGGGCGACCAACCAGATGAGCTGAACTTCCACCGAGGAGATCTCATCTACATCCTCAGCAAGGTCAGTGTCCAGCAGCAGCTCAACGTTCTCTGACATATTCTTACATTTACACTTACATTGAGGGCATTTGGTAGACAACAAAGAGTACATTTGTAGAAAGAGAGACAGCAATATATCGCTGTGGTACAAAAATATAAGAATAGAACAGGATTCAAGCATTCATAGTTGCGAGGCTAATAGAACGTGGGAGTCTAATTATTCTAATTATTCTTAATGATGAGATTCTACATATTCTTAATGATGAGGTTCTAGATATTATCGTTAATTAGGTTCTACATACATATTCTCAATAATGAGGTTCTTAATATATTCCATGATGAGGTTCTAGGTGTTTTCAGCAATGAAGTTCGAGATATTCTCAACGATGAGTTTCTAAATATTCGTGGTGTTTATTTTTTATATGTAGCACAATAAGCCCCCAAAATCCACCGCGTGGGACACACGCGAGTGAGCTTTAATACGGGCCGTTATTTTTCTTAGTATTTCATATTCCTAATTCCTAATTACAAGTCCCAGCGATTTCCCCGGTAAACAGGAAATAGCGTGATTTAAATGCGCATGATTAGTTACCCTCCATTTTCCACCACCCCCTCCCTCGCATTATTTTAGCGTTGACAAAATAACCGTTCCACCCCTGCAACGCCGTCGACATTAACTCTCAATTATCACTCTCGCGCGCGTCGTATTCTCCCCCCGCGCACCGATAACACCCACCTCTAAACGTCCCCTCCCCACGAGACGGGACCCTCCATGTCTCCGGGGCAAAAGTGGAATCCAAACAGGAGCTGTGTGTGTGTGTGTGTGTGTGTGTGCGTGTAGTAGGGATACCACGAGTGTAAAAGAAAGAGAAATAGGAAAAAAAAAGCCATTTAGACGCAAGGTAATGTCAGTGAAGTTCATTGCGGTGGTGGCAGGTTTATCGCGGGGAGCTAATCGTGCGTGTAGCCACCGTGCTAGCACACGCGAGTAGTAGTCGTAGTAGTATTGCGTTTATTTTGTATTTTTCGTGTTTGAATAAAACACAAGCGGAGAGGTGGGGCTGAGAGGCGGACACACACCCACCCACCCTCGCCACCACCACCACCTCCATCTCCAGCAGCACCTCCACCACCACCTGGAAATCAATGGCGTGTAATTCAGTCACTTTCACAGCGATGTGCGCCAGGACTCTTGAGTGTCTGAGTAGTACTGTCCTGAGTTAGTCCTGCGTTTAGATCGGGGGTTTGTGTGAACTGCCCAGGAGGGTGTGGGGGGTGAGGAGGGGTCAGGTGGGGGTCAGGCGGGGGTCTGGTGGAGCAGGTCCAGTGCCGGCGACGTCCAGTGAAGTGAGGAGGGACCAGAACTTTTTGTAAACGTCTGCTTTTGGTCAGCAAAAGGAGAAGAGTGCTTTCTGAACGTGCCACAGACCACAGACATGCTGTGTTATTTAGAATGTCCCCTGGGTTTCAAATAGACTTTCTTTTGTCCAGTGGCCAAATGGCTCGTCGTGAATGTTCACATTTTAACAGCCACTCACAGATTAACCATAGTTTTTTTTTAGCTGGTGACTGGTGAGAGAAGCAAATCTTCACTTTTACATTGACATTTAAATGTAGGGCATTTGGCGATTGACGCTTTTGCTAATTTTGTACCCTGAATGTCACAGTAGCTTAACTGTTGTATTTTAGTAGAATGTGTGTGTACATTTTTTTTATATTCCAAATGTCATAATACAAAAACAGTTTTGTTGTATTCTGACGCAAAAACACAAAAGGAAAGCCATCGCATTCACAACAGCCAGTAGGAGACGACATGAAGGTGAGAGATGTTTCTTCACAGATGACAGACTTTTAATCAGCGTCCTCGTTAACGAGACTTCGCCATTCAGTGTCCACGCGCGTCACGTTCATTTATTTAGCTTTCGGGCTTTTTTATTTATTTTCCACATCACGTGAGCCTGAAACGGCACCAACCACCATCACCTCCACCCTCAACAA